>JAZHYW010009442.1:0-346002 GCA_037355805.1 Ixodes ricinus
ATCAAAGACCGATGGATGCAGGCACGTGGCAAGCTTAGGCTCTTAGCCAGCGAGGGCACACCGGGCAAAGTATATTTCAATGAGAACCTCACACCATCTAACAGGGAACTTTTCTGGCTCGCTCGCTCGCGCGGAAGGGAACGTGGATATAAATTCGTCTGGGTAAAGAACGGGAGAATTTTCGCTCGAAAAGAAGAGGGCGCCCCTCCAGTGAGAATCTCTCGAAAACGTGATCTCGATCTTATCACTTAACTGTCATGACAAGTTTTTCCCAGTATGCCGACTTTACTTCGTTTAGTGACACGTTTGCTTCGTCTTCTACAGATCGTTTCGCAGTTGTGCACGTTAACATTCGTAGCATTCGTAAATACTGGGACGAATTCAAAGTAATTAGTACTAAAATCTGCGACCAAGTTGATGCATTTATTTTGACCGAGATAAATGTAAGCGTTGACTGGCTACCACAATTCACAATACCAGGGTTTCATAGCTTCTTTTACACTCGCGACAATACTAGAGGAGGTGGGATCGGTGTCTTTGTCAGGGACTCGTGGTCAGTAACAAAAATTGATGTCTCGTTTAAGAACTCAGAAAGTCTGGCTCTTAAGATTTCTAACTTCAGCCATGAAATATCATTGCTGGCTGTTTACAGACCTCCTTCCTCAAACTGTAATAGCTTCTTAGATGAGCTGAGAGAACACTTGGGGGGACTAACTAATGAAGTGAATGTATGGTTAGTAGGCGATATCAATATTGACACGCTTAAGGGTTCCAAATCACACGTCTGCGAATATTTATCTCTTCTTTCAGATCATGGTATAACATCCACCATTCAAAGCCCAACGCGAGAGGAAGTACTAAATGGGAATCTTGTTTCTGCATGCCTTGACCATATTAATGTCCGCGCTTCGGATGCTTCCATTCAGTCCGCTGTAATTCGTCAAAAACTAGCTGACCACTACTTTGTGGCTTGTCAATGTATCTTTACTAAGACAGTTCCTGTGATTGAGGCAAGGTACCGCTTTGAGAAGCTTGACTTGAAAATGTTCGATCGGCTCATTACCGGTTATGACTGGGCAGCTTTGTTGTCATCTGTCAACGACGAAAATTTATATACAAATTTTACTAGTGTTATACAAAAATTTCGAGGCCAATCAAAGAAGGTTGTGCATGTCAAGAAACGCAGGCCCACACTGCCCTGGGTGACTTCTGAAATACTTGAGGCCATAGCACTCAAAGAGCAACTGTGGAGAAAGAGTCGGCGTTCTCCCAACAATGCCGCTTTCAAGCTGGATTGTAAGATCCACAGGAACCGTGTAAACGCTCTCATTCGTTCAGCGAAGCGGTCCTACTTTGCTAAAAAGATCTCTGACGCTGGTTCTGATGTCAGAAAAACTTGGTCCATCATCAACGAATTTCGTGGCTGCCTGAAAACAAACGTAGCCGATAGTCTAATTAAACATTTCGGCACTGATCTCACTCTTACTGTGAACAAGTTCAATCGCTTCTTCGCAGGCGCAGGCGTTGTCGCATCTCACTGTGCTGGGGATCGATTGCCCGCAGCCTTGTCAATCTCGGAATCTGCATTTCTTCCTTCTTTAACGGAGCCAGACTTGCGTTCTTATCTTTTTGGGTTTAAACGTTTCCGGTCGGCCGGTGTGGATGGCATTACAGTCGGTGACCTATGCCGGAATTATGACTCGTTAAAGGAAGTACTTCTCGTTCTGATAAATAACATTCTGGATTCTGGCATTGTCTACAACGACTTAAAGCAAGCTCTGGTAGTTCCGCTTTTTAAGGGTGGTGTTCCAAACGAGATTTCCTCGTATAGGCCTATCTCTATACTGTCTTGTATTTCACAGATTCTGGAGAAACATCTTTTTGTCGTTATGTCAAGTTTTCTTGAGAAACACGCAGTAATATCGCCTAACCAATACGGTTTTGTCGCTGGTCGTGGTACCACCAATCTTCTAGAAACCTTTTCAGACTTCATTCACTCTTCTTTTGAACACAACATGTATGTGTGTGCACTCTTTATCGATGTCGCTAAAGCGTTTGATACAGTAGACCATGACATCCTCCTAGACAAGCTGTATAGATTGGGCTTTCGTGGCCCATTTCACGCACTGCTAAAATGTTTTCTTACAAATCGCACACAGGTTGTAGCGGTAGGCAATGTCCATAGTGCAAAGGCCCTCCTAAGATCTGGAGTCCCTCAGGGTTCGATTTTGTCACCACTGTTATTTAACATATTTGTGAACGACATTTCATCATCCATTACCAATTCACTAATGTTTCAGTACGCTGATGACACTGTTTTGCTTTCTCGCCATCTAGTGTACCAGCGTGCAGTGGAAATGCTCCAACTGGATGTAATTAGCGTCATGGACTGGTTTTCGGTAAACAAGCTTCGAGTAAATGCCTCTAAAACAAAGCTTATATGTTTCTGCAATCCCTTAAAGAATATAAGGTTGACCTATCCGCTATTTCTTCACAACTCTGGTTGCTTGTGTACTCACTGTGATCCTATAGAATATGTTAGTTCGATCAAATACCTAGGCATTTACTTTGATTGCGATCTTTCTTGGACTACTCATATGACGCATCTTTGTCAACGGCTGAGGTCAGTGTCATGTATGCTATACAACATAAAAAGATTCCTACCTTTCTCCATCAGGAAACAGGTTGTGCACGCTCTGGCCTACGGTATACTAAGGTACGGGATCACAATTTTTTTTAACTGTCCACTCTTTTGGCATTCCAGAATTGACCGAATTTTAAACGCAATCCTCAAGAACGTTACGTATAACACAACATTTTTGTCAAGCGCTAACTTGTTTGGTTCGCTTGAACTGCCCTCATTCCACTCCCTCTTTCTCCAAACTGTGATCTGGCGCCACTTCTGGGAGAGCGAATTTAATGTCACATCGCATTCGTCGCGTGAACTTAGGGCTACCTCTCGTTTCGACATACCACGAGTGAGAACGCGATATGGTGAAAGTACGCGCGCTTTTTATGTGCCAAAAGTGTTCAATGATTTACCAGACTCAATTTTTTCCATTACCTCAAACAAGAAATTAAAGAAAACTCTAAAAACAACATTTTCTGACGTATCGCGACAGTGACTGTGAGCTTTAAATGATATCGGTGAAACGTTGACTATTCTGTTTGCGATATTATTTTCCTTTTCGTTTCTCAATTTTGTCCTGAAGTAGATTGTTGTTTCATCTGCATCATCGTGAGGCCCTAAGACCTATGCGAGTTTGCCCAGTGATTTTTTTTTCTCGTTGGTGCTCCTTTTTTTTAGTGCCCTACACTAATTGTAACTACAGTCTTGGTCTGTTCGTCCCGACGTTCTGCTTTGCCTTTCTTCAATACGGACGTGCAAGTGAGTGCGTGTGTGTGTGTTGTGTGTGCACCGTTAAGTGCCTTTTTTTTGTGTTTTGACTGATCTGCTGGCCCCGTGGCTAACTCCGTTGTTCGTCCTGCGGGAGCAATGACAATTTTGTGTGAAATTTTCTTCTCTTCTTTTATTTTTACATATTGTGTGTCAATATGCGAGCTCGCTCTTTGCTTCTTCTCTTGCTGGATCTGGTCCCACAAGCCCTTGCCGGCTTTGACCAGGTCCGATGCTGAACTTGGTAATTTTTTTCCCTCATGAATAAATATTATTATTATTATTATTATTATTATTATTAATTATTATTATTATTATTATTATTATAGCATGACCAGTTGTGTATTGTTGGAGATTTTAATATTGACATCTTAAGATCTGCGAAATCTAGTGTGCAATTATCTAAACATTCTGGCAACATATGGGATTGCATGCACCATTAATGATCCAACGCGCGAAGAACTTCTTTTAGACAAGCTAGTTTCCTCGTGCATCGACCACATAAACATTAGAACATCTGCGTCCATCATTAAATCGGCAATTGTTACGGAAAAGCTTGCTGACCGCTACTTTGTGGCATGCCATTGTTCCAGTGATCCGTTTACATTGCAAAAATCATCGAATCATATTCAAGTAAAACGTATAGACAACAGTTTATTTGACCAGTTAGTTTCAACTTTTGACTGGAACAAATTTTTGGAGTCCGTCAGCTACAGTGACATATACTAAAACTTCATTCTTGTGTTTAGTCAGTTCTATAGAGAATCTGATAAAGTAATCTACATAAAGAAGCGTAACCCGGATCTCTTATGGTTAAATGCTAACATTCTTTCAGCTATAAAAGATAAGAATATGTTATGGTCACGGTGCAGTCACTCGCCCAGCAATGTGCAATTGAAGCCAGATTTCAAATCCTGCCGAAATAAACTAAACGCAATGATTCGATCGGCAAAGCGCAACTATTATAAAAAAAAAATTACAGAGTATCGTTCGGACGCACGAAAAACTTGGTCCCTAGTTAATGAGTTTCGTGGTCACAACGTTCATCATTCTATTGACGATACACTAAAGCAAAATATTGGCAATAACTTACGCACTGTTGTGGAGAATTTCAATGCCTTCTTTGCAACTTTTTTCTGGTCAGGCGAGAGATTCGTCAACTCATATTGATAATTTCGTCACCTCCTCCGCCTTCCTTTCGCCACTTCAAGAAAGTGATCTGTTCTCTATATTATTCAGTTTTAGCCAAGCAAACCACCCGGGATTGATGGGATTTGTCTTTCTGACCTCCGAAGAAACTATGGCAGTTAGAAAACGGTACTCCTTTGTATGTTGAACAACTTTATTGAAGCTAAATTCATCCCTGACGACCTCAAAACGTCAATAGTGCGTCCTTTATACAAAAGTGGTGCCAAAAATAATATCAAAAATTACCGACCTATTTCTATACTGCCGATCATTGCGCAGATACTATAAAAGCATATATATCGTATAATGACATTATTTATAGACAAATTTAACGTACTGTTGCCTACACAATTGGGATTTGTGCAGGGGAAGGGCACACAACTACTGCTTGAAGATTTCGCTGACAAACTTTACTCTGCTTTCGATCATAACCTTCCCTGGTCAAAATGCCCACAGAGCACCCACAGAAAATTTGTGTGGGTTCCTAGAGGTCTCTATGGGGCACCCATGGGTTTGCATGGGTGTCCTAAAATCTCTGTGGGGTCAGGCCTGTGGGCCTATGGGACATGTGGGTTACTGTGTGGGGTCCTTTGGGTTACCCACACAGCCTGTAAGGGCTCCTTTGGGTAACCCACAGAACCTGTGGGGGCTCCTTTGGGCAACCCACACAGCCTGTGGGGGTTCTTTAGGTAACCCACAAAGTCTGTGGGGACAGAACCCTGGCTTTTATGGGACATTTAGGAAATTCTGTGGGTTGCTGTAGGTACCCCGCAGCCTGTGGGAATAGAGCCTAGGATCCTATAGGACAAGTACGACATTCTGCGGGCTGCTGTAGGGATGCCACACGCTAGGGGAGCGCTCTGTATTGCTACACGGGACATGTGTGAGCCCTATGGGAAGCCTGTGGATGTGCCCCTCTATATATTCTACAGACGTCATGCACAATATAACTTTTTTGTAAGATTTTTTTATAGATTACATCGCTTACCCCAGTGCGCAGAACACTACGCCGATGATGTCGACCACGCGGATTTTTCTTCGAAATGGGGCTTCTAAAGCTCACGCATTAATACGTTATGTCAACATTATTCCGAAGTTGTCAGTGTTGTGTTTTGTGCTTGGACCTTATTAGTCTTGCGTGCTTTGTATCCTAGCGAAAAAGCGTATTGCCAAAATGCAGAGAAATAAATGTATATGTTGATAGGCAACAGACAAATTAGTTGCAGGACATTACTTATGTGGACTCTTATTAGGTTTATTTTACAGATATCCAATGAACCGCAAACAAAACAAGAGAAAAAGCTAGTGCACTGACGAGTATACATGAACAAATGCAATCATCTTGCAGCAGAATAGTGATTAAGTCTAAAAGAAGGGCATGTTTTAAAATGACAAAATATGGAGACAAACCGAAAAACAAAAAGCAAGCAGTTTTTTTTTTTTTAGTAATATGCATGTACTTAGGTAGCACACAGCGTCGGCCGGTATCGGGACTACGCGGCCGGTCCTGTAACAGGATGGCGGCGCCCGGCCATGGGCGCCGGTGAGCTACCGGCCTTTGCCGGCGTCGGCGTTTCGTCTTACTCATTGGCCAGTTCAGCAGAGGTTACAGTGACTGCCGGAATAGTGCTTTTGCTGTCTTTGCTGACCAGTATTTACATGAAAGTTCAGTAACTGGCCGGCATCGGTATTTTGCTGTCTTTGATGGCCAGTATTTACATGAAAGTTCAGTAACTGGCCGGCATCGGTATTTTGCTGTCTTTGATGGCCAGTATTTACATGAAAGTTTAGCAACTTTCCGGAATTTGCGCTTTGCTCTTCACGCTGGCGAGCCCCGCCGTGGAAGTTCCGTTTACTGACCGACATCATTTTTTTGCCGTTTTCAATATTCAGTCAAGTCATTGAGATTCTGACGAACTGCGGCATGAATAGCATGAATAGCGAGGGGAAATGTTTGCGTTGATAAATCCTTCGTGAATGACTGCCGACGCTGATGTATTTGATCCTAGCATGGCAAGGCTGACGTGTTTTACCGCGAAAACGAGAGAAAGAACAATGCGGTTAGGAAAAATTCAGGATATTTTGAATCTGAACACGTACGCCACGAAAAAAGAAAAGAATTACAACGCCGAACGATTCTTTTTCAGGAATCTAGTTTAATTTGATGTACTATACTTAAGGTCCGACAGTATATACACGTGTTTGGCTCAGATAAAAAATAAAAACGGCATAGCGGAGCCTCCGAATGAAAAATACACGTGGCAGGAATGAGCACGCGCTTTGAGCTACAAAAACAATAATAAGCATTACTCTCCAGAAACCAGAAAAAGTAAGAGATGTGTTTATTGCTTACGACGCCACGAGAGGTACATAACCCTCCTCAGGTCATGTTATTGGTGATTTTAATTGAGTGTGAAAATATGCTATTGCAGGCAGGAATCGACCGTCTTCTGTGGTAGTTACGATCATCTAACAGAAATATTTCAAATGTTCACATAGCCAGACGATCTGTCCCCCAATAACTTATGTTATTGGCTAGTTTGGTTATTCGCACTGTTCTTGGAAGTCAGAAATAAAAACATGTCTAGGCCTAATAAAAAAATAAAACTGCGGAGTGCATCCTCTAGAAGTAAAACCAGAATGTACCAGAACAAAATTATGTACTACTTTCCGGAAGTCAGAAAATTAAGAGATGTGCTTAATACGTAGCGCGCTATGAGCTCAGGTATATGACTACCTTAAAATAGCGGTATTTTCGGTTCAATAGTAGGTAAAGATGACCGCCTTCAGTCAAACTTTGGCTGCATCACTTTGGCTGCATTACTTTGGCAGTTTGATCACTTACACATTTTCCCATTTTGCTCTCAATATTCCCATTATTATTACCATCCTTACTTCGTTGAAAGGACTTGCGCTGTTTGCCTACTACACAGACCCACCTATTAGCACGGAGGGAGCGAATTATCCCGGCAAAACAAGAGGGCCACGGTTCGTGCATTGCATCAATTCAAACTTGGGCTCGCACTTTCTATTTTCACATTCGGCGTGATTTTTTACCCTAAAGTAGGGGGCCGGCGACTGCAAAAAACGAAGAAAATATATAAAAAATAAAAACTTAAAAGAGAAAACTTTACTCCACCAGGATTCGAACCACCGACCACAAGATCAGCAGCTCCGCGCGTTAACAAGCTACACCATACTCGCAACCGGAAGGAGCAGTTTTTTAGGAGTTTATATGTCTTCTAAATTTGGTTAGGCTAGATTGTGAGGTTAGTCTCGTATTTAATTTTTTGCCACCTGTTCGGGATTGTATTTCTAATACTGTCGGAATGTTGAAATACTCAATAATTTATTATTACTGTGTCTGCTACTAGTTTTTAATGCGCTTTGCTGATCGTTTTATTGCAAGCGTGTTGAAGATACGCGAACTTAGCCACCGTAAAGTCCCTAGGCATCCATAATAACCAACAAATGCAATCCAATCCAATCCACAACCTTGTTTTTGTACGTTTCGCCGATCGTGCTTGCCGTACGTGTGTTTCATATCTCTGTCATAAGGTAAATTTACCGATTAGTCGTGATGCGTGGAGTTCACCTTAGTTTCAAATGTGTCCGAAAAAGAAGGAAGCGACTGTGAGCCGTGGAACTACGTCGAATCTGCTCAACAGCCAAGATCGTGGCACGGTCGTTCCAAAGTAAGTTCCCTTCTTTGTTCGTTAGGGCTAGATTATTCTTTTCTCCGTTCAAAATGCTTGCTATTGTCTCTAGATCACTTGCTTTTACCATTATTACTAATTTTGTGCGAATGGTGTTATGCGAGGCTATTTTTCTTCTTTTTTTCCCTGATGCAGAGCACTCCATCCTCGCGCTAATTATCGGTCACAGATGAGCGCCTACCGCTCATTCACACTGGATTGGATCCGCGTTCGCAAAGCGGTTGCGAACGCGGTTGTATAAAGATCCAGTACAATGCACGCGCGCTGGATGACATCAAGTGCGCGTGCTGTTGTACTAAATCTTTATACAACCGTGTTCGCAACCGCCTTGCGAACGCGGATCCGCTTCCAGTGTGAATGAGTGGTTAGGCTGCGTACTCGCTCCGGCGGCGGAAATGTTTGGGACTGGGGGCGGGCGGGCGGGCGGGCAGGCAAAGGCGGAAAAGGAAGGGGGGGGGGAGGGGGTTTGATTGCTTTCCTCCACCGTATTGTTTACTGGTAAACTAGAATGTCTGGAAGAGCGCGGCGCCCCTCCATCGCCGAAGCTCAAGGTTTGACACTACGGGTACATTCTGTGTGCGTATATTTGCGTCTGGAGAGCTGGTCCAGGCAAAAGGCAGCGATTGATTGATCGAGCGAGCAGGCCCGTAGCTTCCGCCGCCCAGTTGTCTGCAAACAACCCCATTTTCGCGATTCGTAATCAGAAAAATAATTGCCAAAAATTCGTGCCGTGGTAAATTCACCCCATGGTGATTAATGCATAGCATACCGCTCCCGATCGCAGAAATTTGGACCCCCGAAAATTTTTAACGCCGCTTCTGGGCTTCTTGGGAAATTCACAAGCTTATCCTTAACTATGGTGGTGTCTCGCTAGTTTGTGGAAGGTATATTTTATTCAGTGTAAGCATATAGTGTTCATACCTCACTCAAACTTTGGTACTGCCTTTAGCGAATGGTGTAGGTTGTAATTGTTTTTAGTTGTTGCATGACTGTAGTAAGTTGGTTAGCTGGTACTAATTGAACACCTTGAAAAATAGTTCACAAAAAGTCAAGGAGACAAGGAAAATAACAGTAGACCACATGCCAGTGCAGACTCTCAACTCGCATAAACAGAGAAGAAGGAAATGAAGTTTGCGGAAGGAGCTCGAGCAGAGGCCCAAGTGGAGCGCACTGATTCACCCATTAGCAAGAGCAGATTTTAAAAACATAATTTCCTCGTCAGTTAAGGTAACAGATGGATGGCTAATACATCAAAACAGCTCAATCTCTCTCTAAAATTCACGATAGGCTGTCAGTTATCTATGCACTGTTTTCACTGCCCGTGTATGTCATCCTTAGAAGAAACGTGAATAATTAGCATATACTATGAAAAACATACAAGAGGATTATTTTAGGCCTTTATTATTCGTAGTATGGGCAACAAATGTGTCCGCACATTCGTCTGTTACCTAAGCTACCAAGGAAATTGTTTTTAGTCTTGTGCATATGGGTGAATTAGCACATTCCACTTAGACATGTTTGAAATTTTGCTAAAGCTCCTTCCGCATTCTTTATTTTTTTCTTCTCCAATTTGTGTGACTTGGGAGTCTGCACTTGTATGTAGTGAATGTATTCCTCCCCTTTATTCCTTGTTTTTTGTGTACTATTTTTTTAAGATGTTCAGTTATAATGAACTCACCACTTTACTACATGGAAAGGCTGTTGTTAATTCTAGAGTGTCTGTAAAACAATCTACCTAACATCTTTGCCTCGTGCCCCGCTTCCTGAAGCTCAGTTCTCTTAGCACAGCCTTTCTGATTTCTCTGATCCTCTCTTCTCTTCTTTTGTGTTCAATAGATTGAGTTGCTAGTGTGCACCTGTCTGTGTCCTACGTGTTCCTGTCCTTTTGCCCTTGTCTTTTTGTACACTTTTTTCAAGTTGGTCCATGATATTTTTATTGTATATTCTACTCTTTGTTTTCATCTTTATACTTACTGCAGCCCTTGCGAAGCAGAAGTTGGCATTCACTTTCATTATCCTGATGCGAGTGTCCTGAGACGACACAGAATGACAGTCTCCTCTGCTGAAGTCTTCGTGGAAGACTGCCAAGGCTGTTTATGGTAAGGTGCTCTACATACTGGGCAATATAATAGCAACGTATTGCTGCTAGGATTGTTTTTAACACAGACTGTGTTTATGGGCTGGTCTTTAGCAATTCTGATGCCACTCGCTTGGAATGAAAGCCTGTAGGGAAATTGCGCATTTAATTTGTAAGCAGAATGCAGAGTTGACAACAGAAGGGCATCACTACTTGCATGCAGTGTTGCTGTGTGTGTTGTATTTGTATTTTGTATTTGTTTATTTAGTGTACCCAATAATGGCTAAAGCCTTCCCATTGGTGCGCTTGTTAGTAGCAACACACAAACGAAGGCGAGAGTGGTGAACAGAGCCACTCTCGTCCTTCACCGTGCCGATTGGTTTTCAGAGAAGTTTCCAGTATTGGTCTCTGTGGTATTTTGTCATATATCGCAGATGGACAAAACCAGGGTGCAGTACCTACAATTCAACACTCACAAGACTTGTGTGAATACACCCTGTTGCTGGTCGCACTTTCAGAGTCATTTTAATGTTGCAAAAATAAATAATAACATTGTCATATTTGTCGTGCCGAATTCTGTCACACCTGTTCCGAACTTTGATCTCCACGAACTGCGGACTATTTGCATAGATTCTTGTACATCTCTCCCTCACATATGTCCAAAAACCTTTTACTTGGTCTATCAAGCCCTGTAGTCAAGAAGCTATGATCTGTAAAACTCTCCAGAACACTCCTGAGTTGCAAAGCTTCGCGGTATATTTTTATGAAAAATATTCTGTGCTATTTTCTAATCACGAATACTTGACTGCAGGAGCAGGGTATGCATTCAACATACTTTCTTTGACAAGCTACAGCATCATAAATGTCATGGCCCTTCCTATACCTATAAAGGTTTTGGCTGACGGTGTCATAGAAGCTGTGTATGGGCTGGACCAAACTGCAATCCGCCTTGTGTTATGTGGCACTGCTCTCCCTGTATGCACAGGGGCAGGAGTGCAGCCACATTGCTCCAAGCTGGTGGGTGGTTGATTGAATTGGTATATACTTGCCACCCCACTCTCAGCTTTTAGTGTAGCACCACGCACATCTTGTGGCAGTGCTGCACACTGTTGTGACGCATGTCATATATTTTTTTATATTTTTCACAGAACAAGTGGCAGCAGCACCAGCTCCTGTGATGCAGAGCGTGTGCCACACGGGTGCAGCCTTGGGTGGTGCAGCTGCAATACCTGCAACCTTAAATGGAGCAGCTGGTACAGTCGGCCCTGCATCCGCTGAGGCATCTGCTAAAGCACCCGCTGAGGTGGATCCATATCAGCTCCTAAACTTCCTGGTACGTGGTATGGTAAGTTGATTTGGTAATTGTTTCTTTATAGGAGATACCTCTGGATAGAAAGCATTTCTATGCTTGCAAAATGCCTTCATGATGAAAAGGCCTCGACAATTTGTCATTCACCATGTAGATCTCGATAAACGTTGCTCAAATGAGATCTCTCTTTCAGCACTATTGCCACAAATTATTGTTTTTTGGTGTTGCATCACTTCACCAGCAGTGGTGTAAGGACCAAGTTTATAATGTCTTGAAAAACATATCTAAGGCGGCATCTCTTTGTAGAAAGTTTAGACCTGCATCTTTACCATTCAGCTCAACATTTTGAGTGCATAGGGCAGAAAGACTTGGAGCATCATATTCCCCATTAATTACCTTTGGCCCATACATTAAACCCTTTTCAGAAGTGTGTGCATGTCCAAGGCTGCCATTTCTTAAACGCGGATCCCGAGTGCATGGTGGAAACAAGCACCACGTCAGTGATTGGCTTGGATAGACGTGAGTGCAACGTCAGCATTCCACGTGGACTTCGATCCAATCACAGCTTTCGTGTCCAAGAAATGGCGACCGTCAATGTTGCTTGCTTAGGTTTTGAAAATTGTCTATTCTTCCTGTGTTCACCAGGTACATGGGAATGAAACTCCAGCAATCTTGCAGCATAAAGTGGCTTCTTTTCTTTTAAGGCATTGGTTTTATAGCCCCAGCCACGCTCGAGGTTGCATAATAGCCCCGCACAGAGGTAAAAAAGTGGCGCGCATTGCACCGGCAACCGAAATCAGTGTTCGCATCTTCTCATGTTCTCTATCCATTATGCCAATCGAAAAGTTCAGGGGGCGGGGTGGGGAGGGGAGGGGGATCTTGGAACACCATCTAAGGAGCTGGGCTAGGAGGCAAAGAGGGCTGGAAAGGGATGAGCGAGATCACAAGGCGTACGGCCAGCGAGTGAGCGCACTGTCAGGTTTTTCTGAGCCGGCCAAATAATCTTCGCCAGCAGCCGACGCTACAAGAGGGCTTGTCACCCAGTACCCCTTGCAGTTCGACAGCAGCAGAATCGGGACGTAACAAAAGAGCTTGATAGCTCGAGCAGCGTAGTACTGTTGTATAGGCGCTTCCGAGGACGTTTGGATATGATTCGATTAAGAAAAGGGGTTAAGGTAACGAAAGATTACTTTATTCAATATGCACGAAGCAGCATTTCATGAAAAGAGGATCTCACCACCAAATACATCGGTTTCGCCTCCTCTTTTAATTTTTTATAGATACATTTCTACGACGGTTGATGTCAAGGTGACGTGGAAAGCCTGGGGTGACAACAAAGTGAACCAGGACATAAGGCCAAGCGTTGCTGTGAAGAACCTGGCCATTGCTCTGTGGGGGTCCAGTGTCCTTCTGCAGAGGACTGACCGAAGTGGCGTCGAATGCCAGTCTTAACAAGGACAGCAGGCTGCCTCTGACACCCAAGAAAGTGGCATTCCTAAGAGGCGAGTGCAAATTATCCCACGCAAACGTAACCTAAGCAGTTATTTGAAAAATCTTCTCAATCAGGGCATTATCTTGGCAGCTAGTTGGTATCATACTGGAGTTCACAATGTTTCGGTGGTCTTTGGATGGGCCGCATAAAACTGACGGGATTGAGCACACAGGTGTAACATAATGGTGGAAGCTTTCAGTAAAATTATGGGAATATTAGGTAACCTAAGTAAAACACAAAAGCTGTATTGTTTATACTTCACGTGGAAACACAAGATTTTTTTTTTCACTGGCTTTTATTTTGGTTAAATGAAGTAAGCACTGCGTAGGGCATTTCCTTTTTATTCCAATCCATTTGCAGTTGCAATACATGCCACAGCAGCCTTAAACAGTATCTGATGTCTTCACCAAAAAAAAAAGGCTCTGAGAAAATTTTCTTTTCAAGAAGAGAATTGTTGCAATGTGCAACAATTCTCTCCTTTCTTCTTCTTTTTGAGTGAAGGGGTTTATGTCCTGATATTTGAAATGCTGAAGCCACCACTTTCAGGCGTGCCTTTGTAATAAATCAGTGCAGTATGCCCATTTATCTGGTCACTTCGATGTGCTCATGGAACAACGTGAACTCCCAGTAGGTATTATGTAAAATTACAGTAGCTCTAAGTACTTGTCATGCAGTGGCAAACAAAAGCAGGGTTATATTATGTGATGTATATTAGTACTCTCAATGACTGGTAGGGTGTTTAAACATTCTTAATCACTTTCTTTAAACTGAATTCAGCATCAGCATTCTACTTATTTTTTTAATGGTTGGATCTTGGCTTGCTCAAACATTAGATGGAGAGGGGCACCATATGTCGGGTCTCAAACACGCGGCCCGCTTGGCGTTTGCTAGCGGCCTGCACAGTCAGGCATAAGTGTAAGCCAGCTTTCTCTGCAAGCTGGCTTTCCCCCAATAGTGTGGTTAAGCCAGCTTGCAGAGCTATATGGCGCTCTTGGCAGTTCAATCTATCGGGAGACAGTGCAATTTTCGTTCAATGTAACTGCATTTTTGCTATGCATTTTTATTGCAGCTACTTGTATCTTCACAAAGAGTTTGATACAAGGAATAGTTTGATATAATTGGGTTTGACATTATACAGGATCTGCAATTTTATTTCGAACATAATTTTTTAAAAAAGGGGGGCGAGAGTTACGTGGATGCCTTTCTCACTGTGTATTTGTGGGGCTCGGCGGACATAGATAAGGGGATAACCGTCACAATATGTTGACTAATTAACCAAGATTTGTGAATTAACTTTTTAATGATTGATTTTATGGGGCATGTCGCAATTGCAATTTTCAAGTGCGTCATTAATAAAGGCTATTCCAAAATAAACTATTCCTGAAAGTAATGTGGCATGTGATCTAAATGAACATTTGTTTAAGCCTTACCTCTACAAGCTGTGCTCCTTTAAATATTTCGTCATTGCATATTTTTCAGAATGCCTAGTGATGAAGCTCCGTGGCCAAAAACATAATGTGGATGTCATTGCTGTAATGTCGACGACAGCAAAAGAGAACCAGATACTGGGAGAAAAAATAAACGACCGGCGAATGCAAGAGAAATGAAGAGCCAAGCAGTAAATAAAGATAGAACAGAACCAGCCGGTTGTTGGCAATGGTCTGCAGTGAAATACGGTGTCAAGCATGCATTCCCCCACAGGTTCCCACACAGATCACCCACAGAGCATGGGGTTATGAAACCCTATGGGTTACCCACACGGCTCCCACAGGACTTTGGTCCTACACAGCTCCTATATTGGAGCTGTGTAGGACCAAAGTCCTCACAGCTCCCATAGACCCACACAGACTGTGTGGGTCTGCAGTCCCATAGACCCACACAGACTGTGGACTGCAGAAGGAAAAGTTTTTTTCCTTCTCTGCGGGGCCTACACAGCTCCCATAGACCCACACAGACTGTGCGGGGACCCATGGGGACCTATACCCACACACCCACACACCCAAACAAACTGTGTGGGGACCCATAGGGACCCGAACACCCACAGAGTTTCTGTGGGCCCCACACGGTTTCATAACCCCATGGGTCTGCGGGTTGTTGGAGTGGGGTTGTCACCTCAACTCTGTTCTTAGATCTGTCCAAAGCATTTGACACTGTCAATCACATGTTACTTTTGAAAAAACTGTACAGTATAAGCTTCCGGGGCTCTTTTTTTCCTTCTTTGAAAATTACCTTGGTAGTCGCTCTCAGGTGGTGTCTGCCGGTGGTATCCAAAGCTCTCGAACCACACTAAAAGCAGGTGTGCCGCAGGGTTCAATTCTATCACCCCTTTTATTCAATAATTTTGTCAACGACATCAACGACATCAACGAATCTGTACCAGAATGTAAAAAATACCAGTATGCAGACGACACACTAATCATGTCGCAACACATTAATTACTTAGACTCTATCCGCCAAGTGCAATGTCATGCAACTGCGCTGATGAACTGGTTTGAGAGAAACCTCATCTCGGTAAATGTAAAAAAAAACTAAACTGGTATGCTTCCACAACCCACTTAAAACAGTCAGACTTGATTTTCCATTTGTTTTGCACTCATCAGCTTGCACTCAGTGCAACTGCGTCCCTTTAGAATATGCTGATAATATTAAGTATCTTGGAATATTTTTTGATAGTAGCTTGAAATGGCATGTTCATATACCTTATATATGCAAAAAATTAAGAAGCGCCAGCTGTCTATTGTATAGGTCTAAATGCGTTATGCCACTTTCCATTCAAAAATCAATAGCACACGCACTTGCATATAGCGTCCTCCGTTATGGCATCACAGTTTTTGGGAATTGTTAAGCTTTCTGGAAAATAAGAATAGACTCCCTCCTGAAAGCAATGCTTAAGAGTGTTTCTTACAGGCTACAAGTGCCTGAAGACACCACCCTTTTCGATCTTCTTGAACTTCCTAACCATCAAACGCTATACGTTGAAACTCTTGCATTGCGGCATTTCTGGAGCAACGATTTTAAAGTAGTTGGTTCACCCTCTCGTGTCCTGCGTCATGTGCAGCCTTTTGAAATTCCCCGCGTTCATACTCGCTATGGCGAAAGTACGCGCGCATATTATGTTCCGCAATTTTTTTCTCATCTGCCGCCTGAGCTTCTGTCTCTTAATTCGATGCGAGCAATTAAAAAGGCTCTCAGAAGTATCACTTTCCGACAAGATCTTCGACTAGGCATCGATGTATGGCCTGCATATTATTTTTATTATTTTTTTTATGTTTTAATATTTTTTGTTTATATTGTCACGAACGGAGGTGGCACGAAGACGAGCAGTGAACTCAAAAATAACGGTTTAATAGGCGAACTTGTGCCAACCAGAAATAAGTAAAGAACGAAAGAGCGTCGCGGCAGTAGAAAAGCAGGCGGCGATTCGGCGGCGACAACAGAGAGCACGAGCGAGTCTGACTCGACAAGGTCGCGGGCAGCTGCTTATCTAGAGTGCGTCGTAATCTCGAAAGTTCGGCAAAGAAAGTTCGAGCGTCGCGCGCTCGGGGCGAGGATGAACTGGCACTTTCGAGAACAACAAAGCAAAGGAAAAGTTACAATTAGTGCGAGAATTAATGGGAATCTTCTAGAAGACCGTGACCGAGCGTTGCTTTCTCGGCTCTGCGGGCGGAATTAGGCGGGCGGCATTATCCCCCCCCCCTTTTAAAAGTGCATCGTCCCGATGCAACGCGAAAGGAAAACAGAAATGGCTAAAAAATGTAAGGTGAAACGAAATAAACATGCAGTATCGCAATCCTATCGTGCGTAGAACGGCTTGAGTCGAACGACGTGGACGACTTCGGGTCGTGGCTGGCGGCGTCCTGATGGTCGGGTTCCGTCGGGGAGCACCTCGTAGTTCAAGTCCCCAAGGCGACGAATGACCTTGTAGGGTCCAAAGTAGCGTTTTAGCAGTTCCTCGCTGAGTGCGCGGCGGGAAATGGGTGTCCATACCCACACCCTGTCTCCGGGCTGGAACTCCACGTCGCGGCGACGAAGGTTGTACCGAACAGCGTCGACACGTTGTTGGTCCTTTATGCGAAAGCGAGCTAGCTGGCGCACCTCTTCTGCTCGTTGGGTGACCAGCTGGGCGTCGTCGGTGCCGTCGTCCATCGGGTCGTGGGGCAGCAGGGCGTCGTTCGTCATCGGCAATACCACCTCCCGGTATTGCCGCACTCAGTTTTCCCGGCAAGGCAGGGGGGACAGGCTTTCTCGGCGGGACCTACGATGGGGCGATGCAGTGCGGTGGGGTGACGGCGATCGTAAAGTGCGACGGGTAGACGGTCGCGGGGATGGCGACCGGCGGAGGTATTCGTCGATGTCCTGGGGTCGCTCGCCATAGCGTGGGCGCGGGTCGTCGGGGTGGAAGCCGCGTAGCCCCAGCTGTCGGTACGGGCAACGACGGTAGACATGGTTGGCTTCCCCGCAATGGTAACAAAGCGGGCGTCGGTCAGCCGTTCGCCAAACGTCGGTCTTTCTCAGCAAGGGTCGCTCTGGGCGGACGTACTGCCGTTCTTCGCGTCGTTGGGAGTACTGCGGCGCTGGAGGATCACGGCGTGGTGGCGTCGCAGCTTGGCGGGGAACTTACGGCTGTCGTCTGGCTATGGCGGCGTAGGTCAGCGTCGGTTCCTCGGGAGCGGGCACGTCGACTAGTGGTTCGGGCTGCAAGGCCCGCTGTACCTCGTCGCGTACGATCTCGGCGACTGACAGCGACGCCGGACGCTCAGCAGCGGGGAGCAGCTTTCGGAGCTCCTGTCGGACGACGTCTCGGATGATGTCGCGGAGCTCGTCGGCACCAGTGCTGAACTCGGAGCGGGCCGAGGCCAAGGTCGAGACGCTGCGGAGCCGATGGTAGTGGTGCGCTCGGGCCATTAACGCCCGCTCGACGTTTGTTGCTTCGGCAACAAATTCTTCGACGGTCGTCGGGGGGTTGCGAATAAGTCCGCCGAAGATTTCGCGTTTCACGCCTCTCATAAGGAAGCGCAACTTTTTCTCGTTGGTGGCTTGCGGGTCGGCGCGGCTGCTCAGGTGAAGGATGTCTTCAACGAAACTGGTGACCGTTTCATTGGGGCCTTGAGTCCTCGCCTGGAGAAAGTCGAGGCCCGCTGCCTTCGATGCTGATTCATGAACGCCCGCTTCAGCTCGGTGACGCAGGCGTCCACGACATGAGTGCAGCCTCGTGGTTCCCGAACCAGTCCCTCGCAGTACCCTCCAACGAAAAGTAGAGGTTCTGCAGGTACTGCTCGGCGGTCCATCCATTACGGCGTGCCACGCGCTCGTAGTGCTGGATCGAGTCCTCGACGTCCTCGTGGATCTCCCCGTGGAAAGGCGTCGGAGTCCGAGGGGCGACGGGCAGGTAAACGACGGGGGTGCTACTGTTGTCTGCGCCGTCGAGGAAGTCATCGTCGTTACCGCTTGCCTTGTCTTCGCCGAGAGTGGTCCGTGTTAAGGAGCTTGCCCTTGAAGACGGCGGCTGGTACGACGCACCTCCACCAGAAATGTCACGAACGGAGGTGACACGAAGACGAGCAGTGAACTCAAAAATAACGGTTTAATAGGCGAACTTGTGCCAACCAAAAATAAGTAAAGAACGAAACAGCGTCGCGGCAGCAGAAAAGCAGGCGGCGATTCGTCGGCGACAACAGAGAGCACGAGCGAGACTGACTCGACAAGGTCGCGGGCAGCTGCTTATCTAGAGTGCGTCGTTATCTGGAAAGTTCGGCAAAGAATGTTCGAGCGTCGCGCGCTCGGGGCGAGGGTGAACTGGCACTTTCGAGAACAACAAAGCAAAGGGAAAGTTACAATTAGTTCGAGAATGAATGGGAATCTTCTAGAAGACCGTGACCGAGCGTTGCTTTCTCGGCTCTGCGGGCGGAATTATGCGGGCGGCAATATATATATTTATTTTTTCTAGTGTAGGTTACGCCTATGCAGCCTTGTGATTGCGACACTTCACATTGGGACTCGATGTTGTGCATTTGTGTTTAGTATAGTCGCCTTTTCCTTTTCTGCTTAATGCATAATTTTGCTCTGTCAACAGAAATTTTATTTCTTGCTCTTCGTTTTTTTACTATGTTTTTTTATGTTTGACGATGCATCTGCTAACGAATTCGTACATCTGTGTATGTGCGTGTGTTTGTGTATCTGACTGTAGCGTTAGATACCCGAGACATCCTAAGGACACCTGTATATAGTTAAGCCTCAGTTGACATGCGGGTTCCAAGTTGCTAAGTTTCTACGTTAAACTGTTGGGTAGCATCGCACAAGCCTAATGCTGGCTTTGATGCGCCCGTTACGCAACCTTTCTTTATGCAACATTTAATAAAAGTATTTGTTATTATTATTTTATTATTATTTATTTTATTATTATTATTATTACTATTATTATTAATATTATTAATTTTATTATTATTTATATGTTATAAGGTTGATTTGTTGGTTACGAAAAGTACACGCGAATCGTGTTCGATTCTGATTTATCTTAGAACACGCGCAGATGGCAAATATTTGCAAAAGGATGAGGAGAGTATCCTGTTTATTGTACATTATTAAAGAATAACTGCAAGGAAAAAAGCTTTTTACAACAGCCTAATTTAGACAACCATGTCAAAAAACAATGTTTCCGCGAAAAAAATTGTTACAGCAATATTTAATTTCTGGAGACCGATTTTAGTTTGCGGCTATCTCGTCCGTTTGAAATCGCGCGCCACGAAGTTGGTGTTCTGTGACGTTTAGCAGCAAATTGGCTGCTATACTTCTCATTGGTTAAGAGTTTGATTGACAGCTTAAATCTTGGTTGTTAAACCTTTGTTATATGTTGTAATTTTCTTTTGAGCCGCATATTTCTACGTTTAAGGAATAACCCATGTAATGAGAGTTATTATTTTTTCAAAATGTCTACAAGACGGGCATTTCCGTTTGGATTCATACCGTAACAAACAAAAGCTTCACCATTCTTTCATGGCCGCCTATGTCTCTGCTCCCGCCTGTCTCGCCTACCTCGACTAGTCGTTTCGTCAAAGTGATCAGTGTTTCGTGTTGACCCATGTGCTTGAGTGATACTTCCTGAAGTGAAGTAGTGCGTGCTTAGCAGCTGTCACCAGTGTCAGTGATAGGAAGCGACGCGGGGTCTTGGCTTTCATAGCGATGTTTGTTACTTTCGTTTTCCTTCTTGCTGTCTTAGCTTGCTTTTTTTCTTTTTTGCTTGCGCGTGCAAATGCCAATTTTTTGGAGATGTTAGCTCCTGTAAAGCTACGCCATTGCTGTGTAAAGTGCTGCGAGATGAGTGATCGCGACAGCGAGTCTTCCAGCAGCCATGTCACTCCCAAAGATCACAAGCTGAAATCTATTTGGCTGCAGGCAATCGGGCGTTCGCGTAGCGACAAACGAATCCAGGTATGTTCTCGTCATTTAGCTCCGGAGGCCTTCGAGATTCGCACCGGGTGCGCCGAACGTCCGAGACTGAGACACAGCTGTTACATAAAAGTCCTGGCACAGCCAGGTTATTACATAACAGCTGTCCGCAGGAGCAATTCGGACGTCCGAATTCTGGTTTAGACGATAGATTTTTTCTCGGCTTTCGAAGTATTTTACGTATAGTTGTTTGAATTGAATGTTTACTGTTATCGTAAATCTTGGCTTGCGATTACGACTTTGTAGATCATCTTATTTGCTTTGCTGTAGAGACACAAACGACGGACATAACAAAATCGTTTGCATATTCCGCATACCTCGCAAAAGAACCTCCCCAGCCATCTTGCGAAACATGGAGTCAGCACCGTCCTGACTTTTCAGTCTTTTACCTGCTTTAGAGAAGTTTGTACCTGCTAGTAGGTATGCCCACTGAAGCTGCAACTTGGGGCAGTGCCAGAGAGAAAGACACAAAGTTCGGAAAGCTTAGTCACCCTCCCCCATTTCTAAACTCTCAAGTGATTGTACCATAATAAATGCACCAACGCTTCTTCCCACATTAGAGGAGAACTTATCTTATCTACGTAAAAAATGGCCTCAGTTCAAATCTTGCCCAAATTTATTCACACTGCATGATGAGCGCTACAAACTCGCACGAGATTTACAGGAAAATATTGGTGGTGACTTAATTTTCCCTGAAATTCTGTATAAACGGCCGTTTGCAGGACCGAATTATCTACTCGAGTGCTGTGCGTCGTTGTGCAAACAGGTTGCTGTGCAAACGCAGTCTAACAACACGAAGCATAAAACGGCTGTTTTAGGGCAACAATCCGAAGTCCATTGTGCAATTAAAACGACGTAATTTTGTTGAAAACACCCCGCAGCGTTTTACTCACGGTATGCGTCGGGAATGTCACACATTTTTAAACTAAACGAAGGAAGATTTACTTTTAAAACGCTCGCTGCCACAGCTCGCTGCGTCCTATCGTACCAGCTGGACCGGATCAGCTGACGACGACTGGACTGAACCCGTTGAACGTCAACCCCGTAACAACCAATTTGCGCTCCGTGTTAGTTTGGGTTTCTACTTCTAAGCCCCTCACCGCACACCACGAGCGTTTCACTTCTTTGTCGCATCGAGGTGTCGCACCAAACAGAACGAGATCGCCGAAGTAAACGCAGCGCTGTCGTGAACGTTGGCTTGTGGTTGCGCACTCGTGGACCCTATGACACCCTTCGCTTTCAAAGCACACTCGACGATTACGAATGATACTTTCCGCCTTCCGGGAACATCACAGGGACACTTCTCAGGTCACGTCTTCACTACATGTGCTCGCAAACCGCAAAGCTTCTCGCGTCCCGTCGAACCGAAACAATACCAACGCCATGTTGAACCCGCGTTGTTGCCAGTTTTTCACCGACCAAACAAATACAACGAACGCAAACCGGCTTCAGCTTCCAGCGTACATCGACGGACCCTTCCCCCCCTCCCCCCAGTCCGCAGCCGGAAGTCAAGACGCTGCGTACTCCGCAGTCAAGTCAATCCAAGAGAAAATCCAAGAGTGAGGGGCGTGGCGTACCAAGAGAAAATCCAAGAGTGAGGGGCGGAAGGGTTGTGACTGCGTTGATGTAACGTCCTGTAACGTAAATTTGCTAAAAAAATAATTTTTTCGTGGAGGATTTTTTTGTGACATGCTTGTCCCAATTAAGCTGTCAAAAACACTTTTTTCTGTGCAGTTACCTTTAAAGTGATTATCTCGATGTCGGTTAGGACACTTATTATAGAGAGATTTTAATTCAATATCTTAAGTTTTGGCATTACTTTATTTCGAAACGGTCCCAGGCAATAGAATCACAGAATTGATGGTGTCTTGAAAGGTAGAACGACAAGCGCAGCCTACAACTCGAAGTGGGTTACTGAAGGCAACATGTTTAAAGCGCTTCAGTTGCATAATCCTTAGACTCTATTCAAGCACACCATTATCACCAGGCGCCACTCAGGCAGATCTTTTAAGAATCCGAAGTGTGTTTCGAGCTCTTTCAGGATCAATGAACGGTTGGAGGAGCTACAAAAAGAACGTGTTATAGAGAAAGCGTGAGATCATTTAATGGACCAAAAATACTTAATCAGCTTAACGAAGACCTACATAACATAGAGTCAGTGCAAATATTAAAGAGAGTTCTCAAGTGTGTTTGCTAAGGCCTATCTCAAGACCGATAAAAAGACAGTTTTATCCTGTTATTTTTATGTCATGTTTTTTCTATCCCTGCGTTAAATTTGTGGTAATGCGGTGTTAAATACTGTGAGTAATCATATTGATCAACTCTTCTTACCTAAGTGAATCCGAAAGCAAATTTTGTTATCATTTGTAATCTTTTGTTCAACTTTACGGGCAGCAAGCTCATCGAAATTGAGTTCATTAAACGAGCCGTACATAGCTTTGATAAACCCGTGTCTGTTCCTGGTTTTATGTGTTCGTGCAATAAACATTTATATTATTATTATTATTATTATTATTACTATTATTATTGTTTTAGTCATGTGTTGATACGTTGCTTCCTTTGCCGGCTGAGGTCAAGGCATTTCTGGCCCTTAAACCCGTTAGGGAGAACCTAATGTTTCAAGTCAGCGCGCTCCAAGCATCAGTTGAATTATGTTCCGCCCAGTAAGATGCGGTGTTAGAGTCGATAAAGAGTAATGAAGAAAAGACCGGCCGTCTTGAAGGTGAACTGTTGGAAGTTACGAGCATTGTTGCGGAGCAGTCTCATAACATTCAGCAGCTGCAGAGTGACTTAAGTGATATACAGACGCTAGCAACCAGAAGTACATGGAAATACGCGGTATGCCGGATAGCCCAAAATAAAATCGCGGTCTGGTTTTGTACAAGGGTTGCAACGAGTTTGGAACACCCCCCCCCCCCCCACCCCCACCCCAACAAACTGACGTAACTAAGCTCTACCGGCTGCGGTGTAGGAACGGAGCCACTGCACCTATCCTTGTAAACTTCGCGTCGAGTTTTGTCAGAGATAGTTGAATGAATGACGGCTATCGACTCCGGGAATTCCCGCCTACGAATGTACTTTCCGGCGTCTTTTTCAATGAACACCTCTCCCGAGTTTGCAGAGAGCTTTCTGGAAGGCGACAGTAAGGGGCAAGACCATGAATTACAAGTTTGTTTGGGTTAAGTCGGGAAAGATTTATGCTAAAAAGGCCGAGAATATTGACATTGTTCGTATCAACAGTATCCAGGATCTTGAAAAACTATGTTAGATTATCATGGCAGTCTCTTTCTAGAAGTGTTAAAATTTCGATGAGTTTGAGCATTTGCCTTTCAAGTCATTTACCGTTCTTCACATTAATTTGAAAGTTTGAGAAAACACTGGGAACACTTTAGAGTGTAGGTTAATGAAGTCTCATCCCGTATTGTCGTGTTTGTTTTAACGGAATCATACGTTGCAGAAGCTATGCGGAATCTTTTAAAATTTGTCAGGTTATAATTCATTTTTGTTTTCTCGTGAGCTATCAATTGGGGGTGGTATCGTGATTTACATGAGAAATGAATGGTTGGTTTTAAGACAAGTTGTAACTTTTAATTACGCTGAATCTATTTTGTTAAAAATTATGAGTTCCAACCACCATTTTGGTCTCCTAGCTTGCTATAGATCACCCTCCAAAAGTATAAGGTAATTTCTTGTAGTCAAGGTTTATTTTGCATTGTAGGAGACATGAATATTGATCTCCTGAAATATGACAATTCTGAGGTATGTGATTACTTAAACATTCTCGCTGGCGTAGGTATTGAAACTACCACCAGCGATCCAGCTTGAGACGAATTGATGGCCGGTAGGCTCCTGTCGTCCTGCATCGATCACCGTCTAATCAGAACGCTAGACGTAAAGGTAAAGGCAGGTGTAATCTATGGTATGGAAATGTAAGCATGTTACCCGAAGCTTCTAGGCTGTTCGACAATTTCCCGGGACCCCATCATACACGTCTTTGCAGGTTTGATGTGTTCAAACACCTGTATTTTGAGTGATCAATAAATTATAATAATTATTATTATAAATATTATTATTTTGTGTATTAGTAATATTTCTAATATTATTATTAGAAATATTAATAATATCATAAATATTAATTATTATTAGAACACAATGTTGTTCTGAATCACCAATTTAATGCTCTAGATTTATATTTTTTTCAATATGGACACTTTGCATGTAGCTTGAGGTGAACTCTCATTAGTTCCTCAGGATACATATCATCCTGCACTTGATATAGGGCTTTCTTTTGAAAATTCCTCTGTTTGTGCTCATTGCGGTTTTCCCGCCACACATCTCAGATAGCCTTTCCACAGGAAACTATGTCGGGATCTATGATCACTTCATACGCTTTCATTGGGTGATTTACATCAGGAATCTCCTGATGTAAATCACCTGGCCATGCTCTTCACGCAAACTATTAGGGAGGCCATGGATACCGTTATTTCCTTGAGAACAATTACTAAATTTCGCTTTCCTAGCTGGTTTTTCAGTGAGCTAAATCGCTACTAAAAAGAAAGTACTTATATCACAGGAAGTTCAAGAAATGCGGCCTTTTAAAGTGGGAGGTAAAATTCAAGAGTTGCAGAAAGCAATGTTAAAGAGTCCTATATCGCGACCGCCAGAGTCATCGTTACTCAGTGGAATCATATCTTGTCAATAATTCAAAGCAATTCAAGAGGTACATTATTTCACGACCCGGGAGGCATAGTGAGCTAATCATTTGTCTAGGTAATCAGGAAAGCCATTCGAAGTCCGTGCCTGAGGTTTTTGCTGAGCATTTTCGTTCAGTGTACAGGTGTAGTACGCAGTTTGTCTTATCTGCGCTGCCTCACTTAGATATGTTTGATGACTTGTTCAGTTGCAATAATGTCGATGAGAAGCGCGTACGGCCCTGTATTAACAGAATGAGAGCAACATTATCAGTAGGGCCTGATGGCATTCCGTCGGCGATTCTCAAAACGTATCAGGACATAATCACGTTGGTACTGTGCTAAGTATTTAATAACTCTTTAAGTTTGGGAACCCTTCCTGAATTATGGAAAGTCGCTGCTGTTGTTCCGGTACTAAAGTCGGAAAAAAAGGTAATGTTTGTAACTGTAGAGAGATTTCCCTCTCTCTTCATTTTCCACGCTCTTTCAAATGGTCGTCCGTCAATTCCTGTCTTTCGAATTTCTTAACTTAGTAATTCCCAATCTGCGTGGCTTTATGAGCAGCAGATCAACAAATACAAATCTGGTTAGCTGAGGTGAGTTTGGCGTTATCCACTTTGACTTAAGCAAGGTCTTTGCCGGAGTCATTCACACGATTCTTTTATCAAAAGTTACTTCAACGAAGTATGTGGCTCTGTACACGACTGACTGAAATGATACTTATCAGAGAGAAAAGCGTACGTTCGAGTCAACAATATAAACTCGTCGTTGTACAGGACACGCTCTGGCGTTCCTCAGGGATCTGTTTTAGGACCCATTCTGTTCACGATTTTCGTAAATGACGTCTCTATTGTTGTTTTAAAATTTTCATTCCAGCAGTATACTGATGATATAAATCTTTATAGAGGAATAGTTAATGAACATGATTGTGCTAAGCTTTAGGAAGATGCGTGTTCTTTCTACTAATTGTGTTATGAAAACGACCTTTTTTGAACCCGTCCAAAATTAAGGTCATGGTGCTCTTTCGGAAAACATACAATATCTCTTTTGCATATACTATTTACGGGAAGACATTGTCTCGAGTAAGCGAAATGAAAGATCTCGGAGTCATGGTTCATCCGGGTTTGAGTTTCTTTGATCACGTTGGTAAGCTATACTCGCTCAGCTTCCGTCCGAGCGCAGCCAAAGGCGGAGGGACGGTTCGCAACTTCGAGAAGAGCATTCCTACGCACCAGAAAGTAGTCCGCCAGCCAAAGTTTTTTTTTTTTTAAATAACTGTTTTGTGCGTAAACATTGCACAACATTCCAGATGTGTACCGCTGAGAATGATTTGCAACTAAAAGAATTAAATATCTGAAGTTTATGTTTTTATTAATATATGTAAATACATGTCGTGTGGTGAAAACACGTACATCCGCTGGCAACACGGCTGCAACGCTCGGTTTTTCGGTGTGATTTCGTTCCCGTAATGGCCGAATTATGTGCTTCGCTGCTTTCCTCACCGAGTCGCTTCAACGTCCTTTCGCAAAGGCACGTTTGGGCGCAACACGCGAGAGGTCGTGATGTATGTCTATTTTCAAATTGTGAATGAGACTCCGGCCGCGTCGTACCGCGAATGCGTTGTAAACAAGAAAAGCGTCCGGGCCACTACAATTCACTGATACGCTGCGAAATCAAGGCACCCCTTTACCTGCCGATCACATTGAACGCCGAGAAGCTGGTGGAAAGGACTGCGCCTCGAGCCCTTTTATATCCAGACAATAGAAAGAAACATCAACGGCCGCGGGTCATCGGGCACCTTGCAATGTGTACTTACATGATACATCTCGAAACTATGCCGAAATGTCGAACAGGTGGAAAGCTCGGACACAGACGCCAGCGGCCAGCCTACGTACTAACATCCCCTGTGACTAAATTTCAGAACGTGAATGGGCACTTTTTAAACCTGTAGCAGACGAGACCGTTGATACACCCGTAGCAGACGAAATACTCGGCGAGAGCGGGCGGCGCGGACGACCAGTGGCAGGGCGGAGGGATACAAAAGTGCAGGCGAGATCGCGTGTGTGATTGGCTCCGGCCACACGTACCTTTGGCTGCGCTCGGACGGAAGCTGAAACGCAGTATAGTTAACTCATCATTGCGAATGTTGGGTGTTGCCTGTCGCTTAAGCAGGGAGTTCGAAAACCCGGCTGCTTTTATAACGTTATAACGTATACTTTTCGCATTCCAGGTCGCAGTTAGGATATGCCTCAGTTGTTTCGAATGGAATCTCTACAACTCACTCCTTGAAAAAAAGAACGTGTGCAAAAAAAATGTTTTCTTTCTTTAAACGTCATTACATTAAGCAGGATGTTAACTGTTTAACATGTGAATGTTGTGTTAGAGCGTGTTGGTTTGCTTAGCCTGCACAGGCGTCGGGAAAGCGCGGACTTACTATTTTTGTTTTAGTCGCTGCGGCATCATCAATTCTCCGAGCATAATATCTGAACTGTGCCTTAGGGTCCCACGTGTACCTAGTCGGTTTCAGTCATCCTTTTATCTTTCCGAAACTGTTGGTCGGGTAAACCCAATTGTTAAAATGACAGAGCGTTTAAATCATTACTCTGACAAACTTTATATTTTTTCACCCTCTCTACAGGACGTTTGTCCTTTCTATTAAAAATTTTCCCGCGCAAGTTGAGTTCCGCTGAATGGCTCCGATATGTCTGAATTTCGTCATCAACATAACGTGAATTTTGGATGTGCACTCGTTATCCTACTGTCTTGTGTTCCGTGTCTGCAGTTACTGAATCGTAGTTTTTCATTCTATTACTTCCTCCAGTCCTACCTAGTACTCTGCTTAAGAATTTTTCTTTGATTTTATCCTCACGAAACACATGTCTCACTTTTTGAGCCACGTATAGTGTGTAGTGCATTATCTTACTGTATGTTTCGTGCATAATGTATTTTTATCCACCAGTTTAGGAGTCCCAGGACCTCAGAGTTGTTCCTTGGAACTCTAAAATGAAGATTTATTTATTTATTTGATATTATTAAGAAACCTACCCCAAATCCTTACCTCGCTTGACTGCAGAAGGACGGGTTTTCAGGCACGTTTCAAGCTAACCGTTGAATTTTTTCTTATATGTGCGTTTATAATAAATAAAAAATGTTATCAGTATTATCATTATTTTAGCGCTAGAGCATTTCATAATGAAAATTGCCGAAATGTAGCTTTTATGTTTGGTATTTTAGCTCTAGAGCGGATATATAGCATTCGCGGTAAGCGACATTCTAGTGTTTAAAAAGACACCGGATGCGCAAGATAAATGTTCCCATTAAAAATATGTTAACCCGATCCACTTTGAAAGCTGTTTTCTCTCCTGGGTGCACGACTGAAACAGCTGGCAAATCGCCATATTGACTCGAACACCTTTACTTGTTCAGTGCTAGGGATTGGGAGGTATAAATACATTAAACAGTGGAACACTTGATGGGTTACAGATCACTGAACACATTCAAAGAAGGTACCATGCCTGCTTATGTAATATGGTTATGTTCCACAATTTTATTTATATCGGCCGAACGCAGTTTCTCTGGAAATGTTCCAATGGACCCTGATTTGACTAGGAATGCGGTAAGTTGTATTTTTGTTATTAATACTTTAATGAAAGTTTTTCAGGCGTTTCAGGGGTCTTTGAAAGCAATGCTGATGAATAAATGAAATAAGGCAATCTTTTACCATTTCTAGTTGTCCTCTACTTTATTTACTTGATTATTTTCGCCTTTCTTAATATATTTTATTCCTGTGGCAAGCCATCTGTAGAGGTGGGCAAAATAAAAGCCAGATGGGTTTGACCAGATCTTAGCGTTTTCTCAGGAATGCACGAAATGCAAATTATACATTTATTGGAGTATAGCGTCTAAAATTATGCCAACAACAAGAACGATTCACACAAAAAATGTAGATTTCAGTTAAACTTGAAGATTACTCAAATATTTTGTATTACTGTCAGAACATACGAGAGCAGAAAACCAAAATTTTTTAGACAGTACTCCTTAAAAAACGTATAAAGCCCCACAAGACGGAAACTGTGATTAATAAGTGATTGAGTTGCATCCCTAGTCCCAAAATGGTTTCATTGTTGCTAAATATACCGGGAGTCTAAAATAGCGGCCAGGCTCTTCTTTAAATCAACAAAAACAAATCGTTTGCTTAACGTATCGCGTTACGATTTGTGTAGCGTTACCTACATGTGGTGCATTTTGTTTTAATGAAACTTACAGAGATCGAAGTTACCCAAGGAAAGATTACAAAACAAATGTATATAGGCTTAACTTCTATGAAAACGCAGCGAAGCCACCGGTCTTCAAACCATAGGGCCTCCTATTGTGTGAAGATCGGTGGCTTCGCTGTGTTTTCATAAGAGTTACGAATTTTTTTTTTACTTTTTCCTCGTGTAAGTTTTATCTTTGCAAATTTTATAGAAACAATGCACCACCTGTGGGCAACGCTGCACAAAATCGTAGCACGATAGATTAAGAAACCTATTGTTGTGGTTGATTTAAAGAGCCTGGCCGCTATTTGAGATACCGAGTATTTTCACCAATTTTCTTTAAAATTATGTCGCACCCTGTATTCTAATGCTCAGTTTTTATGCAAACATTTTGTAAAATAAACCACTAATTTTTTTTAAATTTAATCCATGGAAAACTATATTGAGATTCAATTAAAGTGGGGAAATGTATAGTTTGAGTTTAATACTAGAAACATGGAGATGAATGAGCATGCAGTGCAATGAAACTAATTGTCATAATTTCATCAATATCAACATAAATTGAAATAGAACAGAAGAGCAAATATTTTATCTATATAGAGTTTTCCGCACTCACTTTTCTAAAATATAATCTTTATATTCCGTCGATCAGCTCTGGTAAAAAAATGAAAAACGTTTATAAATCTCTCTTACGCGAAATCAGAGCACAGCTCTTGAAGAGGTGGAGGGGAAGATACGGAGCGGAGGGTATGCCCCTCCTCCTCCTCCGTACCCTCTCCACCTCACCTCCTCTCTTCCCCTTTCCTCCTCCCCGTCCCTCCTCCTTTCTTCCCTCCTCCTTCGCTTCTCCTCCACCTCCTTACTTCATCTTGCCCCTCTGCCCCACTCTTCCTCCTCCTCCGTATCCTCCCCTCATCCCACAATTTCCTCGCTAAATTTAGCTCTAACAGTGACGTCGCGTGACCTCAACAGCAATTCAGTGTCCCCGCTAAATTTTGCTAGGAATTGTATCGCTCTTGAGGTTACGTGACGTTAATATTCCCGCTAAATCTAGGGGAGAAACTGAATTTGTTCATAGATGACGTGACACCAAGTCACGTGACGTCATCTTCCCCGTTAGATTTAGTGGAGAAACTGAATTGGTGTTGAGGTCACATGACGTCAATTATCCCGCTAAATGTAGCGTGGTTGCGCCGACGCCAACGGCGGCGCCGCGAAGCACGTAAACAAGTGCCTAGTCGCTGCGCTCTAAAGAAAAACACTGGCGATGATTAAGCTACACCTTTAAGCGTGGAACGCGATAGCGTTATCCGGCCACGTTCGCAAAACCTTCTCATATAACCCCGTGCTCCTTCCCAAGCCGCTCAAGCGTGTGTGCATGGTCCAGTCGGTAGCGTCACGTATCACTTTACGTCACACGTGGCTGTGACGTCTGTAGTGTTCTTGTTTCGGTTTTGCATCGGGAAATCGTCATCGACAGTGACATCGCCATCCATCCAACATGGCCACGACCGCGACCATCGTACCGCGATGTATCTCCCACATTATCCAATGTAATCCTGCTTATTAAACAGTTCGCTGTTAACAAGGCTCGTAGTAATAATCAAACACAGTACATTGGCGACGAGGATGAGCCAATTACCCCCGTTTCCGCCTTGTTTGTCCACGCCGGCCGATCGACCATCGGAACACGTTGGAGAAAATGGGTGACACGTTTTGGGCAACTTTCTAATCGCCTGCAACATCACGGCGCCTGACAGAAGCAAGGCCATGCTGCTCCACTGCGCTGGGGAGGACGTAAACGACATCTTCGAATCGTTGTGTGACACCACCGTCGCTGCCGCTCCGTCGCCGTCGAGCTCGCCATCCACAACAACGGCAACTATCCCCGCCGCGGCTGCCAACGAATTCGAGAGGGCCATCGAGGCGTTTACACTCTACTTCCCTACTCCGGTGTAACGTCGAACACGATCGATTCCTTTTTCGTCGAGAGAGGCAGCTTGAGAAGGAGAGCGTCGCAACCGACCACACGCGTCTACGCGACATCGCTCGCCGATGCGGATTCTCGGACATCGACGGTGAGATTAAGTCACAAATCATCGAAGCGTGCACGTCATCGTCCCTGCGCCGGAAAGCGTTGTCGAAGCCCACCTTCACTTTCACACAACTGCTGGATTACGCCCACTCCAGTGAACTGGCAGACCTTCACGCCAAATGCATCGAAAAAGACCTTGTCAGCATAAGCGTCGCACTGTACGCCGAAGACACAGCACCACGTACAAAGTCGCACAAGCAGAAGTCATCCAACACGAACGACGTTTTTGGCCACGGTGGTGGACCCTACCCACACCCGACTACCCAAAGCTGCCCAGCTAGAGGAGTCACCTGCAATACATGTGGAAAGCTGAACCACTATGGAAAGGTATGTCGGTCTTCGCAACCACCTCGACGTGGAACACCCAGAGAGGAGCCCTGCCAGCGAAAAATCCTCAACCTTACAACAGCTTCATCGGAAGAATCTATCTTCCAAGTCAACCACACCACCGAGCAACTCCCTCAGACCAAGGTTACGTACGGTTGTCATGGGACTGTACCAGCCGTCATAGACTCTGGCTTTACGGTGGACTTCATGAAACGGTCAACATTTGTTCAGTTATCGCCGCTGCCAACCTTGAGCCCATCCGAATGCATCATCTTTGCGTATCACAAAAACAAATTTAGCTTTGGTTGGCAAGTTCCGTGTCAAGCTACAACACAAGGCAAGAAGGTGCGATGCAAGTGTCCATGTCATCACTGAGGATCAAGGCCCAGTTCCTACTCTGCTCAGCAGAGTAGGAACTGTGTGTGTGCAGATCACCAACATAGTTCAGTCAGAAAATCCATTGGCTGCATACCCTGAAATAACCAATGGCATCGGGAAGCTAAAGGGTCCACAAGTTTACCTCCAAGTTGACCCGTCCATTGGACCAGTAGCTCAGAAACCATGACGTTTTTTTCTTCAATCTAAGAAATAGAGTGGAAGATGAACTTCAAGCCTTACTGGCTGCGGACATCATCAAGCCAGTGGAGGGACCAACTTCATGGGTTTCACCGATAGTAGTAGTGCCCAAGTCTGCGGGCCCATCCAAGGTACGACTGTGTGTCGACATGCAAAGAGCCAATGTAGCAATCCAGAGAGAACGACACCCGACACCAACCATTAGTGACATGGCTGCAGAGCTTACGCATGCAAGAGTGTTCTCAAAGATTGATATACGTCACGGATTTCAGGATCTGGATCCAGAATCTCGAGCGATCACCACTTTCGCCACACCATCTGGTCTATTTAGGCACTAACGGCAGTTCTTCGGGATCTGCTCATCTGCCGAGGTGTTCTAGCATGCCATCTCAAATGTCATCGCGGACATACCTGAAACCTTCAACACCAGTGACGACATCCTTGTCTATGGATCCACAAGAAAAGAGCATGACAATACCATGCACGCAACACTTGAGCGTCTCAAGCAGACTGGCCTCACAGTGAACCCAGCTAAGTTCTTCTTTCATGTGCCAAGGCTTCGGTTCTTGGCTTCATCTTCGGCAGAGAAGGCCTCGAGGTTTCTCCCAGCAATGTGGCAAGCATCCAGAAAACACCAGCCCCAGAATCCGTGAAGGAACTCAGAAGCTTCCTAGGATTCGCAACGTATTGCTTGCCCTTCATGCCAGACTTTGCTACAGTTTCTGCATTGCTTCGAAAACGACTTCGGAAAGATGCTGTTCGGCAATGGAACCAAGAGCAACAATATGCCCTCAACAAGGTCAAGGCAGCTCTCACCAATGCTGCAATTCTTGCGCACTTTGACCCAAAGGCACAGACAACATTGATTGTTGATGCCAGCCCTGTTGGATTAGGTGCATTCCTGGCCCTAAGCTCACCCAAAGACGGCCGCCCACGACTCGTTTTGTATACCAGTCGTTCGCTCACACCCACTGAGCAGCGATATTCACAAACTGAGCCAGACGCCCTTGCTATAGTTTGGGCATGCGAACACTTCCACCTGTACATTTGTGGAGCACCGTTCGTTGTCATAACAGGTCACAAACCTCTGACAACAATCTTCTAAAAAAAGAGCAACCAACACCCCTCCCAGGATCGAAAGATGGCGACTCCTTATTCAGCTGTAAGACTTTCAAGTGCAATATCAGCCTGGAGACCAGAACCCGGCGGACTACTTTTCTCTACATCCTGTAGAAGAGACAAAGAAGACCTTCAGCGCGCTAATGAAGAGTTTGTCAACCTCACGTTGGAAACAGCCAGACCCAAAGCACTTTGTCTCGAAGAAATTCGGACAAGCGCAGACAAGCTCTACACATCTATTGTTGAAGCCATCGACAACAACACATGGCATCGTCTAGAGAAAGAGTTCCCATCACCCAAAGACTAAGAGGAGATGAACACACTTGGGTAAGTAAAGGAGTAACTCACCACACACACCAACATCATCCTTCGTGGCTCAAAAATCGTAATCCCCAGACTGCTTTGTAGCCACGCAGTGCAGCTAGATTATGTTGGACATCAAGGTATGGTAAAAACAAAGCAGCTTCTGCACACCAAGGTGTGGTTTCCAAAGATGGACAACCTTTGCTCTGAAATCATCCAAGCCTGCCTCCCGTGCCAAGCATGTGATGAGAAGTATCGCCAGGAGCCGCTCAAAGTGACCAAACTTCCAGAGCGACCCTGGTCCGAGGTGGCTGTTGACCTGCATGATTCTTTACAGTCAGGAAACTTCCTTTATGTAATCATAGACGAGCACTCCCGCTTCCCAGTAGTTGAGGTGATACGATTAACATCTACCGAACAGGTGCTTCCAAAACTCCGGAAGGTCTTCGCACTTTTCGGTACACCTGGCGTAGTCAAGTCCGACAATGGTCCACCGTTTTCTAGCAAGGATATGACATCACTAGCAGCGGAGCTCATCTTCCATCACCGCAAAGTAACTCTCTACTGGCCACAGGCAAACGGGACCGTAGAAAGGTTCATAAAGCCCCTTACTAAGATTGCCCAGACAGCCCACCTAGAGGGAAAATACCTAGAGACAGAACTTGATGTCTTCCTCGCAAGTTACCATCAGACACCTCACGTCACTTTAGGTCCCACGCCGTACAACATGTTGTTTGGCAGAGATGGTAAAAGGCATCTTCCAGCAGTTGCTGTACCAGCCAAACAGGAGGAGGTGGGTCAGATGGACAACAAGGAAAAGGCCATGAAATCATATGCAGATCATCGTCGACATGCACAATGCCGAGAATTTTTTGTAGGTGACAAAGTCATCCGGAAGAGAGACAAGAAAAGAAAGCACCAGTCAACGTACGACCCTGAGCGCCTTACAGTGGTTGCAAGAAAAGGAAGTACAGTCATCGCAGCAGACAGGACAGGAAGGAATGTTTGCAGAGACCAAAGTCGTTTTAAGAAAATACAAGTTCCCAACAGCATTGGAGGCCCAGAATCGATTGTGAGTACGCCAAGCCTGTGCCGGCAAGACGTCCAGCATCCAGGTCGCCACAGCGCACTCACCAACGACCTAGAACACTGATAGAAGAAGCTTAACTACGTCAACTTCATCCAAGTTGAGGAGGGATGTAGTGTTCTTGTTTCGGTTTCACATCGGGTAATCGTTATCGACAGTGACATCGCCATCCATCCAACATGGCTGCGACCGCGACCATTGGACCGCGATGTATCTCCCACAATATCCGATGTAATCCTGTTTATTAAACAGTTCGTTGTTAGCAACGCTCGTTGTGATATTCAAGCACACTACAACGTCATGACCCTATCGGCCAGCTAAATTTGGCGGAAAATTTTACGCTACATTTTTCGGGAAAACGTTCTCCCAAACTTGGCAGGAAAAGTGTCCACTAAAATTGGTGGGAACATTTTCTGCTAATTTTGGCGGAAACATTTTCAGCAATATTTAGCGGAAATTTTTTGTGCCAAATTTAGCGGGTCGACAGGGTTATGATGTCACAGCCACGTGTGACGTCCCACGCGTGACGTCACACGCATGACGTCACACGTGGCAGCGCGCGTTGCATTATGGAATTTCTTGGTCCCACTGAAGCCGGAATTTTCCGACGCGAGCTCCTAAACGCTATCGCGTTATTATGGATTTGATAACGACTCAATCAGGGCACAGGAAATTAAATCTAGAAATAAGCTCAATGCTACCTGCGTGGAGAACACCTGCAACCTTACAGGATTCTAAGATATTCCCAAAAATGACTATAGCACCATGCAGTACTACTGAATTCATGATGGCCCTATTGAATGCAGAAATTTTTGGGAAAATAAATTTCTTCTACTGTATTTTTAGAGCGCAGCTCTTGGGCGCCCGTTTCCGGCTTGAGCGGCGTCGCCGTCGCCGTTGGCGTAACCCCGTGGTGCATTATGGGACGTCTCCCATAATGACTACACAACCTTCGTGACGTCACTTGTGACGCCATTATGGGAAACGTCCCATAATGCGCCACACGTCATGTCACGAGTGACGTCACAAAAAATCACTCGTGAAGGTCACGACGAAGGTCACGACCTTCACAGTGGAGGTCACGAGGCCTTCATGAGTGACGTCATGAATGTAACTAAGGTCACGAGTGACGTCACGAGGGAGGAGGAAGGGAGGGGACAAGAATAGGTGGAGGAGAATGACAGAAGGAGGAGGAGGAGGAGGGAGAGAAGGAAAAGGAGGGGGAGGAGGAGGAGAGGAGGGACGATGTGAAGAAAAGGAGAGGAGTAGGAGGAGGGACATACCTTCCTCTCCGTACCCTCCTCCTCCTCAAGATCTGCGCTCTAATTTGCCATTGCAGGGAATTAAAAACGTCTTCCATATTTATATTTTATAATCATAGAACGCAAAAAGTGATATTCTTGAACCTGTCTGTTTGGCTTCGTTAGCTGTGGCATGCTGGATGTTTTTAATATAGAACTATACAGTGCCAACTAGAAGGATTAAAATGTTCGAAATATTTTGTTGATGTATGTGTCTGGCAGTTTCCAAAAAAAAACATTCAACGTACATGAGCTTAAAGAACATATTTACTTCAGCGAGTTTTTTTAATCTATATATATTTTTTTAAAGATACCGTCCTTAATTTTTTGTATAACAATGAAATAGTCGAACTGATTAAGTCAGGTTATGAATACAATTCAGAGTGACACAGAACTGAGAGCAAGTCACTATTCTAAATGTGCTGTAGGTCAAAAGTGCCTTTTTTAAACAAAATGAATAAATAAAAACTTCAGACGAGATGAATGCAAGCTTTCATCGTTTATTAATTTGTGTTCACTTTTATTGACTTTTCTTGTCTAAAACAACAACGAACTTTCAGTCTTCTCAAAGTCGAAACATCTTTTGTGGAATGAAACGGAATCGTTTCTCGGTTTTTCTGACCACACTTAAAACTGCGCAATGGTGATTAAAGCTAAACTTGTTCTGATTTGCGTGCTGCTAGCTGTCGTCCATTCAAAACTCCAAGACATAAAAAAGGCTCGTAACATACCCATTTGATGCAATTAAACCTCTTTTTTATAAAAAAAGTGTATATATAAATATATCACAGAATGTATAGCATGCATTTGTTTAGTTCATCTTTTATTGGCAAGGTATTTATTGAATGTAAATAGACGAGCAATCACAAGTCATAAATAACATGGCACAAGGTGCGTAATGTTGCTTTACCTATTGGTGCATAATTTCTTCATACCCTTACCTTCGCCAACATCTCTTTAATTTAATTTAAATCTCGGTTCCAGTCTGAATTGATCTCCAGCAAAGGCTATCCAGTCGAAGAATACGAGGTTACAACCAGTGACGGTTATGTGATCCGTATTCAACGTATTCCACGAGGCAAAAACGAAAGCCAGGACGCACCTTTGTCCAATAAGACAACGATATTGTTGCAACATGGCGTGCTCGGTGCCTCATCAGATTTTGTTATAAATTTTCCAAACCAAAGCTTGGGTAAGATTTTTGTTTGTTGTTTTCTTAAATACAATTAGCCGAAACATTTTATAGATGTTGATTGAATGTAACTTGATTAAAACGAAAGCTGGAGAACAGAGAGACGAAATGAAGTCTCAGTCGGGTTGCAAAAGCGTCACGACCAACGTTATTAGAACCACTCAGTTGGGAAATTGCCATAGAACCTCCTCTGAAAAAGTGGCACCGATCCGTAGTCGAGAACCGAGCTAATGGCGATTGTAACGCCGCCATTTCTCCCGCAACGGCCACTCGGGGAACTGCACGGCTGCTTGTATTGGTTCGGGAGTATCACATTCGATGGCGTCCTGTGTACCTGTTCTATTGTGACTTTGGTCGGCTATTTTGGCGCCGAAACACATGCGGAGGAAGGAGTTTCAGGGATGGCGACCCCCGTCTCCCGAAGGACGAGCCGCGAATTACTACCGCAGTTAGGACGCGCCCAGGTCTGGACGCGCCCCGTGTTATCACCGGTGAGACATGATCGTTTAAAAACAATATGAATTGTTCCGCAAAACCATGTAAACGAAAGATTTAAAAAAAACATCACGCACCTGTCATTTTGTACTGGACTCCAATAAAAGTTTATACGAAAAGAGCTTTTTCGTTTGTTTTCACACAAAAAAGTATGTTTTCTAAACGCTCAGGGTGATCACAGTAAAGAAAAAAGATTGAGTCGCCATCTTGGCACATCGAGCCTTGGTGTTTGGGTACTCTGAGAACATTTAGTGACTCTAGCATAGCCATTTAAGGTAACTATCATGTTTCAACTCGTCGGTAAAGGATGGCGCTGTTAGCGTGTTTAGCTCGGTCTCAGTGGAAACCAGCGGCCCGGGTTATAAGGGTGAGTTGCCAACTAAGTGTTTTAGTAACGTTGGCACGATCGAACGTGAGTGCCGATGTCTTCACGGAGTCCCAACTTCTGGCTACCGAAGCATCCGTGGAATACCAAGCTTGAGAGCGACATTTAACAAAATTTGCCCCTGCCACACACCGACAGCTGTTGTGACACCGCTAGGATTGCTGCGGGTGGCAGCATGTCACTTGTACGATGTCATAAGATGGAAGTCGAATGACCACATTTTCCGGACACGATAAGCAGATCGGCGAAGGACGCGTTCCATTCTCCAGACAAAGAGCGGAACTACACCTATGGAGGTATTAAACTTCTGGAGGCGATATGATGCTACCATAGGTAAAGTCAGGAGTGCGGGGGATACACCCTACGATAACCAAAACGATGGTTGTTTTAATCACTCTCGGGTGCTGATGTCACCTTCACAAGCTTCCTACCTCCATCAGTCCACTCAACACCCTATTGAAAGCGTGGTATAAGAAAGAGGCGCCGTGGTGCCACTAGCAGCAGGGCCATTTTTGTGCATATTGTGTAGAAGCAGAAGGACAGGAATCATAGCGTCAGCCGTTTGTAATCAACGTATGTTTACCTGACCATCGCGCTACTCAAGTGCTCCGAGCCAGGGTTGGCGCTAACTTCTCTTACACTGGAGTTAGAAATTAAATACACAGATCCCCTCCATCCCATAAAAAAAGAGCTGCGATCATATATCATTGTCAAGCGCAGTCCGCCCGCGAAAGAAATATGACTCAATATACGAAGACTATTTCACATATTGAGTTGATTAATCACTAACACTGGTGCACTTCTCTCTGTAGTATGCAAAAATGTTCCAGAAGGCGGGACTCATCATGATTAGACAAACTGTATCAACTTTACATAAAAGAAATAACACTTTCGCCAGACGTTTTGTTTCCCGTACGGGTGACGTCCTCAGTGAAGCCAAAAGGCGCCAATGAAAAAATCGCCAACCAGAAATCTTATTTACAAGGGCACTGACACATCTAAATATTTTTTTTATTATCCGAAACGATTGAAGGCAATGCCGGGACATTACCCTCTAAATTCGAAACTTGACAATTCAGTATTTGTGAAGTAAAAAAAAAAATTTCCAAGTGCCGAATTTGAAGTTCCCGCGCGATCCGCGCTGGTGCGTTGAAGTCAAATATTGCGGAGTCCTGAGAGTCGACTTTCTTTCACGACTCCGTGCTGTTGCCACCGCGACCCGAAGTGAGGAGGAAAAGAGCGGGAGAAAAGAGCGCCGGCAGACCGAGAAAAACAGGTTTTATTCCGTGCGAGCGGTGCCGCCTGCCCAGGCAATGTGTTTTCCGTGAGAGGATACAATTCCAGAAGGCGACATAACATCGGACTCCGAATTTCCGTATCTGAAAAAGAAAGGCCGTAGTGCGTTCGGAACTGCGTTAAAGAACATGTATTACGATTGCTTTTATTAAATGTTATAGAAATGTCGCCTACAAAGCTTCTGAAGTTTATGATTTTTGACGTCACGAATCAAAAGAAGCGAGGATGCGAGGAGCGGGAGAGAAAACGGCAAAAATAAAAAGGCGCGCGGGCGTAAGTTTTTTTTTTCGCGATGCGTTTTTTTGTGTGTCTGTGACAATATTTTGTTTCACTTTATGATATACCGCAGGAAAGCCTACAAGCGCGAGCTCCTTGCTCAGGGCGCATCTCGTCGGCACAAGCTCTCGCGCATTAAGGGCAGCTGCAAATGCTGATCTCGCGCTTCTAGCCCTCGCTGCTGTACAGCATAAGGTGAAACGGAGTATAGGGTGTATTCACTGGCGGCCATATCTGTGTGCGCTAATGCTGAGCACGTGCTGATGGCTAGCTTCCACAGTTATTTTGCAACGTGCACCCCGCACCATCAAGGTTGCCGGTCTTGGCAGCCTATTAATGTGAGCTCGTTCTGAGCATGTGCTCTAAACAGTGACCTCAAATATGGCGGCCAGTGAATACCCCTATACAATTCGCATCGTCTTAAACAATAAAAAATACGACCCTTGGGGTGTCAGTGCCCCATAAGGAGGTGCGCGTACACTTTGGGAAGCAGATAAATGAAACCGAATACACCATGATTTCAAGTACCTTCTTGGACCCGGCCTTTGTTCGCCCGCAAAGGGCGACGCATTGTCGAGGTCCAAACTGTGACCAGTTGTCCAACTGTGATCAACCAGCTGCGCTTTGCCCTGGTGGCATGCGTGGCTTTCGCCACCTTACGTTTTAGAGCGCAGCTCCTAGGCGCCCGTTTCCGGCTTGAGCAGCGTCGGCGTCGCCGTCGGCGTAACCGCGCAGTGCATATGCGTAAATTTAGCGGTAAATTTTCCCCGTCTAGCGGAAATTCCCCGCTAAATTTAGCGGAAAATTTTCTCCGCCCCCCCCCCCTTGAGGTCACGTGACCCCCAGGCCACGTGACTCCCCCTTCCAGGTCACGTGACCCCCGTGCCTTCCCCTCCTCCTCAAAAGCTGCGCTCTAATTCGGCGTTACAGGGAGTTGTAAACGGCTTTCATTTTTTCTTCTTTCATACCGGTGCAACATTTGAGGCTGGTCTGCCCCATATACGATGCTTCACAATTTAGACGGTTCGATTTTTACACCACACCACACTGAAACCCTGGAGGTGGGTTGTCTACTTTTGGTTTGGAAACGAGGTCGCGTAGTGAAAGATGGGGTTTGAAAGCTGTTCGGATTCTTGAAAAGAGCGCAGGCCGTGCGAATAGCCTGAGAAACACCTTTTATATACGGATTTGCTACTTGCCCTGCTACATTACGATTTTTATCCGGACATCTCCTTTGTCCCATTTGCTTAGCGTGTTTTTGAATAAACGTATAGGGTAATCCAGATTTATCAGCGAGTTGACAATAACTCTATAGCGGGTTTCCCATGCAGTTATTGCGCGGCCGAAATCGATGCCGCTAGCGGTGCGGCTGGACGGTTTGCGAGGTTTTATTTCACATGAGCGCGTTCTGCCGTTGCGATGGCCAATGTTGCTTGCAGCAAGCACATGCGCACAGTCGATTACGGTGGCCTCGAACAACAATTTTAATGCCTTAGTTGTCAGTTTCCCCTGCAATTTTTTACAAAAAAAACGTTAAAATATTAAATACATTTTGCGCTTATTCGTTGCCGCTGAAGATGAAACCTCGATCAGATCATCCTCAGCAGGGTCACGGGCAGCGGCTTCCGTGGATGTAAAGACTTCAACTGATATGGCCGACCCGAACCTCCTGGACCCGAACCTCCCGTAGTAGTGCAGTGGTTTTATACCGGTTTTGTTCATCACTTTCACGGCTTCAGTCGCCTCTTCCCAGAGTTTCTCATTGGTCCCATTGTTCCCAAATGCTTTGAGCTGGGCGTCCCAGGAACCCGACGCTTCGACACCTCACGGATAAGCAGTTCATTGAACTGGGCGCGATACATTTCTCCCGCTCTTTTCTCCCGCTCTTTTCCTCCTCACTTCGGGTCGCGGTGGCAACAGCACGGAGTCGTGAAAGAAAGTCGACTCTCAGGACTCCGCAATATTTGACTTCAACGCACCAGCGCGGATCGCGCGGGAACTTCAAATTCGGCACTTGGAAATTGTTTTTTTTTGTTTCTCCCGCTCTTATCTCCCGCTCTTTTCCTCCTCACTTCGGGTCGCGGTGGCAACAGCACGAGTCGTGAAGAAAGTCGACTCTCAGGACTCCGCAATATTTGACTTCAACGCACCAGCGCGGATCGCGCGGGAACTTCAAATTCGGCACTTGGAAATTGTTTTTTTGTTTTTTTTACTTCACAAATACTGAATTCCCAAGTTTCGAATTTAGAGGGTAATGTCCCGGCATTACCTTCAATCGTTTCGGATAATAAAAAAATATTTAGATGTGTCAGTGCCTCTTGTAAATAAGATTTCTGGTTGGCGATTTTTTCATTGGCGCCTTTTGGCTTCACTGAGGACGTCACCCGTACGGGAAACAAAACGTCTGGCGAAAGTGTTATTTCTTTTATGTAAAGTTGATACAGTTTGTCTAATCATGATGAGTCCCGCCTTCTGGAACATTTTTGCATACTTCAGAGAGAAGTGCACCAGTGTCTGTGTCGGAAAAGACACCACAGTGTCACTCAGTTCTTCTTCTTCTTTGTTTTTCTCACAAGCGCTCGCACAATCCGCTTCCGATTAGCGTCTCTTGCGCTCACTACAGTAGGTACTCAAGTGACGAAAGCAAAACAAAATGAGCCGCGTAATTCATTGAGAAAACCAATTCCGAGGAAGGGGACAGCAATCCCCCTCCTCCATAATCTCCTGAACAGTTCCGACGCGACTGCTGAAGCAAAGAAGCTCGACCTGCCGGGAAAAAAAAGAAAGAAAAGAAACCGCAAATCAGTCGCTTGCGTACTTTCTCTGCTTGTCGTCTGCTTCAAAACGTGAAAACGCCGCCGTCCTATGCGCCAGCTTTCCCGCAACGTTTTTCCTCCTGTCACGTGATCTCCCGCCGCGCTGTGAGTGGCCAGCGCAAAAGGTGCCGCTCTGCCGCGGCGAAAAATTTCCAACCTGGTGGAACCGTGCCGCTCAGCCGCTGCGGCTGGCCAGAGCGCCACGACGGCAGAAATTAGGCCGCTTTAGGGCCAAAATCGCTGCATGTGAAACCCGCTTATCTTGAGATGCTCGTAGTTCAGGATTTGAATAAACGCGTTCAGACCGATGTAGCAGGATGTTTACGACCGCTATTTTCTGCTTAACCGGATGATGTGAGTTGAAGCTTAAGAAATCGCCTGTGTCGCAGTGGTTTCTATGTGTCCCGTGATGTATCGGTATGCATTAGAATAAAGAAAGGCATTGCACTCTTTTGTTGTTCTTTACGTGTAGAGTGGATTGCAAGCTCGGCGTTGTTGAAAGTTAGTTAACTTTGAACAGCGTTTAACCGTTAATTCAATGCAAACATGAAGCAGAACTGAACAGCACTCTGCCTTTCCTAGAAAGGCAGAAAGGGGAAACCAATTTTTTTAAACCATTTATATGACACGAAAATGAGACAGCACTTAATGCCTGAGATCGTCTAGTAAACGCAGTAGTATAAAATGCATTTACTATTTAATGAGAACATTTTCGACAGGAATCTGTCTGGTTGGGGAAAGATTAGGTTTAGACAAGAGAGCTCCAACCAAAAGCCAAAAAACGATTCAGCCCGACGTTTCAAAACCTGCTCCGTTTCTTCATAAGGGCTGACTAAATCGCGAGGAGCAGCAGCAGTTTTCATCTTCCCAGTTGTTTTCGACTCGAATTTTCTTCTTCTTTTTTGTACAGATGGTTTATTGCTTGTTACCGTTGTGAGGGGGCGCAATCCATGGACATACACCGTTGGCAAAGCACCCAGGGACCTGTTTATGTTTCCCGGTATGCGTTGTATGTGCCAAGACTCTAGGAAACATATTTTTCGGAATTGTGGCTTAGTTTGAATCACTTGCGCGTTCGCGAAATCGATCGGATGGTCGTGAACATAGCAGTGTTCCGCGACAGCGCTGCGCTCATGGTCGAACTTGCGTACGTCGTTCTTGTGCTGTGTGGAGCGCTGAGAAAAGTTTTTTGTCTCGCCGATGTACGTAAGTAGCGGGACACGTTGCACTTGGTATCTTTTAGACCACTCCCTGTTCTTTTGTTTTTGGGAGGCGATCTTTGGGTCGCGGAGTGAATCGTCCCAGTGTGAACACAGGCTTGTGGGACACTCGGATGCCTTCTTTCCCTAGCACACGCGTCAGCGCTTCGCTGGTCCCGCTTACATAGGGGACGCTGATGCGCGCGATGGGCCGAGGTTGCGTGTGCTGTGATGGCCTTTTGTTTTGGCTCGTGCCACCATTGCGACGGGCGATGCGCTCAACAAAGCGATTGCTGTAGCCATTGTTCTTCAGATCAGCAATGATGGTCTGCTTTTCTTTTCTTCTGTCCGTCTCTGATGAGCAGATAGTAATTGCTCTGGATAGAAGTTTGGAGACCACCAACGCCTTGTGACTCTCTGGATGGTTCGAGTTGAACCAAAGGTAGCGCCCGGTGTGCGTTAGCTTCCTAAACACAGCGAACTTAAATTCTTTCCTTGCTTTTTCACCAATGCAGCGAGAATAGGGGAGGTGGTATCCTTTTCGCATTCGACGGTGAATTGAATGGCGGGCTAAATAGAATTGCGGTGAATTGAATGGCAGGCTCAATGAAATTGAGGTTTTTGACAGACAAATTTCTGTCAAAATGTTCCGATTCAAGTCTTTACATGATGACTTCAGACAGGAGATAGCGCAGCTAGCGAAGCGGTATGTCAACATCACTCGCAGTATCTCTGCTTACAAAACCCACCTCGACTTTACGAGGACCTGCCGGGACATGCAGGTAGTTCCTCGAAGCCTCCGTCTTGAACGCCTCGTCAACACACAGGAAGGACACAAGATCCTAGCACACGCTGAACAGCGTTTGGTAATTGGCCGAATGCACGAGTACCAGACCACCCTCAAGAAAAAGAACTGGACTTTTTCTTCGCGCGTAGAGAGCTTGAGCACCCCATTGCGGACTTATACCCAGCTCTGCAGACCTTCGGATCAAGCGTCGCTTCGACCACTGCGGAACAGCGACGGGCATCACAGAAAATTAAGTTTTCGAAGCTTATACGAAAAAATGAAAAACTACGGTGCACTGGCACCTCCAAATTTGTCAAGAACCTCTCCTCCAGACAACTCTCTGTGTGCGAAATAGGGGTCTTGACAAAATGCAACGGCTTTAACATGACCACGACGCGGCCACCACTTCCATGAATGATTGCAGCTGTTGAGGACGGCATCGCACGCCTAGACCCTGGCGTTCGTGAAGGAGTGCGACTTAAATCGATTGGCATCCTCTCAAAACTACCACATCGACAGCCACTCACTCTGTCCAAAGAGGAAATGACAGCGCTCCATTATCTCCCCGATGATAAAGAAATCGTGATTCTACCGGCAAACAAAGGAACGTCTACCGTCGTCCTTGACCGGAATGTGTACAGAGCAAGGTAATTAATCTTCTCGACAGCCCTTTTATGAAAAGCTCAAGGAATTTAGACGAGCTTGAATAAGATGCTGGCGGAGATTTTTAAGAATAAAGCAGAGTCAAAGAGCCCCTATCTGTTGCTCATTTACAGAAATGGCTCTACACCACGCTTCTACGGGCTCCCCGAAATCCACAAGCCTAACGTTGTTTTACGACCTATTGTAGACTTTTCAACCTCGCCACTTTACGCGCTTTCCGATTGCTTATACCAGAGTTTGGCCCCTCTCGTGAAAAATGCGTCAACCTATGTGAAAAACAGCGGCCACTTCGTAGAGATTGTTTTGCAAGTACGACTCAACGACGATGCCTGTATGGTATCCTTCGACGTTGTTTCATTTTTTACAATTGTCCCAGTTCCGTTGGCAGTCACCGCAGCCAGAGATGTACTCGAGAAAGATGAAAACTTTGGCTGAAGAACCAGACTCAAGGTAGATGAACTGTGTCGCCTACTCGAATATTGTATCGGCAGCACATATTTCAGTTTGCAAGGTGAACTGTTCTAGCAAATCAGCGGAACTGCAATGGGTGCCTCCATCTCTGTCACGACGGCAAACCTTACAATAGAAACAATCGAGCAGAGAGCGCTAAGATCCTTCACCAGCAGGCCCAAAGTGTTCTTTCGTTATGTGGATAACTGTTTTGTATTTTAAAGAAACCAGAAGTCAACCTTTTCTTGGCCCTTGAGCGATGCCGATGTACGCTGTGCGGTGAGTTCTCCGTTCGCTTCTACGCGAAACAGCAGTTTTTGGCTTGTTCGTGTCCATGCAATCGACGATACCATTGCAAATGTATTGGCGTAGGCCAAGCAGAATACGAAGTGATAATGCAAAGCGGTTTGAGTGCCTATAAATGCGCCGAGTGTACCAGGCGTCGCCAAACTTCGTCGAACGACAATCCGGAAACCCACGATGACCGGCATGACCTGGCGAATATGGCGCGATTGAGTGCTCCTCGGAGGGCGCTGCTAATGGGTCGACTCCTTGGGAAACGGCTGACTTGGTTCGTCTGCTGCGCAACATGTCTACGAAATTGTAAGTCCTGACGGCTGAGGTAAAGAGCCTCAAGTCAGAAAACACCTTTTTACGCTCAGAAACTGGCTTGCTGAACAAGAGGGTGCTCGAGCGACTGCCTCTGGCTGCAAGACCTCACGCATCTTTTGCGGCGGCCGTGCGTTCGTCTGAGTCATCGACTGGACGGCCTCCATTGAACGCGGTGGCGGTACAGCGGCCATCCTTGGGTGGGGTTGCAACGCTCGAGCCTAGCGATAGCTTGGCGGATGGCGATCTTCGCACTGTTGCTTTTCAAGTTCCTGGTCTACGACGCGATGCTCGTCCTGGTGCTACTTGGCCCGACGAAGACGGCTTCATTCCTGTGATGCGGAAACGGCGTTCACCGACATCAACCGGCACAGCCAAGTCTGAGAAGGTACAGGCGGTGCCTCGCCAACCACCCATGAAGGCGCTCTTTGTGTTCAGGCTATATCCGAACACATCTGTGTCGGATATTGAGGACCTGATAACCGCTTTTCTTGAACGTGAATGTGTTAGCGTCACTAAGTTAAAACCGAAATACCATTCCTATTCATCGTTCTATATCGCATGTGATCAATCTGATTTCGAAATCTTGAACAAATCAAAACTTTGGCCAGAGGGATCTATCTTCCATCCATTTGTTGGCAAACTGGACAGTTCGCGAACTTTTGTGGTACAATCTGAAACTGCTGTGAATGCTTAGGTCACTGGAGGCATATTATCAAAACACACGGGGCTTGCGTTCCAAGTCCAGTGAGTTCATGTCGAATATTTTATTGAGTTGTTTTGACGTCATATGTTTAACCGAGACATGGCTATGTGCCGGCATTTCCCATAGCAGCTATTTTCCCTCTACCTATATTGTGTTTCGACGAGACAGAGATTATGCTAACACAGGCATGAAATTTGGGGGATGAGTACTGGTGGCCGTTAAGTCTTCAGTTCAGTGCAGCCGGAGGAAGGATTTGGAAACTTATGCCGAGTGTGTCTGGGTCGAAATACCCACCAGTGATGGTTTTAACTTTTTAGTTGGTAACTATTATTTCCTCCTCTTTTGATGATGCAGAATTTGTAAAACATTTTGAAACCGTTCAGAAAAAAGTTGACTTTTCTAAATGTTGTGTTCTGATGTACGGTGATTTTAACTTGCCCGGAATTGATTGGTCAACCGGTGTTGCTTCTTGTTCATCAAGTGTGACTTCTAGAAAGCCTCTTAATTACTTTCGTTCATAATTTTGTTTTTCATCAGTATAATGCATTTGTGAATAGGCATGAAAACGTGCTAGATTTATGTTTATCAAATGCTCCGCTTGATCCTACGATTAAGGCTGCGAATCCGTTAGTGCCAGTAAATGCTTATCACCCGCCTTTGAAAACAAAATCCTTGTTGTCATGCAGGCCTTGTGTTTATAGAAGTTCTGAAGCGTATTACTATTCTCGAGGAATTATCTTGGCTTGTACAAATTTATGGAGCAGTATGACTGGTAGGATATTTTTAATAACCATATAGCTGACTCAGCTGCAGAAACCTTGACATCTATTGTCATGAATTCAATGAATATTTGTATACCGAAACGGTTTACGCGCTCTTCCCATTACCCTAGCTGGTTTTCGAAAGAGTTAAAAATTGCCTCACGAAAAAGCTTCACTGTCATCGTTTGTATAAAAAAACGCTTTACGAAATAACATTTCCGTGAGAATAAGTCAAATATTTGCCTCCGAGACGATAATGGTTATCTGTGTTCTCAGGCCGATATTGCAACTCGTTTTGCTGAGTATTACAGTTCCTGCTATTCTTCTTTTCCCATGAGCAGCTCTTTTAGTTCCATTGACGTTGAGTGTTCCGATTATCTTCTTTACATTTACTGTTTGCATTGAAGACATTTTAGAAGCTATAAAAGAACTGAAACCCAAACTATCAACCAGCATTGACGGCATACCTAGTTTTATTATAAAAGGTTGTTGTTCTATTTTGCTACAGTTTTAATGCATATTTTCAACTTGTCTTTGCCCAGGGTTATTTCCCCAAGCTTTGGAAATTCTCGGCACTTGTGCCTATTTTTAAATCTGATGATTCTACATTGGTCAACAATTACCGGCCGGTGTCACTGTTATGTGGATTTGCCAAAGTGTTTGAAAAAGTAGTACATACGCATCTTTACTTTTATCTGAGCCCGATGATAACTAAAGCTCAGCACGGATTTTTTAAAGATGAAATCGGTAGAATCTAACTTATGCTCATTTTTAAATTTTTCTGCGTCAATTGTGTCCGTTAGTGCCAGTAAATGCTTATCACCCGCCTTTTAAAACAAAATCCTTGTTGCCATGCAGGCCGATTTATTTCGACATGTCGAAAGCGTTTGACCGTGCTAGTCATGATTTACTTCTACAAAAACTCGCTCTGCATGGTTTCAGCCCACATCTATGCGCATGGTTTTGTAGTTATATAAAAGATCGTGAAACTCTGTTCGTGTTGAAGAAAGCTACTCCGACGAGTTTGTTTCTAAATCCGGGTGCCCCAGGGCTCCATCCTGGGACCGCTTTTGTTTATTTTGTTTATAAATGATATTGTTTCCTGTGTCAGTGACGCAAAAATTCTTCTCTTTGCCAATGATGTTAAACTATATTTAAGTGTGAGGTCAGTATTTGATTGCACTCGTCTTCAAGCTGACATAGAACATGTTTCAAATTGGTGCTTCAAAAAACACTTGTCGTTTAATCCTGAGAAAACTAAACATATCGTATTATCTAGAAAGCGTGAATTCATTTCTTTTTCTTACAACCTTGAAGGCGCCTTGACACCCCGGGTATCTTTTGTAAGGGATCTTGGTGTCCGTATTGACAGTTCACTTTTTTCAAAGAACATGTGTCTATAACTGTTAATGCTGCGTTAAGAGTGTTCGGCATTATTTTTCGGTTATGTCGGCGGTTCTCATCACCCTCTTGTTTGTTGCATTTGTTTAAGTCACTAGTTAGATTAGGGTTAGAACTTGGCTCGGTAATCAGGAATTCATTATCTCTTGGTCAGTCAACAGAAATCGAAAATGTGGAAATGCGGCTGATAAGAATTGTGTATGACCGCTATATTGAAAGGGGGTCTTTTTATCATTATGAAACGCTACTTCACCGGTTTGCATTACATAAACTTACCGTGAGGAGGCAGTCCAGAGATCTTATTTTTCTTCATAAAGTTGTTCATGGTCACGTCAGGTCAATGAATTTACAACTATCCCTTGACTTCCATGTTCTATCAAGGGCCAGCCGGAATGTGTTAACGTTTTATCCATCTTGCATGTCCCCCGTATCCCCTTTGTCACGGATTCAATTGGCATTCAATAAGGAACATCACCTAGATATTTTCATGTGTCTTCGGGAATTTACCTTGCTTCTTCGTGAATGGATGTCTTTCGTCTAGAATGATATATATTTTTTTGTGGTATTTGTATTTAGTATTTTAGTTTTTTGCCGTATTTGTATTTTTGTATTCTAGTGCACCACAGTGGAGACTGAACATTTGTTTGTGGGCACAGAAAATAAAGAAATATTATTATTATTATTATTTCCAGTGAGCCTGCCATTCAATTCACCGTCGAATGCGAAAAGGATAACAACTTACCTTTTCTAGATGCATTGGTGAAAAAGCAAAGGAAGAACTGAAGTTCGCTGTGTATAGTAAACCAATGCACACCGGGCGCTACTTTCAGTTCGACTCGAACTATCCAAAAAGTCACAAGCCGTCAGTGGTCTCCACACTTGTATCCCGAGCAATGACAATCGGCTCATCAGAGACCGACAGCAGAAAAGAAAAGCAGACCATCATTGCTGATCTGAAGAACAATGGCTACAGCAACAGCTCTGTTAATCGCATCGCCCGTCGCGGTGGTCGCACGTACCAAAACAAAAGCCATCCCAACACACGCCGCCTGGGCCCATCGCGCACATCAGTGTCCCCCATGTAAGCGGGACCAGCGAAGCGCTGGCACGCGTGCTAAGGAAAGAAGGCATCCAAGTGTCCCACAAGCCTGTGTCCATACTGGGACGATTTATGCCACGGCCCAAAGATCGCCCCCCAAAGAACAAGAGCACATGGAGTGGTCTACGAGATCCTATGTGCAGAGTGCCCCGCTACTTACATCGGTGAGACGAAAAACTTTTCTCAGCGCATCATACAGCCTAAGAACGATGTACGCAAGTTCGTCCGCGTGCGCAGCGCTGTCGCGGAACACTGCGATGTTCAGGACCATTCAATCGACTTCGCGAACGCGCAAGTGATTGAAACTGAGCCACAGTTCCAAAAAATAGTTTTCCTGGAGTCTTTGCACATACAACGCAGATCGGGAGGCATAAACAGATCCCTCGACGCTTTGCAAAAGTGTGTCCATCAGGCACGTAGCCAGGGGGTGGCCCATGGGTCCCGGGCCCTCCCCCCCGAAATCTTGCATTCTGCTGGAACCTCCTGTGCCCCTCCCCCTCATACAGCATTTTGTCATGAGCAGCTCCCCCCCCCCCCGAAACGGGGGGGGGGGCGCGACTCAAACTGTGTTTCGAGTGGGCACGAGGTAGGGCCGCGCTGATTGGCCCGCGCGCTTCCTATCCTCGCACGTGAACAGCTCTCCCCTTTCAAGGCATCCGCGCTACACGCGGGGACACTGCACCATCTCCGGTCGCACTGGCGCATGCCAGGCGCCTGACTCATCTGCGGGTGCGGGCTTTTTCCCGCGCTTTTCTGACATCACGTGGAGGCTCCCCGCCTCGGGTACTTTCGCTGGAAGCGGCTTCTCGGTTCAAGTCAGGGTGAATAATGGCCGCGGTAAAAAGCGGGAAAGTTAAAAAGTTCAAGTGGGAACAATTCGCTGGGAGACGGATATGAGCTCCTATGAGGCGAATGCATCACTGAATTCTCGACCTGTCACCAACTATTGTTGCAAGCTAGATACAACTGTGCATGCGCCAAAATAAAGCTTTTATTTGCGCTACTAGTCTGTTATGCGACATCTGCATAGAAGAAATGTACCGTAAAAGCGAGACATTTTCTCTGCTAGCTGTGGCATTATTCATTCCAGAAACACATCTTTGCGTATGGAATTGGTAAAAACTTGTTTTCTCAAATTGTTGTTTCTTCATTGTAAACCGTTCGAAGAGTAAAAGCACAATTTGTTCTTGAAGAACAAATGTGATTGATGTCGTTTCCCCGCTTGGCAGTTAAGTAAGAAAGAGTGAAACCCACTGGATCAAAATGAAAAAAGCATATTCGATCGATTCCAATGGTTAATTATTTTAAACTGGGCATACTATTAGTTTGACCAGTACAACGAGCATTTTCTCCAGTTTCGCAGGTATGACTTGTTTAGATACCGTGAAACCAGTTTCATTGCCAGTAGTAAATATTTGACTGCCACTTAGAACAGTTCAACTTCCAGTTCAAACTGTTTGGCTGACAGCTTGAACATTATGACACCAGTGTCTCCAGTTCAAGCTACCAGTTTTGCCTGATGAACTACCAGGTTGAACTGTACAATGCACAGTTCAGCCAACTCAGCTGCCACCCTGGCCAGTTCATTTTTCTAAGTTCGACCAAATTCGACGGTTTTATTTCCAATTTGCTCCGGTACAATTCCACTACAACCAGTTCATTTCGGGTTTGGCCTGTTCACATCCAAACTGTTTTCAAATCGTTTTTTTTTTCATTAAGAAAAACGTGTTCTTTTTTATGTCTCTTGCTAAAACAGACCTCTTGCACTGAAACGTCGCTTTCTAGTGCGAGGGCTCGTGCTACAAAGCACCAAAACTGTGTTAAGAGAACGGTTATAGGAATAAAAAAAAGTTAAAAAATTAAACGAATTATAGTGTAACAGTGGCTTTCAGCAAGCATTCTGGGTCCAATACGATACAAGCTTCAGTCAAGGAACATTGCATAGCGGCAATTCCTTGCAATTCCTTGGCTCACACTATCTTCGATCTGGCAACTCGCACCAACAATGGCTGTTGCTAGTATTGAGTGGACCAGGAATTCCTATGAACCACCATGGAACCTCAAAGCTTGGCAGAGGCATTGTTACCTTGGCCATCGCTGACCGGAAAAATCAATAGACAGCCAGGGTACATCAAATACGGGTAGCGGCTTGTTTACCCTGGTTATCGATGAACAATGAAATCGAGCGGTCAACCAGGAAAGATGTTCCCTGGCAGTTCTGTGGCTCTCTGGAGCAAGGAAAGACTGTGAAACGCAAGGCTGGCATACAGACGTAAATTGCTGGTCAGTCGGGGCCAGGCTATTACAACTAAGTGCCGATCCTGGCCCCAGCTAAACCAAGCAAGTGTGCTACCTGGGTGGGCAGCTTTTACGATACAGTTGTTGGACAAGTTCCACGTGTACTGGACGTTATTGACAAGCGCATTGATATGACGTAAAACAACTTTAGAGTCCTTTCGTCTGAGGTCGGCAGTACCATGCTAGACCTTCCTGCGGATGTTACGGACACGAAGTGAAAAGTCCTCGTTAATAAACAAGAGGGTGCCATCAAATTCCGAGAATTATTAAGAAATCGAGTTTTGTGTCGGCAGTCAGGCACAAATAAAATAACATGAATATTACTATCCTTCATTTGAGAACTAAGACGATGACAACGCCCAACACCATCGCAGGTAACAGAAAGTTTTGAAGACAGACCAGCGTCACAGTTCAGTAAGGAAGCCGGTGATTCATCTTAAGCTTAATCTAAGCCATATAAAGCCGGAATGTTCCTGCAGGAACGATTTTCTAGTTCGTCGTTTTTATCAGTTAGTTTGGTGACGCCAAGTTCAAGAGCGGCAAATTTTTTCTTCTAAACATTTTACCTTGTTAAAAGGCGTCCACAGCTGAGATAAACTGTAATCAATCGCTGGAAGACGCAATTCTAAACCGTCAAGCTTATCTTTCAGAACTGCCTGGTTAGTTGTTTTTTTTGGGGGGGGGGGGGGGGGGGGGCGGGTTATTTAGCAGCTATTTGCGTTTCCCGTCCAAGGAAATGCTTAAGAAGAATCTGAGTGTATTCATCAGCGTCGGGGTTCATTTCGACATCAGCAAACACAAATCAAAAAGTCAAACAAACTCTGAACCATGCTAACAAGAAAAAGAAGGAGTCATGCTTCCAAGTGGGGTCGGTAACCGTACTAAAAGTAGGTCAGTCGACTTAAATTAATAAGGCTCAGAAATAATCCATATTTGCAGGGCAAACAAGTAGAAACTCAGTGGTGTATTCATTGTTCTTCCAAGAGGCCCACATATGTTATTAAAGATTTCCAATAAAACGTTCGACGTCCGTTTCGCGTGCGATTTTGGGTTTTCGAGATATTTTCATTTAATCACATAGTTTCGCCTGCCCAAAATCTTGATGCCCGACGAGATATAACAAAATCTGGTCCATTTAATTCGTAAGCAATACCGACATTTCGAACGCGCACAGAAGCCAGCTTTGTTTCGGCCACTTCGAACTTTACATTCGAAGGCACCTTTTTATAAGAACTGAAGTTTTCGTTCCGAAACTCTGTATCTTTCTATACAATTAACAAGTTTTCCAAATATTTTGTTTCCTAAAATAAATATTATTCTGGTCAATTCAGTCACATATATGTTTATATTCCAGTATTATAATTACTCATTTAAAGTTCCTACGTTCCTAGTAGAAACTGTTGTTTATTATTATTAATGCGAAAGCATTAATTGTCTCATAAATTGAACCAACGTCATCAGTTTTTGAAGCCTCGTCAAACGGCACCTTACCCTGTCCAAACGGCGCCTTACCCTGTCCTGAGCAAAGCCTGTCATCTGTGGGACAAATCTGTTGAATAGGCTCTCAATGGCTGACGCGCGTCATAGTTTTAAGGAACGAGGCTACCATTGGCTGTCGAGTGGCGTAGTTTCAAGGAACGCCACCAGAGAAGCCCTCTCTATGGCGGCGCAGCGCACGCAGTGGCCCTGCCGCCGGTAAGAGCTGCGTGCCTGGCCGCAGAGACCGCACGGGCAAACTCCGGAGAGGCTGCACGGCCGAGATCAGCGCCTTGCGGCCACTTCACGAGAGGGCGCACTCGGCCGTCGATCGCAGCCTCCTCAGTAGCGAAACGTGGCAGTTCACGCCAGCACGCCGCAGACGAACTAAGGGAGCGGAATAACGACATTCAGGTTTTCGCATTCACAACTTATAATTACTTATGTGTCCACGGACTTTCTTTTTATATTTCCTACGTGTAAAATGACAAAGAAATGCTAATTCCTAAATAACGGCTACTATATCTTATAGGATTCATCCTCGCCGACGCTGGATACGACGTGTGGTTGGGAAATACCCGGGGAAATACATACACAAGTCACATAAACCTCACTCGAGAAGACAGGCAATTCTGGGACTTCAGGTGAGCATTCCACGCCGAGATACTTTTCTTAAAATCTCGAGTAAAATGGGACTTTATTCTTACAGCGGGCTGTAAAAGGTAACCTCCGGTACATTGTCACGGTTTTAGGGTTGCGAAGGTTTTTACTGCAGGACGGGTCTCTGAGTTACGATCTGTCTTTTTTTACGCCTTGTGTAGTTTTGTCGATTTCATATCCAAAAATTTGTTCCGTGGAGTATACGGCTAAACCGCAACTACCGAATCGAGATGATGGCACCCCCTTCTGACCAGCTGCACGACCATCGAGTGACACAAAGATCGTTTTGCGGTTGCGCAACACGAACAACGGTCCTAGTTGCAAGAGTAGTTTCGATCAGTCTGTTAAGATGCTAGGCAGTTTTACTGCTTCACTTTGAAAATATCAAACACCTTAATTCAATATAATACACATATATACATTTTCCGGCCGAAAAACAGGATTGCCACGATAAACGCTGGCTTGCAACGAGCCGGCGTTCATCTTGGCAAACCTTTTCCACTTATCTTGTGTGCAGAGCTGACTCCACTTATCTTATGCTACTTATATTGTGACAACAACTACAATATTGGTCGTGTGCAATGCACATTGCAGATGCGTTCTGGCAGCTAATCGTAAGCTCGGGCTGAAAGGGAACGGACTACACTGTGGCGAACAGTGAACGTCACCTTTGGCACCACGACGCGCTTGAGCGAGCATGAACTTGTAGCGACTAGGTGTCCGCGATAGCAATGTGGCTCACACGGCTATCAAAAGGCGTTCGCATGGTCCTAGCACCAGCAAAGGACATGTCCATGGACGTCTTGCGGAAATGGCTGACCATGTGGCGGAGTATGCGGTGTCGACGGTAGCTGCGTTGACAAAACCTCAGTACTCGACAACTGCCATGCAGGAGCTTCAAGCAAAGATCGAACAGCTGACAGCGACTGTCGCGTGTCTGCAAAAACATGCCGGCGGGACGCGGCGTTCTTCGGAACGCAGCTCTTCTCATCGGAGGAACCCATGTTCCGCTTTAGCACGATCGCCGTCACCAAGTCCGAGTACCTGCTGGTACCACCGAAAGTACGGACAGCGAGCCGTGAAGTATCACCTCTCCACCCCTATGTGTCCTGCAGGAAAACACCAAGGCCAATGACTAAAGTCGGTAAGTGACTCCGGCTGACCAGTATGCCGCCTTTTCTACATGGCTGATCGGTTAACTGGCTGTTGACTTCTTGTCGACACCGGCGCCGAAGTGTCGGTGATCCCACCCACAGCAGCAGAGAGAAGAAACCTGGTTAAAGACAGAAACCTAATCGCAGCAAATGAATCCACAATACCCACCTTCGGTATGCGATCAGTGACACTCGACCTAGGACTAGGCAGAATTTTCAGGTGGCTCTTCATCATTGCTGACGTCAAGTGCCCGATCCTAGGATCAGACTTTTGTCTAACTTTGACTTAGATGCCAGCATGCGCCACCGTCGTCTTCTCGACAATACGACACGTCTCGCTGTAAATGGCATGTTTTCAACCGTTTCATACCTTGGCATACGCCGAATCTTACCATCAACGGGATTGGCGTCTATACTGAAAGGTTTTCCCGGAGGTCACAATGCGCTTCAACGTGGCGCAACCGACCAAGCATGGTGTGCCTCACACCATCGTCGCCTCTGATCCGGCTGTATACGCACGACCTCGTCGTATCTCCGGAGAACGACTTCAAACGGCTCGACAGGAATTCGAGCACATGCGCAAACTCGGAGTCATTCGGCCGTCAAACAGATGTTGGGCATCACCTCTACACATGGTGCCCAAGAAGGATCCAGGAGACTGGAGGCCGTGCGGCGGTCATCGATAGCGCCTTCAACGCCAGCACGTTGCCCGATCGTTACCCTCTGCCACACCTGCATGACTTCACAGAGCAACTCAACCTGACCTTTATTTACAGCAAGGTGGACTTAGTAAAAGCGTATCACCCATCGAGCCAGCTGACATCCGAAAGCTGCTGTCACCGCGCCGTTTTGATTATTCGAGTTTGTGCGAATGCCTTTCGGGCTTCTGATTTTTACGCAAATATTTCAACGATTTATACACAAAGTGACACGCCGGCTACCCTTGGTGTTTTCATAAATGGACGACCTCCTCATCGCGAGCAGTTTCTCGGAAGAGCAAGAACAATTCTCAGTTGAGAGTACGTGCTGTGTCGTTGTCTTCTTCGTGTCTCGGTCCGTGTTTTTTCGGCGCTTTATACCCCTTCTAATACGAATCTAATGAAAAAAGACGTAGGAAAAACAAACGTTAATCTCTGGCAAGCATTGCTCTGGATCAAATGAGCATAATATGTACCCAAGCAGCACAGATTTGACCAATCATTGGTCGATGGCCCCCAATGGTCCATTGGCCAGTGACCAGACAGTCCCAAGCCATATGCCGATGACTGTTCTTTCTCTGGCCATTTCCCAATGCCCTCTGGCCGTCAGCCGCCGGCCAAGCACTAGCAGAGAATGCCCAGACTTTGCCCATTGGCCAAAAGACCATCGCCAGCCAGTGGCCTATGCTTGGCTATATTCTGTGCTGCTTCGAGTATCTCGTAAACTGATCATGAGACAATATGTTTTACGTATAAAAACACCTAAATGCTTCTATCCAGAGATATCAGGCATTCGAAAAAATCTTTATTCGTTGAATGTAAAATAAGTAAATAAATAGCTGTAACTTAATGATTACCATGCCGTGAGATCTCCAGATAATGAAGCTACTCTGCCTCATACATTTAAAATACATTAGGACGTTTGATTATTCCATCGAATTCCAGTAATTTTGTTTTTCCTTTTACGCATGAAGACAGTGGCCGGCGAAGGAGCTAGATGGCGCGAGCATGACCAGGCGGTACAGACCACGCAGTCTGGTGGGCAACGTACGAAGCGTCAAAGCGGCAGTGGCGGTGTTCAAGTTTGGGGAAGCAACACCCGCGCTATAAGCTATCATGGACGCTGCGCAGGGAAGGAGGGGAGATATTTCGTGCGGGGAATCCGTCCGCAAATCTGAACACCCTAACTGTTGCTACCACGATTCTCTCGCTGTCCGTTAGACTACGAGGTCTGTAGGGCCTGGTCGCCGCTCGCTCAGTTCAGCTCACATCGCTGGCCACTGTACATCAACTGTAGAAGGGTATGCACTTGAGCTAGTTGGTGATCCATGTGTTTGAGGGTTTTTAACCTTGAGTTGTTTTTAGCGCTTTTACCCTCAAACACTGTACATCAGCTTATGTACTACGTTAGCTTGCACTAGCGTCGGGTTTAGTGGAGAAATGCCTTAACTTCTTTGAACGACTACCTGTCTCATGCCTATTCTCTCTTGCACGGAAGAACTCTGAATTTCTGTCGACGCCTACGTCCCCCTCACCCCCTCCCCCCCGCCCCCCCCCCCCCCCCGAAAAGAATATACAAAACAAAAAGGTAAAAAAGTTCTAGAGCGCAGCTCTTCGGTGCCTGTTTCCAGGTTGAACGGCGTCGGCGTAACCGCGCGCGTTGCATTATGGGACGTCAGATTTTCCCCGTTAAATCTAGCAGAGAAACTGAATTGGTGTTGAGGTCACACGTCCTTAATTTCCTCGTTCAATTTAGCGGGGAAGCTTAACTCGTACACTTTAGCAGGGAAATCTAACCCGGTGAATTTGGCGGGGTTACTTAAGCCGCTGGACTTTGCGGGGCAATTTTCTTCGTTAAATATAGCGGAAAAATTTTCGCTTTACTCCCCTTTAAATTTAGCGGCAAAATGTTCGCTAAATTTCCCGCTAAATTTATCGGGACTATTACCCCGCTAATCCTAGTGGAGAAATTTTCACTAAATATAGCTGGAAATTCCGGGAAAATTTACCGCTTAATGGGAGGGGAGGAAGAGTGGAGGAGGGAGGATACGGAAGGGGAGGAGAGGCATACTCTCCCCTCCGTACCCTCCGCTCCTCAAGAGCTGCGCTCCAATACTGCATTACAGGGAACTGTAAGCATTTTTTTTTCTTTTTTCTTTGACTGCTCTAAATTTAAAACGTCTAAGGGCCAGGCAACGTCATTCATGTCCCTGTCGTGGAATTCTGACCAAGAATACTATTTTTAGAGCGCAGTTCTAAGTTGCCTGTTTCCGGGTTGAGCGGCGTCGCCGTCGTCGTCGGCGTAACCGCGAGCGTTTCATTATGGGAGATTTCCTCGCAACATATACCCGAACAATTTCTAAGTAAACTTAGCGCGTTAAGTTTTGCCACTAAATTTAGCGGGGAAATTGACTTCACGTGACCTCGACGCCAGTTCAGTTTCCCCGCTGAATTTAGCGAGAAAAATGATGTCAGGACTCCGTATCACGTCACGGAGGAGGCAAGGCGGAGGAGGCAAATAGGGCGAACAGGGGGAGGAGTAGAAGGAAGAGGAGAGGAGGAGGGGAGGATATGGAGAAGGGAGGAGGAGGAGGGGCATATCTTCCCCTTCGTACCCTCCCCTCCTCTTCGTCAAGAGCTGCGCTCTATTTTCACATTACAGAGATTTGTAAACGTCTTTCATTTTTTTTTAGCATTGACGAAACGGCTTCTGAAGATTTACCATCGATCATTGACACTGTTTTGAGGGAAACGGGTAAAGAAAAACTTCAGTACGTCGGATTTTCACAAGGAGCTCTGCAGATGCTTGCGCTGCTCTCTGAGAAATCGGAATACAACAGAAAGGTACAGTGCTAAAGAAGCTCACGATGTTTAGAGTACTAGTCTATAAAACCTAAGTAAAACATAAATAAGAGTACTATGCTTTTTTTTTCTATATTAAGACTTACCAACCAACACAGGTAACATAATTCTACAAAATTATGTTTTATTATAATATCTGCATAAACATCGTAGAAATCATAGATCTTGTCGCCCTTTCCACGTAAATGATTCACCACTTGAATCAAGCCATCTAGAAACGCAAACATACGTCATTTAGAGATCGTTGACGCACTATATGAGAGGAGCGTGCTTATGCGAGAAACCAGCATCACCCGGTGTCCAATTTGGTAATATAACTTCGCATTTGGCCCGAAGCTCGATGGCTCAAAGAGATATCAATGCTGAGCTCTGGATAACGGTTAGTAGTGGTGTTGCTTTCTGCTGCTCGAAGGAGTAGATTATTGTAATTATTTAATTAATATATTTATTTTTCAGATAAGCCTTTTCAGTGCGATGGGACCTGTTGCCTACCTTGGCAATGTACGCGCCCCGCGCGACTCCTTGTTCCTTTTGCGGATATGATTGCTGTGAGTGCAGAATATATAGTTTTGTGTTCCCTCGCAAAAGCCATTGACGAAAACACGCACAGAAGTTTGTGAAAATATATAGAAATAAGTATAAACGTGGACGTCTTCGATACACTGTACTTTGTTCAGGGAGCAGAAATGTATACTGATTGCATTCTATTCCTGTCGTTCACCAGACGAGCTGTGAGAACGTGAAACTTGCCGCGAAGATATCAAAATGTTTTTATTTTCATAGCAACATTTGGCTATATAGTATATAATACCGAGCCCCAGCGCTATATGTGCACAAGAAACTGCCGTATGGAAATATGCAACCTGTAGAAATACACGGTGCGTAGTGTTTTAAGTGCACATTTTCGATATGTTCGTATTCTCTGTGGCAGCTGGAAACAAATTAATTGAATATTAGTGATATCGTAGGACATATCGCACCTATTTTGAACAAACATACTAGTCTTTTCGCTATATTTCATGTTAATTGGTATTCCTCACATTGAACTGCAAAAGAATTTCCGTCACCTAATTTAATATTAGAATTCAGTACAGCAAACATGAAATTAAGCTGTTAGATATTTAAATGAGATGACGCCTTCCTTCCTTCTCTAAAAAGAGGACAAGGCGGGGGCCCGGTCGCTGTGATGGTACGAAGGGTATTCGTGGGCCGCTCGCATATTCTCCCCCATGCGAGCTCGAGGGTTTAGCGAACATCTGTGACGCGGCGCAAATGACCTCTAAACTCGATTAGGTTTAATTCCCTTCACGGAGAGAAACTCTGTTCTGCAAATACACCAGAACGGACGGGGAAAAATAATTTTTGCAAACGTTTACTCAGTTTAGAGACAGTATAAGTAATGTCACTCTGTAAACACCAGCCTAACAGGAATTCAGAGTTGGCTGACGTGTCGGCTGAAGGGCCTGTCAAAATGGGATACGCAATTATTTCAGGCAAACGTATAAAAATTAAATAGAAAATAAACTGATGGTACAGGCGTCTTATATAGCTTTACAAATAGACAGATGAACAGACATTACTACGATTTCTAGGAATGATTTCCAAGCAGCATCATACCGCGTTTTCTCTGGTTTCAGCAATGAAAAAGGTAGAAAAATAGCCCTGCCAAAATCTTACAGGAGCAAATAAAGCTCACGCGATATAAAATGAAAATATATATATATAAGCTGGCTACCTGCTAGCAAATTAGGACGTTTGTACACTTAATCCTGTGGGCGGCATTTTATGTGTTTTTTTTTTGTTTTTTTGCTAAGCTCTGGGTTTATAAGTTTTTAAAGTACGCACGAAGGCTACTCTTATGGAAACAACAGAATTGGATGATTCTCATCAAGGTTAGCAACCTTTTATTTGTTTGCGCTCAATTTATATTTATAAAACTTTATAAAGTCATTAGCTAAATAGTTTGTAATAATTAGTCTAGTTTGCCACATCGGCTAAATATATATTGACTTTCTCAAGGGAACTGTGAACGATACCGCGTCTTTTCGACACGCGTGGTATCAGCTTTTTTCTAAAACTTGACACAACATGGAACAGCAACATGACAAATCTTGACAATTTAAGTGTATGAATACCTAAAGATTGGTGATACTCTATGTAAATTATGCTTTACACCGAATATTTTAAAGGAGTAATAAAGCACGCAAGATAAAGATTATGGATGTCTTCGCAATGCTTAAAACAATTCATCCAGTTCAGGTCCTAATTGAATTACAATCATGGCAAGAAACATATCTCGCCTTCACTGATATTAATTTTGATCTTTTCAGAACCTATGGAAATTAGCTGGTAAAGGACAATTTTTAGTGTCCAGTCCTGCCCTGCAAAAGATCGCGACCAATTTATGCGGCAGGGAATTGGGCGAGGAGATCTGCACTGCCATCCTTTTCCTTGTAGTTGGTGTGGATTCTCACCAAACTAATAAGGTAAGGTAAAGTGTTTGAGTTGTGAAACTCGGATTGGCTCTTCAGCATGTCATTACGTTAAAAAGTGTAACGTTATCATTAGGTTCGTTGCCTTGATGATTTAAGCGTTTCTAACTGAAAACCGAGTTTCCTACCTAATAGTCTAATGTACTGAAAGCCAAGTTAACAAGAAAACCAGAACTGACAGCATTATCTTGTTACTGACCTTTACATTGCGAGCATGAATATACAATACCTGGCAAAACTTTACTCCTGACAGTTTGCATTCTGCCATTACAACAATTGATGCAATATAATGTAATCAACTAATTTGCCTGCCATATACTTTTTTCCAATTTGATTTCACCTATAGAAAATGCCAAAAAAAGTGTTAACGTAGTGTTCGCTACAAAGGCGTCCTTCCATGTGCAGACAGATCATTAGCAAAAATATTTATGATATTACTAAAATGGAGAGGTGTGCTAGTGCATTGCTAAAAAAATAATAGAGCAAAACAACGGGACAAGAAAGGTGAGACAAACTAAGCGCCTTATTTGTCTTGCTTTGCGTGGCCCATTCTCTGGCGCTATTATCTTCGTCGTTATCATAAAACGTCGTTAAATATTTGATAAAAAGCAACACATCATTTTGATTTGTTGAGTGGGTGGACTTTTGCTGTGCTATGTTTTACCTAGGGATCGGTTCTAAATTACCGAAATAATAAATTAGAATTTAAAACGGGTAATATATACCAGAACTTGCGACGCCCAGAGGGGATGTTTTTTCTTATTTTTTTTTTTTTGCTAATGTATTTTGCAAACTCTTATGTAAATACGTTTATTTGGGTTGCTTCTATTAGAAGTAACCTCAACAGTCGTGCACTTGCCTGTAAAAACGCGATTAAGCAGGCGATACATAACTATAAAGTCAAACAAAGTAGTAGTCTTCAATAAAAATGGCGATATTCCATAAAGAGCGTCTAATTTGGCTGGTGGCCAGGATCGGGACAAAATAGTCCCGGTATGTGGAGGTCCACTCATGCGCTACACATGATCTCAGCGACATTAAGAAGTCTGTGCAATTAACAGACCCCATGAGGTACAGACGGGAGCACATTGTGACAAATAATATTTCCCGTGTATTTATTGGTCTTGAAAGAAAGAAAGAAAAACAGGCCGACATAAAAAAGAAAGCAAGAAGACGGTAGGTTAGACATGTTGTTTTTTTTTTTTTTGCCACTACATGTTGAAGTTGTCGGAATGCTTAACTCTACGTATTTATAAACAATGTGTAACGCCGGTGCTTTTCTCAAATTAAAAATAGGAATACACAAGGTAGACGACTAGCATTTTTTGTTTGCCAGTTTCTTTGTGTATACAGATGCAACTCCAGCAATATGGTTTCGTTGGGACCAACGATGATCGCGTCAATGTTCCGTCATTTTGAAGCTACCGGACTACATCGGACATTTTCTATCTAGGTTAATATATGAACTCAATTAAAGAAACTAGAACGATTATAAAGCAAATACATGCAAAGGTGCAAACGACCTGGATAAGAATGACAAAAATAATTCATGGAAAATGGGAACAAGGCCGACAAAGGACGAACACAAATCTATACCACGACCAGGCGGATTTTTTCGGTCGCGCATCAGTCACTTAGCTGTGTTTGGTGATTTGTGTTTGTCCTTTGGCCCCCCTGTTCCCCTTCTCCAGGGATTATTTTCGTCAAGCCTGAACGAATTAGTGCACGAAATGCATACTTGTAACGGTTAAAAAGAATAAAGAAAACGTAGATCAGTACATGAATGACACCGTCGTAAACTCAACAAAGAAATATAGTTAAAAAAATTTCCCTTGATTTTTTCTCCTCAAGTTTACTATGAATATTACTTGTAATTATATCGTGCAGACACAACACACCAATGTTAATCATATGAAATTCGAAGTTGTGAAGGCGACGGTGAAGGTTCACCGTCGCCTTCACGCCTTCCACCGTCGCCTTCACGCCTGAACGCCTTCTACCGATCAAATAATGTATAACCATAGGTTTATTACTTTCAATCAAATTCCGGTATGAAATTACGGAAAAGATACGTAGCAAGTACGTGAATTCGATGTACAATCTCAGAATTCTACCAATGAAGGATTAGACGATACTCATAGCTCCAACATGTTTTCGATAGGCACGAAATACGCAGAGCTAGCGTAGTCGTTTAATAACAAAGCAAACGTGTAAACGAAAATCCTATCGGGGCTTGACAACAACACAAATACGTTCTATGTAATGTTATCATCGTATTTGTCTATAAAATAAAGCTGAGCCTAATGCTATGTCTTATAGCCCTTCAAAGGAATATTACATTATTATTTTCTTTGGTACAAATGTAAAATTCTCGCCAGACACGTTTGCTGCAGAGTGCGGAAACCTTTTTCACCATAATACAGTCCTTTACGCCTTCAACATTGTGAAACAGTTTTAAGCCTTTAGCTAACATTATAAATTATGAATTCCCAATACACGCTGTACATTGTTCACAATCAACTAAGGCAGCAGTGGGGTAAGCTTAGAACATTGCCATACGCCCGATAATATGGAAGATGTCTCGGACAGAAATGTTTTAATCTAAATTAATTATTTCGGCTTTTGAGGTGCCATATCAGCCAAGCAACAGCAAAATACAAGAGGCATATATTTTTTAAATGTTATCAGGAGTATCTGACGTCTAACCTGACTGAATGCTTTGATTATCCTAAAAGTCAACTGTGGCCGTTCGAACACGCCGTGTCGGGCCAAAACATTTTGTAACATCAACAATATGTTGCCAAAAAAACAAAAAAAAGGTAAAATGTTCACCAAATCCGGGCACACTTGTGATTTGACAGAAAACGCGTGGCATTCGACTTCCACCGTCCGCCTCGATGCATTAGCCAGACCTGCAAGGAATTCAGTGGAAACAGGTTATCACCATTGCGGTGTCGCAGGCCCAATCGATTCTGCTCCGCAATGGGACGGCGTGGCCTTTTTTGTTACCCTCGAAATGAGAAAACCTCCTCCCTTCAGCGCTGTGCGTAGGCGCGCCCACAATCTCAAAATCAGTTTTCAGCACAGCGTCGTCACCAGTTTTAGATTATTATCGCGCGCACCGCCAGAAGCAACCTGGTTCTTCAATAAAGTTCTCCTTCAGATTGCTTTGATATTTCCGAAGTCATATTTTCATGCTAATATATTCCTTAGGGACTGTTTCTTTTCCAATTAAAAACGTTTTACACCGTCAATCCTTGCCTGTTCTTATATAGTCTGATATCGCTGCATTTCACGCAGGTAATAATATTTCATGTTAAAAGCACGGTGTCGAACTGGTCATCCATCTGATTCCGTTGCGGTCAGGGTTCGGCGGCTCCGCATTTGTTTTGCAGTTTGGCTCCGGTTCTGGTTATAGGTGCAAAATTGTGTACGGCAACCGATTGCACCAAGTGCGAGCTGGATGAAATCTGTACATAGATCTGCCATACGGTGCCGTGGCACTCTGTGCATCATTCTGTGCTAAAAAAATGATAGCTCGCAGTCACTAAGAAACAGGAACGTTCAACTGCTCACCATAAGCCTTGCTGCGTAAACATGGGCAGCGTAAAAAAATGCACGCTTAAGTTTCTGTTGTACTTTTAACGTTTTATGACGAACACCTCCCTATGCACATAGCATGTACATAAGGCGCTGCGTAGCAATACCAAAGTATAGTCTTTCAATGCGAGACCAATCAGCCTGCAGGCACCGTGCTCGCTAACAGAAAACATATGGGAGAAAAAAGTACTTAAAAATGAATTTAATAAACACCCACGTGGCAGCTGGTTTTAAATTGTACGCAAAAAATATTAAAATTATTTTTCGGCGCCAGGCTTAATGTTTTTTTTTCAAACCCGTAGACGTGCGCCATAGTCGTGCCGGCTTTTATTGCAATTTTTATGTTCGCCTTTCCTTTCCTTGAGGAATCAATACTTTGCTGCATAAATAAATCAAAGAGTTCCTTAGCCTCTTGGCATAGAGAGCCATAGGTCCACATCTTCGCGCCGACTCGCCGACGTCAAGTTATGGTGCACACGTACGGGATATGTATTTCTATGTTTAACTATTAGTCAGATATTTCCCCGTCACTTACATTTATTTAGGCAACAATGCGCCACTGACGCCACCGCCATGAATGCTAAAATTCTCTTCGCACCGCCTACCCCAGAAACAGGCCCGTATCACACTGTACTGCTCCGAACTGCTTTTTAATGAACAGACAACCATGAGATCGTGTTTTGGAACAGCTTGGAGTCACAATAAAATACTGGCTTTCGGTGTCGAGGAATACCTGGCTCCGTCAAATAAACCGGTTTTAATTCGTGTTTTGTTCGGCTTCAATTTTGTGTCGACACCCTTGTGAAAAGAAAACCAGCCAGGAAGCTCTCTGCTTTTGGCAGTATTCGGTTACAAATTCTGACACTGTCAACCCGACAGTTGATGGCAATAAACTGTCTAGTCATTAAAAGAGCTAACACAAAAATGTCAATAACAAGCTTTTTAAGGAAAATATCTGGCGATAGTTTCTATTAAAACATGGCAAGACCCTCGACGTGTCTGAACATTAAATTCAGTCTGATCAGTCATTTTAAAGATGTTGTTTTTTTCTGATGCGCGCATATGTCATTTTCATCCAGAATATTTTGGCATTAATTATTCTGTATTTTTATACACATGTTCTTTCTTTTACAGTCTCGACTGAATGTCTACTTCAACCATGCTCCCGCTGGAACATCTGTTAACGATTTTCTTCAGTTTACGCAGGTAAACTTGTCTTAAATATTTTGAAAACTGCCATTATAAAAAAATAAAAAAACAAGATATTATTTGCAAATGAAAATCAATATCCGAATAACTTTTTTTAAATTCCCCGGTCTTCTTTCGGGCCTTGCTTCAGGATTACTATCGCTGTGTATCTTGCACATAAAACCGCACTATGTGTCGGAACCGAATTTCGCTACTCAGAGTAGTGAGTGCAAAAGCAAAGTCGCAACTGCCACCTAGTTAATCTTCCAGTCATAGTGAATTCTAAATGTTGCTAAGAAATAATGGCGGCGCGAAGTAGCGGCACCATTTTTGCCTCGCGTATTTTGAGTGTACTATATAAACGTCGAGGCGTAGCTCACTTTGTATACGCTTCTTGCATCGTGATTCTTTCCTTGGTGATATTATTGACTAAAGCCGCGTATATTTTGTTACGAAACAATAATAAAATTTTCAAAACAAGCCCCGACCCAAGAGGCCAGTTACCATAGGACCTTGAATGCAAAAAGCACTGTTGCACTCTGGAGTGAACTGTAGTTCTCAAGGTGTCAACCTGATTACATGCGTTTCCTTAATTTAATCATGAATTAAAAAATAGCTTTTTTTGTGATAGCCTTAATACTACAGTCAATTAGGACTTAAGAAATGCAAAGAGTGGTGAGAACCGTGAGGGTTAGGAAGGTTCCGCGGCCAATAAGGGCGCAGCATCAGCCGATGAGAACATCGAACAACAAACCAGGCAGCAAAAAACGTCAATATACGAGGCAAAACTCCCAACATTTCTTTTAAACGGTCTGGGATAGCCGCATGTTGAGATAATTAGCGCGCTCTGCTGTGTCGGGAAGAAGGCGTCGTTTGTTTCTGAATTCTTTGGCCCCAATCTTGTTCACCGCCGCCCAAAAAGATTCGACTAAGTTGGGTGGCTACTCCATCGAACCTCTCGCATTTTCCTAATTACGCCTCGTGACCGCTCAGCGCTTTCTCCGCGCTGAGTAGAAGGGGTGTGCAATATCGCGACACATATGTATCGCGATACTATTTTTTTGGAAATACATTTTTTTACTAATATTTCTGTATCTCAATAAATTTACAATTGTATTTTGTATTTTTGTAATGAAATACATTTTTGGGTGTGTTTCTGGTATTGAGATACTGTCAGGAACGGATATATATCGTTAGATGTTTTCAACGACTCGTGTATTTATTTCGGGCGCGAAAATATGAACTTTGAAATTCTGAAGTGAGCACTCGTCTGTTGGATGAGAAATATTACACAATAATAGAGGTTCGTGTTTATTTTTAGTTATTTGTGCCACCAGATTTCGCACCCAACCACTCCTACAGGGGTACATCTTAAATTTTAGAGAAAAAAAGTGTTCCACTCCCCGTATTTCTGCAAAATGTGTTCCTGTAGTTTTATATTCAAATGCTTTTTATATGTTGCAAATGTGTTTGAAATGCTTATCGCGATACATTTTTTTATGTATGTCGGTATGCGTATTTTAGGCGTCTTTGCCATATATCCCAGTATTCGGATTCCCAACTGCTTTTTAGGGTATTTCTGCCCAACCCCGCTGATTGGACAGGCTACTCATGATTGTCGTGCGGCCAGGCATAAAACACGTTTACTACGACAGAAATGTCTGCTCAGTCACATCGACCTGCGTAAGGAGCGCGCTAATTGTTCTTATGAATGTTATTTATCACATTGTTTTCATTGCTAACCAAAAATTGCTACAATTTAAACCATGTACGAATGCTTTGGCATTTCTACACATAGCGGATTCCTAGAAGCAGCGCACCCCATCTTCCTTTTTCACACGGCACTCCGGTGGCGACATCCCGCTCACCCATGTGCAAGCGAAGTGCCTCCTGCGGCCCCATGGTTTCCGTGGCGAAGCATCTGCGACGCTGTGCTTTTCTTTGCGTTTTGTTTCTGAGGCGCGTCCGCTTTTACCTTGAGTAACCCGCCGGCTTCCGTGGCGAAGCATCTGCGTCGCTGTGCTTTTGACCAATGGGAATTTAGGTGCCGCTTCACTCAGCCGATGCGAATTTAGGAGCCTTTCTTTGCTGTTACAGACATCTAGAGTAAACGCCGGCTTCGCTCTATGGGACAGTTAATGCTTTCGCATTCATAATAAAACTCAAAATTAACGTTTAACACCACGCACCAAATGGCCCAAATAGCCACCTCGCTACAGTAAAACCCTTAATTCTTGAATTTTCGAGACTGCGGTGACGACAGAAAACAACTGTTCTTTTTTTTATGTCGTCACCGCAGTTTCCGGAAATGCTACAGTCATGAATTTGCAAGAGGTTAATTGCGCCCTCACGTTTTGTCCGTAGAACGCTTTATTAGGTTGTGATAAAAAACAAGTAGGTCGAACTTGAACATATAACGGGATCGCAGAAACCGACACTTTTTCAATATACCAGCCGCGTGGGTCAGAGAACCTTTGGCCGTTTTCAAGGAGCGCATTGCTTCTTTACGCATCGTGCTAGGATGTACAACAGAGGTGCCTTAACGCGGTCGGTCTTGAGTATAAAAATATCAGTAAAAAACCTATCTGAGTAACAATATTGAAATTAAGAACGTCGAATTCCTAGATGTGAGATCTGTCTTCTCCAGAAAGGCCTTTTGTTTAGTCATGAATTTCCTTGTGGCGACAGCCGCGTGCCCCTAAAGAATTTTGTGCGCCCGTCAGTTTGTCTGCGCATTTTTGCGCAACGTTTAGTGTGACATTTTTTTTTCACGTTACCTGATGTCTCAGGTTACTTAAAGTGTACATAAATTCGGTTTTCACTCTAGTTTTTTCGAGAAACTTGATGCCACGTGCCTAAACACCAATTTAATTTCCCCTCGAAATATTGCGGCAAAAGTAACGTCACGTAACCTATAAATAAAATCATTTTTTCCGCAAAATTTTCAAGAGACAATTAACATTTTCTACTTGACGCTGTTCTATTGTTTTAGTTTCACAAAATAAGCAATTAAATTGTAGAAATCTAAGTACAAACATAATTTATTCATATCCCAACGTAGCTCAACAAATACTCACTAGTGACTGTCCAATACGGGACATATCTTAGTGCCATTCTAAGTCAAGGTTTTTCACCAACATTTTAACTGATGTTTAGAATAACATCCGATATGTGGAGTTGTTATTTCCTTTAGATGTCACGCGAATCGGCTTAACATATTATTATTAAAAGCACAAGTCTTTTTGGCCGTATATTGTTTGCTATATATTTATTTAAAAAATGCAAGCCGATTTATTTAAAACATATCTGAGTTCATTTTATTGAAAGGGTATTTCAAGTTTTTTTATTTAAAAAGAAAAAGGAAATAGGCGAAGCGCAGTTTCCTCTGCAGGGGTACTCGTATCAATATTTCCTGGAAAAATGATTACTATGATTTTCCGGTGAACGGCGTCGTTTATATACTTTTTGGATTTCACTTCAAAACACAAGGATTACAACCCTGACATCGGAGGCTCTAATAGGAGAGGCTGCATTTGTTGCTAATCTTTAAAAACGTTTTTTTAATCATTTGTTAAACCTTTGTGGGTTGTCCAGATCTGTACAGGACTGAAATTCAAGAACGGGCAAGAAATGAGATCAGAGAGAAATTTAACACGTAACTAAAATTTAATATAAATGTTACCTTAAGAGAAAAAAAAATAGGTAGGTTTTTGACCCCGCTGTAAAACATTATATGTTTTCAATTACTAACCAACAAAAACATCGATAATATTTAATATTCCCAGCTGACTTGTACTCCGTGCGGGAACTAAAACGTGCATCTTTTAAAAAAATACGATTTTGTTTCTGATACAATATACACAAAAGGGTTGAATTGTTTATTTTTCGTACATTTCCAAATTAAGGCAATTATAAATTTATTCGTACCTTTTCGTGTTTATTGACAAAACGTAGTTTATTAGCCATATTTAACTTAACTGCAGCATTTACTTGGTTGTATAAATATATATTTCAGCTAATAAAATGCGACTGCTTCCGAAAGTTTGACTACGGTATTATAAAGAATATCGCAAAGTATGGGAAGGTAAGTATTCATTCTACCAGTATAACCTTATTGCCCTTTGATGAAGAAACAAAAGTAAGCAGATGGGCTAATACATTTTGAATAGTGGATAAAAATGTTTGCTGTGGCAGATAATTGATGCAAAGAGCTCTCATTGGAATTATTGCTAGATTTTGTTCACTGAGAATGCCAGACATTTTTGATAACCTATTTTTCTGAAAGATTGTTTCTGCCCGCCTGCTTTCCCAAAGACACCACAAGATATTAGTCACCTTCTGATTAAAGAAAAATTAAACAGGGACACAGAACTTTTTTTCTTTTCAAGAAATATGATATGCATCACCTCGGTGAACTTAGAGTTCCATTTCACCAATCTTCCTAAACTCATTCGAAAATTTTGAAGTTTTCCTAGAATAAATTTTGATTCAGCAAAAGTGCATCATTAAATTACTAACGAGAACAAAGACTCTTCGAACAATAACTTATTAGTAAGATTGTCAGATATGTTTGTTTCCGTTACTCTAAAAAAAAACGTTTGCTGCAGGCTAATTTATTGTGATTGATAGGAACTAAAAAATGTAACACCACTAGTGATAAAAATTAATTTTTCGTGGTTCAGAATAAGTATGGTTTGAGAATACCTTAGCATCTGGAAACTAGTGTCTCAGCGTCATGTCACATGTGATATCATCAATCGAAAAGGAACTACTTATATGGATGTTTAGAAAACTTGTCCAAAGAAATGGAACGAAACTACGACCTAATACAGCTTTACTTTCTTGTATCGAGCAAAATGTTGTGCAGTTGATGGAGTTCCACTCTACTTGCAACAATTCTAAAGGTGTGCCCACACCAGCTCCCTTTACGTTTAGCTTCGCGAACAAGTTTGAATGTCATACCAAATAACGTCTTCTGAGCCGCATCCAGTCAATTTTAGCGGTTATAAGGTGATGGTCAGGCTGCAAAACTGTTTCGAGGAGCAAGAAAACCTTTACCTCAACTCTTAGGCAAGAAATTGTGTTTGAAAGCGATCGCCTAACACCGAACAAAGAGTAACAGTTCTTTGAAACAAATGCAAACACGCAGTGAGTCTATAGCGTGGGCATTTGAGAACATAACACGATATATTTCCAGCTCAACGCCACAAGTAACCCAAAACCCGAAGGAAACTTGGAAAATTGAGTTCTACAGAAGTAAGATGAGATAAATTAGGTTTGGCAGAGAACTATTGATTTATTTTATCTATCGCTTGCAGGCCTGCTCTAGAGAATCCCGATGAGTTTAAGTATGTCTTCAGCGAGGAAGGGAACATGTAGCATAGTGTCGTTACCTCAAACTCGCCGGATATAATTTTATTATATATATATATATATATATATATATATATATATATATATATATATATATACGGAAGAAAATGCACTTGAGACGTTTGTAGGAGTTTTTAAAACATATTATTGGTAAGGTTGGGCGACGCTTCGGCCTGCTACAGACCTTTTTCGAGACTGGTTGCCTTTGACGAAACATTGACACACCTGATGTAACCAAGGTGTGTCAATGTTTCGTCAAATGTAACCAGTCTCGAAAAAGTTCTGCCTCAGGCCGAAACGTCGACGAACCTTACCAATAATATGTTTTAGAACTCCAACAACCGTCTCAAGTGCGTTTTCTTCCGTATATACTTTTCGCCATCCTGCGCTACGTTTGTCTCTCTCTTACTCTCTCTCTCTCTCTCTCTCTCTTCTATATATATATATATATATATATATATATATATATATATATATATATACATACATATAACTAAGAAGAAAAGAAAACCCTTGGTGAAAACAGCAAGAACGGAAGGTTTATTCGTCTGTATATATATATATATATATATATATATATATATATATATATATATATATATTATATATTTATTTATTTAAGAAAGAAACCTATTCTTGACAATATTTTAAAAACTCGATTACACTCGCGCGAATATTTTAGTCAGAAATATTGAAGAACTGTTTATTCGCTCATTTTGTTGATGACTTTTTTAGCTGTCGCAGGAGCGAGTTTGTTACTGGTATTGCCAAATTTGATTTCTCATTTTTTTTTGCACAATTGTGAACACAGCTCATGTTATTCCTACTTAAACAATTTTACTTCGAGAACATAAACAAATACTAACCCAGGAATGATTTTCATGAAATGAGTGATAGGGCGCAGGCGAGCTGGTTTACGTTCATGAATTAAGTCAACCTGCGACTTGGTAAGACAAGAAGGACAAACACGACGAATTCTCAAAACACAGCTGCGAATTTATTTTTTCAACTCGTTTTTTTATAGAACGCCTCCACCATCACTAGAACTTCCCACCGTCAACCCCACAATACACGTCAAATGGGCAAGACCCAACGACCACGTCTTTAAGAACCGAACCAAAACCGAACGAACTTCCACAACAATAGAACAAGAGAACAATTCCCTTCACCCCCGACACTCGGCAAAAGACATGCTCAACACAACCAGCCGAAAAAAAACACGTTTCATAACATTTGCACAAAAAGTTCGAGGTCACCGACAGTTCTCGCACGATAAGAACGTACGCATCTCCTTGCCTAGCACAATGGACGGGACACTTATGCTGTTTCCAGCCACTTGTTATCCCAAGAGTCTCTTTCAACAACCTCTTGCAATGATCCTTTTCCTTGCTAACAATTTCAGTTTCAGTCCACTCAGGAAAATAATTGCCACACTCCCCAAGATGTTTTGCTATTTCTGAACTCGACGCGTTTGACAGTAATGCCCGTTTGTGCTCTAAGATCCTATCATTTATGCCCTACATAGGAAAAACCATATGTCATCGAAATTTCGTAAACCACAGACTCCGGACAATCCTTCTGAACAGCTGAGAAGGGCGTCAAGCTACTCAACTTAAAATCATTTGAGAGCACCTCCGAGACACCGTATTTGCCTGCCAAAGATTTCAGATTATGCGAGAACTGATGATAGAACGGTACACGCACCCAGTTATCCGGGTTTTTTTGCGTTCCACATTGTTTTTCGCTAGGCTGAGCGGACGTTTTTTTACAACACTGACCAAAACGTTCCAACAATAGCATGATTGTGCTAGCCTCGAGATTTGAACAATCACTTCACTTTGTAGGTGATGACAGCATGCTTTTTAATAGCACTTCTAACAAGTGAATATGCAACTCCTCGCTTGACTGCCTTAGGAATGCGACTGTGATACGGCAAAATAGGCTTCGGCGTTTCTTTGCCGTAGCCCCAGCACAGATTTTGAAAGCAATACACTTTCAAATCAAGAAACTGAAGAAAGTCTGAAGTACACAAACCGCTCGTGAAAGACAACTCAGGAGCCTGTTGTTTTAGGAAATTAAACCACTCTTCAACACTCGGGCTCTCAAATACACATTTAAAAAAATCATCAACATAACGTTTCACTATCGCTCCGGCAGTTGACGGTACTCGCGCATGAACCTGATTATCTAACACACCCAAATAAATTTCTGAAAGTAATGGAGCCAAGGAAGATCCGATGCATAGGCCTTGCTCCTGGGAAAACATTTGTCCTTCCACATCAACAGCTGTTGAATGTAAGCAATACTCAAGGAGACTCAGGAAATTGGCAACACCTATTCCTGAGGCAGTCTGGAATTTCACCGAACTATCCTCCAGCAGTTGTTTCACTCTACGAAGGAGCACACTTTTGTTCAGAGAGTAATAAAGATATTTGATGTCAAGCGAAGCCAACTTGAACTGTTTTGTATGGAAAGGTTCCGTTAGACCAATTAACTCCTCAGAATTTTGGAGCGACAACCCATTTTCAAGAAGTAAACACTTAAGGTATTTTTGCAGGAAATCTGACAAAACTCGCTGCCAAGTGCCATTCTCATTTATCACTATACGCAAAGGAAGCTGCGGCTTGTGGTCCTTCACTAGGAACTTTACGGATGAGGCTGCCCTTATTCTACCACTGATGCAACTACCAACCTACTGAAGCTCACATTCTTTAAGCAAGCTAATCACACTCTTAATTTTCTGAATATCCCGACACACGGCTGGAATAGGTTAGCCACGGCAGATTGCACTTTAGCCTTGAAAGAATCATTATCCAATACCGCGAACCTGCCCATTTCATTGGTCTGCATCAGAACCAAATCATTTTATACCAGTTCCTGTTTTACTTGCCTAACCTTTCTAAAGTATCTCCGTTCAAAACGCACCGAATCATTCACTAATCTGGATAACACCCTAAAAGCCTCAGCCTGGAATGCGGACTTATCATTTTGGTTTCCTATTCTCATGCAAATTGTCTGTACTGAAGGTACCAGATCTAGTCTAGAAGGTTTGATGTTTGGACAATACTTTGGCCCACCACCGAGGACATTCTGGAGGGTTTCAGACCAGGGCACCTGTCCCGGGTTTGCAACACTTTGTTCAATCTGACGCATAGGCAATTCAACCAAGGTTTTTTTTTCAGAAGCCGGAGACACCATGACAACGTTACTTGATTCTAGCCATCTGACATGCATATATTGCCTCTTTTTGCTCCAAGCTGCTTTAACATGCTAAGATTTTAACTGGGACCAAACACCGTACTCCAAAGAGCGCTTAAACTCGCTGTGGAAGTTCGTTCGGTTTTAGTTCGGCTCTTCGAATCGGGGTCTTTGGGTCTTGCCCATTTGACTTGTACTGTGGGGTTCACGGTAGGAAGTTCAAGTGATGGTGGATGCGTTTTATAAAAAAGGAGTAGTTGGAAAAATTAATTCGCAGCTCCGTTTTGCGATTTCGTCGTGTTTGTCCTTCTTTTCTTCCCCAGTCTCAGGGTTCTCTTTAATCATATTTTCATCAATTACTTAGCTCGAATTTAAAATATATTTAGATATCTTAACTAGGTATTCTTATTTTTATCAGCTATATTGAAATGTCCTCACAGAAGGACTAACAACAATGACTGAAAGTGATACCTTACAAAAAGGCATTTTCATGTTCGTCGACATCGCAGATCGTAAAGCTTAGCATACATTATTCGCTGCATGCTTAGGGATCGCCACCCCAGTGTCGTTTCGATGTATTTATATGCCCAAAATAAGATGTCGCGAGCGTGCAATATTCAGCTAAATAAGACATCTACTGCCTGAGAAAAGATTGCTCGTATCTTGGTCCATACCTCATCTACCGGGCGCTAAAGCACCGGCCATGTGGCTCTAAAGAAGTTGTGCCTACCCAAGGAAAAATAACTGAAACGATGTGGGAAATATTTTGTAAAATGAGTACCTTCAATCTTAGAACTATTCGCAATATTGTCACGAACGACAAATGATGAGGCGAAGAATGACTGAAAAAAATATTCGCTTGATGCGGCAAACTTGTCCCCTGTGACAGCCAAGGGCGATAACCACTCGGCCACTCACGCGCTCGCTCGGCGACGCGTGTGGCAATATCGGTATTTAGCTCAAAATGACCACGAAGACAAAACAAGGCGTTGCAGTGGTGGTTTTTGATGGAATATTATTCGAAGGCAATGTATTTAGATATGGCTTTAGGTTTCAAAGGCACATGTGCAGAATGCCTACTATGTGATATTTGGCAACATAGAAGAAACACTAGAGCAAAAAGAAAGGTTCGAATTAGTGTCAAAGACTAGAAATCATCTTAGTATATCAAAACGTTCTAGCTAAATTTCATAGGTAGTGTGCACGAGTTTTCTAAACTTGGTAGTCATATTGAAGCTGGACAAGATATTAGCAAAATAAGCAAATAAATGACATAACTTAAAAGTTTTTTTATTTTGCAACCACGCCAATTATGAATAATTTCCTATGAGTTGTTGCTTTCACCTATTACAGGGTTCTGTCTCGCAACTCAAGGCACGTTGTTGCACATTACATTTCCATTCGACTGACTTACATTTTTGTTTTCAACAAATTTCTGGTTTTATACTATATTTATTATGTTTAAGCGCCCAAGCCTCAATACTTCTACATCACAAGTGTCACTTGAAGACAGCGAGCTGAATTTTACACTCCGATTTAAATATATGACGCGTAATTATATCTGGAGCTAAGATGGTGGCAAAACGCATGGCATATTCAAGACCTTCGCTGTTAATTATTCGTTCGAATGGCATGACTGTATGTTCGCAAAGAACCTCTTTGTCATGGTAATTGTCAATTGTATTACCGTATTAACTTAAGTCTGGTGTCCTTATCAAACTATGAAGAGACGGAACATCTGAAGCTGGCGACCCTTTGGTAAGTGTATGATTGTTAGGGGTTTTAAGTTATCCAGGATATTTTATTTTGTAATGGTGATGACCAAAACGTCACGCATACGAATGTTACCTTGCAAATCTCTCTAATGAACTCAGTCAATATTTATATTATTTAATTCAGAGTATTCAATATATGCAAATAAATGAACCGTACAGCTCAAATGTGACAAACGTTGCAAAGCCGCCGAAAGACAAAATCTTTGGCGGCGCCAGGGTACCAGCTACGAGGCTCATATTTACCGGTAAGGTACGTACGCCTGCGCCACCAAACTTTTTGTCATTGGGCGGGTTCGTGACGTTATTCCGTTCGTGTATTTCCCATTTAGAAACCAGGTAAGGTGATGAAAATGCCTTGTTTTAACTTTCACTTTTATAAACAGGGAGCATTCAGCTTAAACGATAAAATCTGTTTTATACTAACCAGCCTTTCTTTTGCGCAGCTCAAACCTCCCGAGTATAGGCTGTCTCGCGTGGAAGTTCCCGTGGCAATCTACTGGAGCAAAGGCGACTGGTATGCCACAGAAAAGGATGTGGCACGCCTACGAAAGGAGCTGTCCAATGTGGTGGAATATTATCAAGTGCCGGAAGAGAAGTTCACCCATTTTGATTTTGCCTGGGGAATCAATGCGGAGCCTATTCTATACAGCAAGATGATGAGCGTCATGGCAAAATACCGAACCTAGCGTTTAGATATCTCGGTCGCCGGCACTGCAAACTGTGTAAAACACTTTTATAATTGGAGCATTTTTACATTCTTTGTGCTTTCCTTAATCTTCAAGAAACGTGTACAACTCCTTATTAATCTTGTTGAAACCGCGTTCTTTATATCTGATTTATGTTCACATTATACAAGGTCTGTCTCTTCTCCGAATATACCATTATCCCTTTATCTGCACGCCAAAGAAGCATATAATATCTACTGTTTTTTGACACAGAATGTGTTCAAGGGCTGGAGTTTATGTGAGAAGCGTAACACTCGAATGTGATGAAATAGCGTTACACGTATGCCAAGGCAATCATAAATCATGCATAGTACGCGTACTTGTGCGTAACGAGTTAGAAGTAACTGATTGCTTTTAATCAATTACATTTTATTGTAACTGCTTAACTCATTCAATTACTCCTTTTCTGTGGTAACATTCGCTGTAATTCATTTCATATGTTTCTTTAATCAATTACATGTAATAAATTATGTTTCCGAAAGAGGTAAAATATTGAATAGTATATGTTTGAGAAAAAATGAAAGTCGCTTACAACCCCTGTAACACCGAATTAGAGCGCAGCTCTTGAGGAGGAGGGAATGGTACTGAGGGGAGGGTATACCCTCCTCCCTCCTCCTCACGTCACGTGACGTGACGTCACCGGGGTCACGTGACACCGTGTAATCACCTTCATCACTGATGTCATCGGGATGAGCGATAGACGATATGACGTCACTGAGGACGTCATCAGTGACGTCACGCATCCCAGAATGCACCGCGCGGTTACGCCGACGCCGACGCCGACGACGACGGCGACGCCGCTCAAGCCGGAAACGGGCGCCTAAGAGCTGCGCTCTAATATAAGTCTTCTGTCCGCCCGTGCGTTACTCGTCTGTGTTGAACCAGCGTTGGACATTTTGTTCGACCCCTAAACAAGTAAAAGATGCCAAGATACCAGAAGGATTCGAATATTGCCAACGTGTTCAGCGACGCTTTGACTGTCGAGCTTTTGAAGCTTAACAACGTGTGAAATTAAAAAAATCAACAAAATGCAACCACTTTAAACATATCCATGTATTTTTTATTGCAATAAAAAGTTCAATAAGTAACTTGAAAAGTTATCAATTACTTTGTGCCAAATTTTTCGGTTACTTTTGTGATGCAGTATTCGACTACTGTAATGAGTTTCATTTTTCAATGGAGTAAGTGTAATTGTAATCGGTTACTTTTTTCAGTAACGCGTACACAAATATAGTACATAGGAGGCAATGCATAAGGATCTAAAACATAATAGGCATACTTAGTCCGCATCAGACATCCGTAATCATAACATTAGTGTCGTTGTTTGTGTTTCTGTATTAAGTCTGTCAACCCTGTATTGTGCGTGTCTCTAGTGGTGTCGTCTATATAAACATGTGTTGACCTATTAAAAGTGTTGTTCGACTGCAGCCGCTTGCTCGTCACTTCGGCCTCGGTCACTACACCACAGTGGCGACAAAGATTAGTAGTTTTCCCATGCGGCGTTACTTATCGGCCTGAGTTTTTACGAGCTAGCTCCGCCAACGCCGTTCCACCCGGCGCTGGGCCGTCCAGCCGTTGCGCGGCCGCAATGGTTACGGATGTTCGAGACCTTTCCCTGGCTTCTGGAGTGTCCGACTTCGCACCCGAGCGTCGCAAGGCCTTGCTGTTGCACAGCCTCGGACTTGAAGGTCAGTGGATTTCCTTTTCGTTGCCGCCTCTTTCGGACGCCTCCGCAACCGTTCCTTCCGCTGCTGCCGTGAAAACTTCCGAAGACAGCGACACGCCTCCTCCGTCACTGTCTTCATACGACCAAGCCGCCGCTGTTTTAACACAGCACTCGCCTCCGCGAGCAACGCCGTCTTCGAACGCCACAGGTTCAGTCGTCGCCTCCAGCAGCCAGGCGAGTCCGTCCTCGAGTACTTTGCCGCACTACGAGAACTCGCGACTCGTTGCTCATTTGACGCCTTCGAAGACTCTCCGCGACCAGTTTTTACTAGGCATCGTTTCCCAGCACCTTCGAGAGCGCCTTCTTCTCAAGACGTGCTGTAGCACAGCAGCTCAAACAAGTGGCTCAGGAAGGCTGAGAGTTCACTCCTAGCCAAGTTCAGCGAGTAACTTCAAACGACAATCAGCGTCGGTCTATGCCAACGCGGCCCCGCTCTTCTTCCCGTCGGCAGCAATCCTCGCCAGCAAGCTACCGCCTACCGCCGTGCCGTGACTCAGCTGTTTCACGCGCCTCACGGACCGCCCGCAATGGTCAACTATATCATGATCACCGTCGCTCTGTCAGCCCGAAGCGCGCCCGCGGATCGCCCATTTCGTCGTTCTACTTACGCTGCCGTTCCCGTCAGCAACGTGGGTCGTCATTGCGCTGCCCGGCCCAAGAACAGAGCTGCTTTCACTGCGGTTGACGTGGCCATTTTCGCTTCGTTTGCGACAAGTAGCAACACCCGTCAGCGCTCGCCGTGGCTGATGTTGCCTGCCACCACTCATCCGACGATGACGAAGTTTTGAGACTCTTTCCGTCACTGGCCGTGCTCGCACTGGCATTTTTCTTGACGTTTCTGTTGATGACAAGGACGTTGACGTTCCTTCTCGACTCTGGTCAACACCACCTAGATAACTTGAGGCCTCCTCACTGCCTCCGAGAGGTCACGCACCTGGCCCGTCGACGAGAGCTGCTGAGACGCAGAAGCTTCCCGCACGGCGCGTACTAGAGTTGCGTAAAACGCCTATTTGTACATTACCGCGATAGATGCATAGCATATACGAATTTCGAACGAATGGCTAAGTAACATGGAGATGGAATACTGCTGCTGCGCTCCATCACGGCGGTCGTGACTGCTTCCAATGGCATTAAAAGAAAGGTAAACAAGGCCCGGCTACATCGCAAAATATTTATTACAATATAAGTAGTGTATCACAAGGAAGACGCGAACTTTTACCTCTTAGCATGGCCATTATGACAAACATAACCACATTGTGCGACGAAAAAACCTAAACAAACAAGCTTTAGAAAAAAAGAGACACAAGCAACTTGATCATTCATAACATTGTATCAATAATGCATCACAACGAAGAAACTTTCAGCATTTGGTACAGTAATATTCACAGCCATAATCAAATTGTGTGACAAAAAGAAATACCCTACTGGCCAACGTTAACAACAAAACAAACTAGCCATTAGTATATTTATTACAATGTATGAAGAGTATCCTAAATAACAAACTTTAAGCATTTGGTACAGTCATATTCACAGCCCTAATCACATTGTGCAACAGAAAGCCGAAACTGCCAGCTTAAAAAAACAATCCATTACCGAAGTTCGATTTTTTTCTGAGTAAACTAGCAACTAGCAAAGTTTACTGCAGCGCTAGCAACTTTGTTTGCTTTGGGCAGCCTTTTTCATTTATGATAGTGTCATTCCTGCGAGCAACATAGTTCTTTTCAAGAGCGTGTTGACAGCCGGTTTAAAAATGTTCTTTAGTACCGTATCTGGATGGTGGCCGCTTGCACAAATGTCCAACTCCTTTCCGTCACTGAGTAGAAACTGCATTATGCTCAAGAGGACCATCTTTTGGTTGGTTTCTGCATGAAACCGCTGCTCATAATCCTTACTTACAAGGTGCTCTAAGACTCTCTTCGTCCAAAGAACAATATCTACAACGAAAGGCTGCGGAAACTTTAGGCCTCCTCTGCTCATGCTGTCAATGAGTACGTGCTCACTTTGCTGCAGTACTCGGTCAGGGATTATGAGCTGTGACTGCCAATTCTCACATGGCTGACGCTTAATTGGAGCCTGCGCGCAATAACCGGCCATGTATGCCAATGCAGGGACATCATTTTGTGATGCCTTCAGGTCACTTTGGGTGAGCTTGATGCTTCAGGTCACTTAGGGTTGAGCTTGATGCCACACTTTGCTATTATAATCTCGGCATCAAGCTTCTGTTCTTTTGGTTCCAATAACAACCGTATATCTCCCAGCATCAAAGTGTTCTGCAAGCAATTTTTTGTATCCGCCTCGAATACTTCACTGACTTACACATTGTAATGAGATCCAAACATTTGTCGGTACTTCCCGAACCGTGGTCTCACGGCAATTTGTTTGAAACTTTCCCAAAAGTACATATTGAAAGCCCAGCTCATCAATGCAGGTTGCGGAGTTGCCACTCCGGAGTTGGAATGATTCCGGAATCATTCCGAATTTTCGCGACCCCGGAATGGAATGGGAATGGAATGGCGGCAACGTTGAGGGGAATGGAATGGGAATGGAATTAGATGCCTTTTGCCCGGAATGGAATGGGAATGGAATGGGCCCAATTCTTCTATTTTTTTTTTTTTTGGTGTTTACGGTTAGCGAAATTGAGCCAGTCAGCGAGCCAGTTGCTCAGAAATAAAATGAGCGGGCGGGAAACAGCTAACCCGCGTGGAGCTCTAACAGACTCATACGCAAAAAATGCAATACGAAAAAGAAGCGTCAAAGCAAAGAGCAGAGGGGGAGGAGGGGGGGCGGTGGCGGTGGCGCCTTTCGCGCAGGCGACGGGCTTTACTGGCGTTACACGAGAGCGAGCGAAACAAGAAACCAAGCACCAAGCAAAAGAAACGAAGGCATGGAGAAAACACGCGCGCACAGACTGAGATCTGGGAGCGGGGGACGACTCATAACTCGCAGAGCTCTGATAACTCGTTGACTCGCGCGCCGCCGAAAGATGATCAGTTATTGTTTTCTTATAGTTCGAGGAGCGTTGTTTAGCAGGCGGCCAACCCTGCTGCCTTCCACGTTCATTCGCGCGCGCTCCTTTGAAGTGCGAAACCTGGGTTTGCTTCGGCATTAAAACAAAGCGAGATTCACTTCTCTCTTCTCATCTTGCGCTTTGCTCCGACGCTCGTCTTTTTATACTGCATTTTTACGTGTAAGTCCGCCTTTTACTTGGTCTTTGTTCCGATGCTTGTTTTCTGTGTTATATGTTTTACATTCAAGAGGGTTAGGGTTACAAGCAAGCTAGCGGATTCCCGCTCATTTCCTTTGACTTTAGACTCTGCCTACTGTGTTTCACCTTGTGATGGACCGCTGCGGACGCTACGAGTCGCCCCAGGCAATCCAGCACCGTGAGGGGGACTACACGCACGGCGCGTTGCTGCGCCCCAGGGTCACGCGACACTCAGAAGGCACTGGATTGGTTTCGATGGCTCTCGTGCTGTCTGTTGCGGTCCATCGTAAGGTTAAGTAGACTGTCGTCACCGCTCTTGTCGCGTGACCGAACTGACTAGACCTCCAGAAAGACAGTTTCGTGACATGGTCTATACGCAGTGGTCTCAAACACGTGGCCCGCGGGCCTGACACGCAGCCTGCGACTCGCTGAGACGCGATCCAGCAGGTAACCGGCTACGAGTCCCGGTATCCAATGTCTGAGTGCTAGAAATGATATGCGCTATCGTGATCTCATCTGCACGATTCATATTTCGCTTCGAAAGTACGCTCTGCTCATTGTAACGTATTCACACAGTTTTGTACTATATCTGTATTCATTTGACGCATTTGTTTCGCTAGTATATTTGGCTTCCCAGCTTTTCGTGAAGTCCAACAATATACTAGGCTGCAAGCGCGAGCGCTTGCTGAAGGATTCATCTACGGCTGCACGAACTATCGATCAGCAGGAGCAACTGCCGAAGATAAAGCTACAAGCTCAGAAATCTTGCTTAGTGACAAAGAAATATCATTATAAAAACGAAGTATGCTCTTAATGTGCATAGAAATCGTTGGCAAGCTAAGAACTGTCATATGAACTATGATTGTTATGCATACCTGTTGAGCTCGGTTAATTCCGATGATTTGAACATGGTGAACGACAGTTCATGCTTCCTTGATACTATTAAAAATGCAGCACGTCATGCAGGTAGTGTCATTTCAATTCGTTGTTATCACCTGCAGGTCAGGTGCCAAAGTAGTCATACAAAAATGTACAATCTAAGAATGTGCACTGACAAACACTGAGTTTACTAAAAGCATAGAGTCACGAGGTACGAATTCTCTGATTAGATATTGTCGATAGCCCCCGTCCCGCCTGCTGCGTTCATCTAACGTTGGACGTCGTCAGGGCTTCCTGCAGTGTCGGCTGAACGACTGGCCCCACGCTGAATGACAGTTTGAGACCACTGGTCTATACAGTCTCTCGTGCTGCGCCGTAGAGGTTGCACTTTGTCAGAGGATGTGTTCTTGCCACTGTGCATGGAGTCGCTTCCAGAATCCAGCAGCGTACTAGCCGTATTGGTGTGCAGGTATTTGAAGAATACAGTAATATAGCTTATTTCTGCGCCACGCACGAACTGGATATTTTTATGGTCTTATCAAACAAACACGCTGGCCGCATATGTCCTAGAACACAAATGCAAAAAAGTTTGCCAAAAAAAATTCGTGGATTTAAGTTTTGCTGTTTGTTGCGAGCCACGTGGTCGAAAGACCGATGTTTTAAACAAGCATCGACATATCAAGGGGCTTTCTCGATGTTTGCAGTACAATGTAAACAAACACTTTGTGCCACCAGCGCTCCGCTTAGTAAAATCAGTGCTTTTTTGAGGCATTTTGCATTTTTTTTGCAATTGTCTATGCGTTTGATAATGTCAGCTTTATGGTGCTTATGCCGGCAACACAATGTAGCTGTCAAGTGCCAATTTTTACGTTTAGGAATTAGAGGAATGGAATGGAACGATTCAGTCATTCCAGGAGTGGGAATGGGCCCAGTGTCCCCATTCCTAGGAGTTGAAAGGAATTGAATTATCGCAAACTCTAATTCCCCGGAATGGAATTGGAATGGAATGGGGTGCCCATTCCGCAACACTGATACTGTGACAACTCAATCAATGAATATGTGCTTAGTCGGAGGGCAAAGGGGTTTCCTTTGTCAAGCCATCAGCTTGGGTTCCTCTCTGGCTCCACCTGTCAAGCCAGCTCATGAACTAATCAAGGTACTGCACTTGCAAACAAGACATCATCTTCATAGGCTGCTGCCAAGCATCACGCAGTCCGTGCCCTTTTCTGGTGTCTTAACATTCACAGTGCTCCACTACCTGATAATCAAGTCAATGAAGGTGGCTGTCTCCTGCAGTGCAGCCACTTGCAATTTCTGCGCTTCAAGTGAAAAAGCTGACGACACAAAGCTGTTAAAATCTTTTAGCACCAATTTCACATTTTGACGCTCTAGGTGGCTTGGATAAAGTGCTTTATACGTCAGCCCAAAAGGCAACCTTTGCAAGCTTGCTTTGTTCACTCTTGTATAACTTTCTCAAAAAGCAAACGAAGTTTTCTGGTCCTCATCACTTTCACGGCTTTCAAAAGGAGGGTAAAAAAATGTCTTGTCGTCATCCTTCTGATTGAGCCAACTGTTGCGTATTCCCTTGAGCAAGTGAACTGTTTCCATAACAGGAAACAATGGCTGCTGTGGAGTTGGCAGGATGCGGGAAAACAATACCTGACTCATTTTGCTCACTAAATAGAGACATCATTCTCCGGTTCATCGCATTGTTGTTTGTTAGACTGCAACAACATGCAGACCAGCACTTTCAAGACTCATGATTACTTTCTTTAGAACATCATGCAGCTTCATTCCTGTGATACGAGTTACAGGTAGGATATGAACGGCGTCCTTATATGACGAAAGCAAAGACTGAACCATGAAAACATGTGCTGTTTTTGCTGGCTCAGCAGAATTCGCAGCAAACCTTGTAAAACCGCCACCTTTATATTCGAAGAACTGCTGAAGGTGTATCTCATCAACCATGAGCGTCCGTCTTTTTCACGAGGCTTTAAAATGCTTGCCTGGACGCCCCTAATGTACCTGAGAAAACCTTCTTCGCACTGTTCTCGTGATGGGCTAACATCAAGAGCAGCACATACTCGCTTGATGGTTGTCATGTGGCAAGACAAGCTTGTTGCTGTGTCGAAAACACTTGTATGCGTGCGGAGAAATCGTGTGCAATATGCAGCAAAAAACTAAAAGCCCTGCAGAATACCGCGCACCTCTGCTCTTCTTTGTCAGCAGCTTACACTGTTCCTTCTAGAAGATCAGTGCGTCAGCCCTTTGATCATCATGCAACTCATCGTCACAAATGTCACCCAGCAATGAGAAAGCCAGTCCAAGCATTCTTCCTACCTTGTCCTCCTACTGAAGGGCCTTCTTTTCAATATAGCACTCCACGTCGTCCAGAAGTTTATCCAGCACACGAACGTCACGGACTTCGCCAGGAATGCACATATCATCCAACACCAACGGAGCGCACTTAAAATGCACGCGAAAGGAGAGATCCAGTGACACTACCACAGACACAAGCAGCTTAGGGGCTCGCAATGCCGGTTAGATGTGGGCGAAGATGAAGCACGTCTCACATACTGTTGTACACCAAAGCTTCCGATTTCGACGCTCGTTAACACGAGAAATCAGTAAGCAGAGATTGTGAACTTTGTGCTGTTTTTCTTCTTCAAACGCTGTAAGGAACTCTTGAATGGCTTTTTGGAGTAGCCCATTCTCAGTTCGCTTTCTTTTCACTTCAGGCTCTTCTCGAGATGTGCGCGCATCCGAGATATACGAAGGACAGTCAGGAAAAATGGCTGGGAAGGCGTATGGAGTTAGCCGAGTCAACTTCATGGGAGCTTCAATCGTTCGTCCATCGCAGTCCTTATACGTGGACGTTGTACGCAGATGCTTCGGTTTGAAGTGACGCTCCCAAACCTGCGCGTGACAGAAACGAAACACCAATTAGTATTTCTTGGGATAATTACGAGCCATATTGGCCATTCGGAAGGAGCACGCTGGATGCAGTTTATCTTGGGGGCCTTCAACAGCCCCACGTCGACGTCGCGCCACTGCACTGCCCGCTGCCATTCCGCTCATCGCTTAACGTCTTTCGGAAAAGAAAACAAGCGAACTTTGGGACCATTCTTGTAGTTTCCTTGACTGCCCGGTACACAACACCGCCCGATGTCGCAGTATGCATTCGTCAACAAAATAAGTTCGTCGAAAATGGGCACTGCAACAAGGAACAGCGCGAACGGCCGTACGACGACAGAAAGACATGAAGCGCACCTGCTGTCGACAACCCGCAAAAATGGCGACGGCTTCTTTCCCGTGTTCACGTACGACGGTGTCGCAACTAGCGCCATCTGTCGAGAGGCGAGATAGCAAGGAGCTTTGAAATTTCTGGGGCAAGGTGCGATGACGTCAGAGAACGGGAGGGGAGAAGTGCGGAGGCCTTCTCCTAATCTAGGTTGTGTTGCCCTGGTTCTTCGGTCTCGATTTTGGCGGACAGCCATTTCAAAAAGCACTTCACTGCGGAATCGGTGCGATCTGCTCTATTAGCGAAACTATTTGACTACTCCAACCACGCTATTCCATACGCGGTTGCTTTTCCACTCAAATCATGTTTAAGAAACGTACTGCTCGCATTCTATTCTACGCTCTGTTGCAACACACATCGCTCCTCGGTTTGGACGCCATCAAGGCTCTAGTCCTTCAAATCGAAGGCTCTGCACTTCGTTGCTTCAAGACAAAGCCGGTGCTAGCTGCAGGCGAAACCGACCAGCCCCCCGCAATGTACATTGTTCCTCAACCGCCTCGGCTTCCAAAGACTCTTTCGAGCGAGTTTGGATCTCTCTTTGCCCCAGGACTTGGACTTGCCAAAGGTTATATTCATAAGGTAAAAGTACAGCAACGGTACCACCTGTCGCATCGAAGCTTCGGCGTCTTCCGCTATTTCTCCGCCCTTAAGTGTCTGCAGAGCTTCGTCGGCTGTAAAACTTGGATGTGATGAGCGCGTCAACGCCTCCGAGTGGGTGTCTCCCATTGTTATCCTGAAAAAGAACGTTGGCGGTATTCGACTCTAAGTTGACCTTCGCAAGCCCAACAAAGACGTCGTCACGGACAGCTTCCCTCTTCCACATGCAGAAGAGTTGCTAAACAGTTTAGCCGGCGGCACCCACTTCTCGAAGGTAGATATCGTGTCCGCCTACCAACAGGTGCTACTTCATCCAGACAGCCGTGACCTCCCTGCTTTCGTCACGCGCGGTGGATTTTTGTCGTTTTAAGCGTATGTGCTTTGGCCTGGCATCGGCTCCAGCCGCTTTCAAACAGACGATGTCACGGATCCTCCAGGGATGCCCCGGTGGTCTTTTCTACACCGACGACATCATCATGTTTGGCAAAAGTGATCAAGAGCATCTGGTCAACCTAACCAATGTTCTTCGGTGCATCAAGGCTGCGGGTCTCAAGCTGACTCCAAGTGTGCGTTCTGCATCAAAGAACTCTCCTTTTTGGTACATAATGTTACTGCAGAATGCATTTTGACATTGCCAGAAAAGGCGGATTTTATTCTGAACACACCTGCCCCAACCGACGCTGCTGGGTTACGCTCGTCCCTAGGCCTGGTCAAGCACTATGCCAAGTTCGTCCCCTGCCTTGCTGACGTGTTAGAACCGATGAGAGAACTGCTTCGAAAGAACCAGTCCTTCATCTTTGAGCGACACTGTTGACGCCAGTTTTCCCATGATCAAGTTTGGGTTGTCCTTTAGCAAGGTGCTTCAGATGTTCGACGTCAGTCTTCACGTGATGATCTCCAGGGATATTTCCGACATCGGACTTGCACTGTTCTTCAGCAGCTGGATGGTCACAGGCTCCACACAATCACTTTTGCGTCCCGCACGCTTTCGCCAGCGGAGATGAAGTACGCATTCCGGGAACGTGAAGCATTCGCATGCGTCTAGGCCTGCGGGCATTGGCACGCCTACCTCTGGATTGCCTTTTTACGTTGCACATGGACCACCAACCCCTGGTTTCCCTTCTGTTGTCCCAAAGCTCTGGAAGACGTCCCCTTCGCATCGCAAGGTGATCTGAGCGACTTCTTTGCTACAACTACACTGTAGAGAATCGCAAGGGCTCGGAAAACCAAGTCGCGGAGGCCCTCTCCCGCCTTCCAGTTTCTGCTTTTCGGGAAGACATCTCGTTTGACGAAGAAGTCGTGGCCCTTGTTGCACCGCTCTGCTTAGCCAAGGAGCAATTTGAGCAGTTGCTGCGCGCAGACGCTATCTTTGAGAAAATCGAGGGTTACGTTACTACATCCTGGTTTCCGCAGAAGTCTCTCTCGGGTGAACTCAAGCCGTTCTTCACCGTTCGTGAAGAACAGTCCGATGTCGGCAATTTGCTCCTGCGTGGGGAACGACTCGTCTTTCCTTAGTCCCTGACTCCGCAGGTCATCGACACAGCGCACGAGGCCCACTTTGGGATAGTTCGGACCAAGGCGCGTCTCAGGGAACGATTTTGGTGGCCAGAAATAGACAAGCAAGTAGAAGCAGCCATCCACAACTGCATCATCTGCCAGTCTGCAGACAAGACCGCCAAGACTGCAGCTACTCTGTTGGAACCGGTTCCTCTACCAGAACGCCCATGGCGAAAAATCGCCATCGCTGGCCCTATGAAAAGGGCTTCACAAGACTGCAAGTACGCGATCACTTTAGTCGACTATTTCTCCAAGTGGCCTGAAGAGAAGTTCTGCAGAGAAGTTTCGACAAGCATGGTTACCAGTTTCATGCATTCCGTCTTGGCTCGCGAGGGGTACCCGGACGGAGTCGTTTGCTGCAATGGGCCCCAGTTTTCGTCAAAAGAAATCATCCAGTTCCAAAAGACCACGTCATTCCCCTTGTCTATTTTTCTGTGTACTACCCTCAGGAGAATGGACTCGTAGGGTGGTTCAACGGCGTCTTCAAGAATTTCGTCCAAGTTGTTATGCCGGAGCATCGACCGCTTTAGCGAGCGGTGCTCGACTACCTAGGCGTCTACCACTGCACGCCGCACGGTATGATGGGAGTTGCCCCGGATCTGGCGCTCCATGGAAGGATGTCCAAAACGCGCCAGGACATTGTGGGCACCCGTCACCATCCTTCTTCAAGAAACCGACTGGGAAACGCTGCTCTATGCGCCAGCGCGTGAAACGTAAGCAAGACAGTAGCCGAACTTACACAGACAATCGCCGTGCTGCCCGCAAGACCGAGGCCTAAGTCGGTGACTTTGTTCGAGTAAAGAAACCTTCCGTTGCCTGGAAAGGGGCGATCTCCTTCAGCCGTCTCCGGAAAGTGGTGCGGCAGCGAGGATCATGATCGTTCCGCCTAGATGCTGGAACAACCTGCAACGCTTCGAACCTGTCCAAGGTTCCTGCGGGTTCAAGCACTCTACCGCAAGGTGGAACCTGGGGCCCGTCAACGAGACACTATGGGGTCCTCAGTTGCTCATTGGCCATTTAAACTTCTACCAGCTTTCAGTGCCTCTCCGCCTTCGACCCTAGATCACCGTACCGTTGAGTTCCCGGTCTCTTACACTGAGACTCCCCTCCCTTGGATCCAGCTACCGCCCTCCCCGCGCCTGACGCCGAGCCTCCTTCTCGAGAGGATCCAGATGCCGTCCGTCCAGACTTCGATTCCGAGCCTGCGCCATTGGTGGTTCCGGCTGTCCCGGCAGCCGAGTAGCAAGAGAGGTTTCTGCTCGACGTGCTCAGCCACCAATAGAGAGGCGGGCTCCAGACCACTACGGCGATCACGTTTAAGAACTTAAAAAAATAATGTTCCCGCATACCGAACTGTATGACCTGTTGTGTAATCCAGCTCCAATGAAGGCGAATGCGCTCTCCCGCTTGTTTGTTTTAAAGCTGCATCACGTCTCGCCATGTGCTTTGATGCCCCCATGTAGCAGAAGATCTCCGTCGATGCCCTTGCACCACTCCACCATGTCATCCGTCGGCAGCTCCGTACTGTCAGGACTCACATACCCCACCAGCGCATGTAAAGTGTGTATGCCAAATATTACTTATGACGCAGGTCCGCTGACAGACTGCAAAAATGGCTGGCGTCACCATGGACGCGCGGCACTTCTTATATCAAGATTGCTGCACTCCGTGGGGAAGCCCGGGATGTACTGCATTGTGAGCTTCAGGTATCTACGTAGCGACCGCTTCCCTGGTAACCCTGTCTCAACCAATGTCACTATAGGCCTAGGGTACCGTTGCAGGGGCAGGTATAGCTCGCTGAGTTTGGACGCGAGTCCCCGATAGTTTTACTGAAACAGAGTTTGTACGTATCGCCGCCCCCTCGTACGTCAGGGTTCCTCTCTTCCTTTCACGCTGGGGGCGCCGTTAAGTGGGATTGCGTTTGCTGGCTCATGACGCAGGGCGCAGGCATTCTGTGGTGCGATTGCCTAGAGACCTTCTCCAACGACTTCAAGTACCTCCAGTGCAAACTTTGCATCCTCTTTGTGGGGCCTCTTGGTTGTCCAAGCTGTCTTACCGCTTTGACCAGACGTGCCACTACATATCCAGAGTATGGTAAAGTCCCCAGAGTCGGTCGGCGGTGCTGGTAATCGCCCTTCCTCCCGCGTTGCCTTTTTGTAGGACCGACGTCGCTCTTCCTGGGCTATTCTGACTATCTAACATACATTACTGCTTTTTTCATCTTAAGAGCGGTTCGCGTCTTTCTCTCCTCCACTTTCTTCCCTTCAGTCGGGCGTCCATTCAATCGGATGATTTTTTGTTTGGCTTCTGTGCTTCGGCAGTGTTTGTGCTCGTAGCTGTAGACCACTGTGTGAACTTACGAATCTGGTCTAAGTTCTGCTCCTTTACAGCCACTCGCACTTTCACGTGAGTAGAGGGTGCCATGGCCTGCTGCTTGTACACTCGTCGTTCTCTCCTTATAGCTAAATACAAGTTTGATGTGGCTGCATGACTGCATCGATAGTTAACACAACGAGTAGTCTCGCTTTCACATGCCGTAGATTTGTGCTTGCCGGAGCTTTTCGCACATGTAAACATACTCTCACATACCGCTGCCATATGACCAATGATTTTGCATTAAAAACACTGTAGTGGACGAGCCACAAAAAGCGTGACAGCGTGCTACACGTATCTCAAGAGAAAACGGTAAGAAAGATCGTTGCCTTCGGAATGACTCGGACTGTAGCCGACTTTCCCAGCCGCCTTACCCGAGCACGGGGTGACCTGGGGCTCGCCCACTGCTACGGATATCCTACTCCGTCAAAGCTTGTTCTTCATCCCGGACGACCCCCCGATGTCTTGTGTGCTAAACAGAGCCGGTGCGTTGACCGACCTGTCGCATACAGCTTTGGCTTGCAAAAGCTTCTTTCGTGTTGACATCCACCGCTACCAGACTGTTTATTCCGTTAATTTGTACCTCCTTGACCTGCCTAGGGTCGAGAAATTATAATTCGACTCTATACACAAAACCAACGCGCGGAAATACAATCGGGTACAGTCGAACACCTATATACGTTCAACTGTACTCTGCTGAATTTTCGCACACCGGCTTTGTCGGTTGGTGACAGCAACACTCTAAGTCCGAAGTCTTTAAGCCTTGAAGGCGTCAGCCACTTTCTTGAGACCACTGTATATCCGCTGTTGGTTGTGCCACGCTGGCTCTTTTTGTCTTATCAGAGTGTAGCCGTCGTCCGTGTCTGCCCTGTCGCTGATTTGTTTGTCCATCCTATCTGCAATAGACGACTCTGAGTCAGAAACGTAGGATGAACGCGATGCATTGGACCTATATGATTCTGATAAGGATAAATAACAGGGCAAGTCGGTAGTATTTCATGTCGAAAAAGAGCGCGACTGGGACGATGGCAAAAGATGAGGACAAAAGACATGAGCTATTACCAACTTGCCCAGTTATTTATCCTCATCAATTTCATTTCTTCTGTAATGGGCTCTTTTGTATGTTCCCACCCGTGTTTTTCCGACCCTTCCATGTTATCATCCCTCATTCAGCGCTTGTGTTGTGTCTCTTCGTCTTTCGTACTGTCCCAGCCGCGCTGTTTTTCAACATGAACTATTACCCACTTGCCCAGTTATCATATCCTTATCAATTTTATTTCTTCTACAAAATGCTCTTTTGTATATTCTCACGCCTGTCTTTCCAACCGTTCCATGTTATCATCCCTCATTCAGTGGTTGTCTTGAGTCTCTTCGTCTTTTGTCCTCGTCCCAGTCGCGCTGTTTTTCAACATGAACTATACGAGTCTTCCACATTTATAGAGATTGAAGTTGCGTTCCCTTTTCCCTCAACCGTCCTGGCGTAGCCGGTAGACCTAGCTCTGGTTCCGACCAAACGGGGGTTGGGGTTGCAGCCCTCCGAGTCAGCGGGCATCCCTTGTCTACTGAAGAAACGTTATGTGTCACTACGATCATCACTTCGTCTTTCATCCCTTCCCCTCTCGGTGTATGTAACACTTCTAACCTATGGCCTACTTTAAACCAGAGACCACAAAAACTGCGACCGTATATTTTGGTCGCAGTTTTATATATATATGCACAAAAAGTGAGGAATAGGATATTTGCAGCTATTATTTTTAATGTTAGGGGTAGAGGAACGCTGAGGTAGTCTTTAGTCGAGGCAAAATCAGATAAACGGCGGCCTGAGTTGGCCGTTATTTCCCTTCCGTGGGAAATTTTGTTTAAGCTTAAGCTTAGAAGCGGCCAAAGCTACAAGGTAAAAGGGCCCATCAAGTGGCGTCAAAACCTCGAGTCATTAGTCTTTTCGTGTTTATCATTGGTTTAGCGTTGATATAACAGGTACAGATACGCATGACGAAAACAAAGACAGTGTGCTTTTCACGCTCTATGATTGATTCCATGAGGTCGTAGTATTGTCTGCGTCTAGACGTAAGTTGAAACAAAGTATAGTCATTCTGCCTTCGTAGCAACAATAGGCTTGTCATTCTGCCTCCGTAGTATGACTTGGCGCCAAAGGGATTATTTTTTTATCTTTGGCCCCAGTATGCGAAACGGAAAATAGCGCAAGCAGCTGGAATAATAATGAGTTCCCACAGGCGGTAACTTCCGTAGCATGCAAGTGCCCGCGGCGAGAGACACTTGATCCAGCATACGTTGCGTGCAGCCTTTCATCGGCGACGAGACATACTTAGCGCAGCATGCTTAGTATGGGTGACTGTCGGCGGCATATCACCTCTACGCAAATGTCCTATCGTTGGCAATATAATATCCCTTGTACGACCGGCTTTAGCGTTCCGGCCAAAATCCTGCTCAGCGTTTTAGAGGCTGGCTTTAGATATTTCTAGTTTTGACTTTATGACTGTCCTTGGATACGTATATCACTCTACCACTGGCTATTGAAAATCCTAAATGTTTTTTATGCTTAGCTAAATACATTTCTATGTATTTAGCTAAGCACGGCACGGTATAGGTGCTTAAAGGTTTTCATTTGGTTCTTTTCAGCCCATATCACAGAATTTGGCTGTTCTGTCTTTTCCAACCTTGTTCTATTTGAGAATGGATCGCGGGGGTCAGTCGCAATTGTCCAATTTTCTTCTACACACTAGTGCCATTAAATCTGAAACTAGTCGTTCTGGAAAAGTCGACCCAAAGGTCGAAAAGGCCGTCGTACACTGTGTACAAGTTCACAGTATGCAGCTAGGCTGTTCAGCCATTTCGAATATTGGGTCAGACTTGTCCGGGAAGGCGAAGGATTATGTCCCATTATGAAATTTACTGCTCACTAAGCAGTTAATTCAAAGCGTTCTTTTAAAATGTATTTTTTCTTAAGAAAACGAAATAACAAAGAGCTAGAGGAAATGTCCGACCTTTCAGACCGCTATCTGGAAGCTCAAAAACAGGAGTCTGTCAGGAGAGAGGAGAAAGATACTCTATTTTGTCAAGAGAGAGGAGGTTTTAGCAGACATTACGACAAATGGGTCTCGGCTGAAACCGAACGGACACCAGAACGACACCAGTAGGCCTCTCGGCACCGTGACCTTTGAGAAAATGTTTTCTATGTGGTAAAAGCAAACTACACTCAGTCAATCGCAGAGTTCCATTGAAATGAAAACAGCCGAAGGGGGCGCAGAAGTGTGTATAGACATATATTGTTTTTTGTGCGTAAAATTTGGTGAGTTCCTTTTTTTTCTTTTTCACATGTGAATATCTTTAGACGAGGCGGGGGTCACAGCGTTCAACCGTTTCGTCTTTTCATTCTTGTTCCGTTTGAGAGTCAGTGGCAGAGTTCAGTTACAATTAACCATTTTTCTTCCGCACAAGCTGCAACGACTCGTGCTCAGGCTAGGATTCTTTTTTTTTCTTCTTTATTCTGCGTGTTCCGGAGTATTTTTAGGAAAGGAAAGAAAGGAGCGGGCTGTGTTGGGACGCACGGGGGATTGCCTGCTTCGAGGGGTGTTTCATATTTTGTTTCTTGTTCTATTGGTTGGTGATTCTTCTCGTCGTTGTGAAAAAAAAAGAACATCTGAATAACGAGGGGGTCAGAAGAAAGAAGGGTGGCTGTAGAGAGAGGGTGGGTGAAGACTGGGCTTGAGGTGCAAGGATCTGCGAGTTCGGCGAGACCACGGTAGCGTCGTCGGGGCGGGAGAAAACGTCGAGGGACCGACCTAGGTTTGAAAAATTCCACGACCGTATGTGTGTGTGTACATCTGGGTGAGTGTTGTTCGACACCAAGAGCACCCAAGCCCATCAAGCATCTTCTCCGTCTCGACTGGCGACGCAAGAGGCCGCGTCATTTCCGACACCTTTGATGATCATAAAGAAATCGACTATGAAGTCATGGCAGTGGATTGGGATATTGAAAGGGAGAACAAGCTTCACAATATCAAGCCCCAACTGGGGGTATGGGGGTATGGGAGAGTTCCTTTCATAAAGTCCGTCGGGCTGAGGTCCTCCTTTGCTGTTTAAGAATCGGTCATACCCGTTTGATTCATTTGCACCTGCTCTGTAGTGAGTATGCTAAACTTTGCGACAAATGTGGGAAAGATATGACAGTTTTGCACATCCTGTGACATTGCGAAGATTTAAACTAGGAGCGCTGATCATGTTTTCCAGAACTTTTTTGAGAACACCTTCCCTTTCATCCATATTTTCTAATTGACAATCAACCATTGGTACTGTTCGATCGAGTTTTAAACTTCCTCCATAACACTGGCCTTTTACACCAGCTGTAGCCTGCAGTTCTTTTAGATTACACCTCTAAGTCCATTGGAAAACCTTTGTTTGGCGCAATATGGCCTAAGTTGCTCTTGCGCCAAACAAACCCGATCATCATCATCATCATCATCATCCGACACTTTTGAACTCAGGTTCGCCGCCTCACCTGTCTAGTCATTATTTTTTGGGGTTGTTGTGACGTTTGGAACGTAACCGAACGCGTACAAAGTACTTGGTGTACATTGTTGCTGTTTGAAGTAGAACCTAAACAATAAAACCGGGTTGCAATTGCTCATACATCATACTAAAGACAGACCGCAAACACAGTCACAGCAATATCCGTGGTTCCAATGTTGCGTGCCAAGTTTTTCCTTGAACTCATTGCCATGCGGCTTTCGAAGCACGGATCTCGCAGTGACTCGCGTTCGAATGTGTATGCATACTCTTTTAATATGATGCACAAGCAGTGTGACCCAGACTTAGCACGGCAGATTGTGGTTTATCGTGTCAAGTTTTGTTTTTCTTTTTCAATTGTCTAAATTAAACTGTTGAGTTTGCAAGGACAAGCACCTCTCCTCAGAGGGAAAGAGTCCTGTATCAAGGGCTTGACCAAGCGGTTTATTAGCGGTCCTATTCAAATTAGAAATTTGATTGTTAATCTGGTTGATGTTTTTGTTTTGTTTTTTAACCCGAACCAGTGAAAGACCAATATAAATTTATCTATGGTTGGTTTCATAAACTTTAACGACTCCTCGTGTAGCCCTTTTTAGCCGGAATGCTAGGGCTATCCACAGCTTTTCCTTTGGTTTTGTTTTAGCCCTTTATAGATTTTGCTATGGATTGTTTTATCATTTTCTTTGGCTTTTCCTGTAGCTCTCTTTAGCAGGTATGATATAGTTTTTCAACTGGATGTGTTATAGCATCTCTCAACTTGTTTATGGTCTTGCTATGACGTTTTCTACGGCTTCTCCTATAGCTTTCTTTTAGCAGGCATGCTATAGCTATTTTTAGCTTTTTATTTGTTTTTTTTTTAGCCGTCTAAATATTTTCTCTACGGCCAATTGGTAGCCGCATATCGCCCTCTGTGAGGTCTGATTTAGCTTATTATATAGCTCGTCGCATGGTTATCTTTACATGTCGCGCTATACCTCTCTATAGCTTTTCCTTTGGTTTTCTTGGCCGTCTGCTTTCTTCCGTATGGTCTGCTAGAGGTTATCATATAGCTCATCCTACGGTTCTCCATACTATCGTGCGATAGCTGCTTTTACAAATTTTTGTATCTTGATATAAAAGAAGAAGTGGGAGATCTGAAACTTATATAATATTCCAAACTTTATAAACCAATTTAAAACAGAGGGAAAACCCTTAAAGAACAAAAAATGTACTCGTCCAGGTGTTTGCAAATAGCCAGGTAAACATACACAACCCTATTGAAAATCCGTCAGTTGTGTCCACCAGGATTTCTTAAATATTTTGACGGACCCTTCAAAATGTTTGAGAGGACTGAGATGCTAGTCCATGCTTTTTAAGGGGCATGACGAAACCTCTAAGAATTTCCAAAAGTGGAAAAGAGCTGCCATAGTTTCTTTTTAGATCTGTGGGTTCTCTCCCAATCCTTTCCATGAAACCACAGCACCCATCAACGTCGTTTTAACCGATATGTGGGAGAGATCGCGTGAGCCTTCGGGATGTATGCGTAGAGCAAGCTGCTTGGTCCTTTCCTTTCGGGCGGCCGGTACGAGCGTTGAAAATTAAGAAGACGTTCCGTTGTACCTCATTTCTTTGTCTGTGTGTTCTATGTATGTATTCAACGGGCTGGACTAGACACATAGAAAGAGAGAAATGGTGCTTTTCCGACTTCCAAGGAAGCCGAGCCCTCAGCCAAGAAAGAGAGAGGGTACGTGGGGAAAATGGGACGGGGACTTTCTGCTGTTTGTTTGAAGATAACCCGTTTTTATCCAGTCGAAATGCAGCCTTCGTCAGAAGCTTGTCGCCTCTGTTTGTTTCTCCGTCAACGAGCGTAAACTACGAGGGTGATTCAATAACTAAGGTGAATTTTTTTTTGTATAAGGGATTTTAATACAGATAGAAGCTTACTTTTTTTTTTTTAATTTTCTACGTATTCTTCTAGTACTGTCACACACTTTTCTCATCTGTGCACAAGCTCCGTATTCCCTCAACGTAAAATCTTTAGACTGATGTCTCAGCCGGTCGCTCACAACACTTCTGACTTCATCGTCACTTTCATACTTCGTGCGTCTCGTGAACGCTTTTAGCCCACTTGTAGACATTTTTTTTTACTAAAACATGTGGCACCATACACAGTTGACATTCTCCTAAGAATTTCAACGGGTTTGCACCCTTCAGCAACCAAAAACTTGATAACTAACCGATGTTCAATCCTGGAGCATGCTTCTTGGTCGGCTATCTTTGTTACTCGATAAAATTCTCACCGTTTTTTTTTTTTTTTGTAATCTGCATAAGAAATATAAATCAATGTGGAAAAGTAGTAAAACAATAAAAATAACGAAAAGTAAGCTTCTATTTGTTTTAGAAGTCTTTATACAAAAACAAATTCACCTTATTTATTGAATCACCCTCGTAGGTCTGCAACAACCAGCGGCCGCTCACTTTTGGCTTCCAGTCATATGCATGGAACCTATCTTAATTATGAGCAGCTGTGTGTGTGTCATGAAGGTCTCTCAGTGCCCCGTTTTTTGCGCCTCTTCATCCGATCGGCTTCAGGAGCACCCAGCGATCGAAAAAGACGCCGTAGACGACACCGCGAAGCCACCAAGGGACGACACTATGACTGCTCAGAATTTATCGACGGCGGCGGATGTTGCTTCGGCGTTCGTGGTTTTCGCTAAACGTGCTACTGACAGTGTTTATGCGTAAGTGCTACGCACGTGCTCAGTTTTATTTGTTGATATCGTGTACATCACAATAATTTATCCAGCGCCATTGTGAGTGCATCAGAATTTGTTTTTTTTGTGTGACCGCATTGTGACGACTGCAGCCTCTACCAGCAGGTCGCCGATCCTTGTAGTGCCAGCGGCTAGGACTCGGTTCAGCATATAGACCTCGGACGCCCCGACTGCTGCTTTGTATACTTTAAGGCGGTCGAGGTAGTCCGTAACGATTGCCTGTCGCCGTAGCCGCTGTAGATCGCGATAGCCGACTGCGGTCGGGGGTTAGGGTCGTGGTCAGCACTAGGCGATTAACGACGGCGTCGCAGAGAGTGGCTACGCGCTCCAGAATGGTATCAAGCGCCGGCGGAGGGGATGGGCCTTTAAGGGTGGCCCCCGAACGCAGCGTCATGCGCTCCCTTTTCGTATCAGACATAATGATTCCGAAGCAGTAGGCTACGCAACAATAAAAAATGAAAGAAAGAAAAAAAGAAAATGCAAATAGGAGCGCAAGAAGCATAGTAAATAACTTTCGCGTGATGGTTAGCGGCAAAAAGAGAAGAGAAAAAAAGAAAACAGCCCTGTGTTTTAGTGGCACACCAACAAGCGCTCAGCGAAACCACATCGGGCGCCAGATGCCGCGGTTTGGCCTTGCTGCTGCCCATAGCAACGTTACTAGATCAGCTCAGTTGACAAACCCCGCATTAGCCGCCCTTCGGAAAGCCGGCCCCTCCGTTCGCGCGAGCGTGGTGGCGCTGGTCGTCGCTGCCCGCCCGGTCCCGCAAGGCCAACCAAGCTCTGGGCACGCTCGGGACACTGGCTTTTCATCGCGAAATCAGGCGGTCGGCGGCTTGTCGGCGGCTTTTGCGCATTTCTTTTTAAGAAATTGACTCTGCAGCAGTATCTTCTGCTGCAGCCACGATTGTAATTGTGCACGCTAATCATTTCTTTGATTTTTACTCTATAATTCATCGGATAGCAGCATTGGTGCCTAGCTTTGGTTCTGGTTTCCGAGTGCGATTCTATGTTCGTGTAATATCAAAGTATAACGGGATTTATGGTCGTACTTGATGTCTCTCATACACGTCTATGACCAGCATCCACAAGCAGAGCTCGCGTCCGCTGTCAGCGCCGTATCCAGTTCTTGATAAACGCTCCCACTTGTCACACGAAAACGAACAAAATGCGTTTTCTGCCTTTTACTTGTTACCGCAGCAAATATTTGGCAAGAATAGAATCGCACATGAATACTGTGCGACGTTTATTGTCATTTCTGCTTGAAAAATATCGCGAACAGAATGCCAACACTAATACTGGAAAATACCTGTAGTTGGCGATCACAGGATCCGAGCTTCCTTTTTTGCTACTGCCACCTTCTCCGCCATCTCTGTATTGATGCGTTTCGCGTAGAAGAGCATCTGCGTTACAACGAAGAGGCATTGCAGTTTCCAAAAGTTGTCTTTGCACCCCAGCCTTCGTATGTCGCATTCTCAGGAGTAGCTAAAGTGTCTTTAGTTTAGCTTGAAATAGATAACAAAAACGTCACCAGATCAATAAAACAACATTATCATTTCTGGACAACTGCAACGTTAATCAAATAGTAGTTAACATAAAGCCAATTTAAATTAACGCGCGCTTATAAACTCGTCAACAAGCATGTTGCTGTACAGGCACATGGAGCATGCATACGCTTACACAATGAAATAACTCGTTTCACATAGTAACGAGGGTGTCTCACAATTCGTGCACTGTTGCCGCGACGCTGTAGCAGGTACTGTAAAATAACGGTTCTAATATCCATCGCACGTTGACACGTCAATCTTCAAATATACACACACGAATCCGCGCTGATCAGCTGATCAGAAGTGATGTCTTGACATTCTTACCCCTTCGTCACACGTCTCCGAAATGGCAGGCACACGCAAGGGAGCCGAGGTTTGTATCACACTGTACTTTAAAGAACACAGGAAAGGAATAACTCAGTTGTTTTCACCTGCAGTAGGCCTCGACGTTCCCGAATGCAACTACAAAAACACCCCGATTCTTTCAAATGACGAAGACGTATTCAAATCCGACATTCTTTCCTAACGTGGCTTTGGTATGTATACAGCAGTTTACACTTGAACTTAACACACAAACAAACACAGAACACCAAAAGAGTGGGAAGTTCAATGTATTTCAGTGCGCGGAGGACCGGTACAGAACTGTCCATGTGCCGGAAACCATAAACGATAGACGCAGCCATTTCCCCGAGCTGCGCGCCTTGCTGCCGAATGTCGGAAAACTGCCAAAACTAAGAAGGCCCAGCGGGCGTAAATTTACCTAAAAAGTCCCAGGAAATGTTGTCTGAGTAGGGACATTATCACACTGGCAACAGTCGTTAGATATACAATTTCTGAACCACACAAAAACGATGTTTCACGGCGTATCCACGGGTGCCGAGGCCAGTCAGACCGAACGGGTAGGGCGGGCTGCAGACACGAGCGCCGCTACGCGGCAGTGAACGGCAGCGCGTCACTTTTTTCTCGGAGCTTATCAACTTCTCTGATCCAGTAACGTCGGCCCATTGAGAGGTACGACACCGAAATCCAGTTCAACAAGAAGAGCGTTTGTTTTCTTCGGTGGTCCCCAGCGGCAACTGGACGCTGGGCGAGTTGGCCTGAACCTTATAGTGGGAAACGCCGTGCTTTCAGCGCCCTCCTCCCAATTGAGTGGGCGAGCGCCCCACAAACTTTCGAAATGATGTTTCACTGGTGTGTACAGTTCAGTGTATATTTGCAAGTGCGATCTGTATCTTGTTTATATTTGTAGTAATTTTCTCGCTTTCAGAACTTCGGCAATGTTCTGGAGATGTTTTATTTCGACCTCTCCTTTACCGTGATAAACATCTGTGTTGGTTCTGACGCGCAGACCTCAGGAGCGACGTGTTTCTCTTTGGAGTTTTTCTTTCTGATGTGTTCGGGTTGTAGTCTGCGACGACGCTTGTCTACATGACTGTATGCGTACGCGAGTGTGTTGGTGTCTGCGTAAAGACAGTGTTGCAAGTGGTTTCCGGTAGTGTGATGAGTTGGCCTAATTTTTATGTAACTGATGTTGTGCTCACCTCTTCCGTCTGTGTATTTGTAGAGCATGTGCTTTCCTGGTTTGGAAGAAGTGACCTTCCGCTATCGATGTCCGTGGTGTGGTGTGGTCCACGCATAAATGAAATGAGAAAAAAATTAATAGTATTGGTGACCACTTAGATTCGCTTTCTTTAAATTTGCTTAGGGAATCCTTGCATCTGTGAGGCATTTCATATTAGGTTATTAAGAAATGATACAGTTGTATCACATGCACAGCGCCCTTGCAAATGCAAACAAAAAGGACATTAAACTGTTTTTTTTACTTCTAGTGTACTTAATTTAGCCCATCTATGTGATTTAAGGAAGAAATAATAACGGTGGGTTTCACCGACATTCTTTAAACCTTGTCCAAAACGTCCAAGCCTGGTTTATTGGGGTTCAAACACCTGTACAGGGAGGTTGGCATTAAAACATTCACAAAGTATATTTATATGTTTTTTTGTGGCACGGAAGCTAAACACTCTAAAAAGCGCAATTTTAACGTCTGCACTGGAAGCACCCCTTCGCGCAGATTACTCCGAACAATCGAGCGCCTTACATTGCTTGACGAAACTACAAACTCGGAGAACAAGTCTGATAATTAAACATGAATATAAAACATCCTGGTCACGCAGAAAGATAAACCTAGATATAATTTGCCGAAAATACAAGTGAGACAAGCCTAGTCCACAATGCGTAAGTGATCGAAACAAGTTCGAACGAGCTTAGCGCTCCCAGGCCGAACCCCAGATGAAGACAGGGAACACACTGGGCCCCTCTGCGCGTTCACACGACACATAAAGAAAAATTGCAAAACTAATTATACTTTGCCAGAACAAAAAAAGATTACAGAAAGTTGCATGCACAAACACAGGATAGACAAATCTAGCCCCTTCCAATTTTCCGCTTTCGTTGTTACCCTCTCCGTCTCATCGTTACAATATGGCGCAGTATCTTGACATTAATCTAGCGGCAAGCCGATATACTGGGTGACCCAAGGAGCGGCCAGGTTCTTTAAATTGACCGCGAAATTCGGTTTCTTAACCTATCGCGCTACGAAATTGTGCAGCGTTGCCCACAGATGGTGCATTTTGTTTTGTAAAACTTGCAAAGAGTGATTTTACCTGAGGAAAAAGTAAAGAAAGAAAAATAATTAGCTCCTATGGAAACGCAGTGAAGCCACCGGCCTTCAAACAATACGGCGCCGTTTCGCACGGGGGTCAAGAGATGGCGCAAGCGGTCGGAACACCAACTGCCGCCAACGAACGAGCATACGGCGCCGCGAGCCGGCGTCTTTAGCAGACGGTCTTTTTGACTGAAAAGCGGCGCGAGCTTCTCTGATATCACTTGCCAATGCATTATTTTATCATCCTTCCTAATAAAACACAATGAATGGACACATAATTGATTAAAAAAGTGGTTTGTCGGGTTATTTTAACTGTTTTTGTTTTTCGTGGTACTTATGTCGTCTGCTTTGCAGTTCCTTGTTGTTACCGCGCCTGTTTTTGTTTCTGCCACTGTCGCCGCCTGCGGAACGCGCGCCGCTTTTGAGCGAGTGCGTGCAACTTTGTCGCACAGAGGAACGGACTTTGACGGTTTCACTTACAATTTTGCTTTTATTTATTTACAAAAAACCTGCAGCGCCGAAAACTTCAGCATTATAGCAGGTACAGCCCATGGATTAATACGCTCAAAAATAATAAAAACAGAACACTTGAATATACAACCTGGGCTGTCAATAAAGAAAATACATAAACATTGAACATAAACAACATTAAAAATCAAGGCCATTTCCTGAGATAAATGGTCCCACGTCGTCACGAATAAAAAGACTCTGGTAACAGGTTGCACTGAGCGATTGTGCATGGAAAAAATGAAAACTTCTTTAATCTGTTCTACAAGAAAATTCCATTATTTTTCTGGTATGATTCACACGATTTGAAATGTTGTTAGGTAATTTTATGTAGTTGCTTTTATCAAAACCAGTCATATCATTAAAAATTGCGAGCAAGAGCCTCAATCGAAAATCATGGCGCCTTGACAATAAAGTTTCCCAACCAAGTACATTTTATCTCTGTTACGCTATTGTTTCTACTATAATTTCCTGTTATGAATCTCGCCGCACGGTTTTGAAGTTTTTCTAACTTATCTGCAAGGTACTTCTGATGCGGATCCCACAAAATTAATGCGTATTCCAGTGTAGCTCTTGCCAAACAGCAATACGCAGTCTCTTTTAGTTTCTGTAAAGCACCGCGTAAATTTCGAATAAAAAATTTAAAGTGCGGCTGGCTTTCTTCGCAGTTTCAGTGACATGAACATTAAAAGAAAAGGAGCTTGACAAAAGGAATCTCCAAATATTTAACATCAGTGTTATTATTTAATCTATGATCATCTATAAAATAGCATGATGGGACAGGGTTACGTTTCCTCCCAAAAGTGCCTTGCACACACTTTTCCACATTTGAGCCCAACTCCCAAATCCTGCACCAATCCGATATTTTATCTAGGTCCGACTGCATAAAAGCTCAATCACCAACACTGTCTACCCTGCTGTACAAAACACAATCGTCCGCAAACAGCCTTATGGGCGATTTAATGGTCGATGATATGTCATTAATAAATACAAGAAATAAAAGGGTACCAGCACTGAACCCTGCGGCACGCCAGAAGTCACATCAACAAGATCTGAGCTTGCACCGTTTATGACAACACACTGCTTTCTCCCAGAAAGGTAATTTTCAATCCAACGGCATATGTTTTCATCAAGGCTAAGGGAGCTCGGTTTGTGTAGCAGCGAAGGGTGAGACACTTTATCGAAGGCCTTGCGTAAATCAAGAAAGATGGCGTACGTTTCTACTCCCCATCGGAAGTTGAAACCAAGTCATGATACATTTCCACGAGCTGTGTGGCGCATGAGAGGCCCTTTCTAAAACCATGTTGAGTAGAAGAGAAATATCAATTTGTGTTGAAATGCATCACAACCTTACTATAAACAATATGCTCTAAGATCTTGCAACATATGCACCTCAGTGATATGGGGCGATAATTCTCTACATTGTGTTTTGATCCGTGCTTATGGATTGGCGTAGCACACGTCATTTTCCATTGACTTGGGAGTACACTTTGTTCTAGCGATTTACAAAAAATAATCCCTAAGTAGCGAGACAAAACAAATGAGCATAATTTTAAAACTCTCAGTTACAAACCATCGGGACCTACAGCCTTTTTAATATCAAGCTCATCTAAGCACTTCTTTATTCCTTCTACACTGATGACGACCTGGGGCATTTAATTCACAATTTGTTAATTGAAACGGGGGTAAGAATGAGTTCTGACGCTGGAGGCAAAAATAGAGTGGAAGTATGTATTACTTTATCTAGTATTAGATAAGTGCTTTATCTACTAGATACTGTATCTATACTTCGCCTCAGCTTGGGTCCAGACGCAGGCGATGCTACAAGCGCGAGCTCCGGGCTTTCAGCGTCCCTGTCAAGCACGCGCGCTCGTGCAATGCAAGCACTGTTCAGGGCCACACGCTCGCGCTCGTAGCATCGGCTGCGTCTGGACCCAAGCTGAAACGAAGTATAGTATTATGTAAGAAGTATGTATTACTTTATCTATGTATTACTCTATCTTCCAGTCTATTAAAATAGACTGTAAGTATGTCACTATTAAGCATGCAGAACAACCAGCTTACGGAATTTTTAAATCAATAAATATAACAGAACCAACATTCGCATGTTCCAAAATGCGACTAAGTACCTGACGTGACAAGCGGTCACAAGCTTTCTCTAGGTCGAGCTGCAACATTGCGACTCGGCCTTCTAAAGCGTGACAACGTCCCAAAATTCTTATCGCAGCATGTACGCTCGTGCCAATAATTCGGCCCTTTATGCCGGAAGTCTTATGCTACCCTTTAGGCATTCAATGACCGTCACTAACCGTTAGGATACAACTTTAATATAAATGTTATATTCTACATTTCGTAAGTTTACTGTTCTGTAGGAAACAGCGGGAAAGGTTTAACTGAACAGTCATATCTTTAAATAAAGACAGCATGTTTTTTTTTTTTTTTACGGGCGGCGGTATTGTTATGTTTTTATAGCTTCAATTTGCGCTTAATAAAGAACATGCGTTGCCTCGGTTTCGAACTTTTATAAAGTTCGTTGACAATGCTATTCGGTACGGGCGACTTTCTTGTCTGTTCGTCGATGTCGAGCTTGATCATCTACGACAAAAATTCTGAATCGAAGCACTCCCTTACTGGTGTGTTCTGCCCAAGAAGATCGCGATAAAGTTCAACAAATGCGCGCTCGATTGCTTTCTTACAGCGTGTGACCGTGTTATGGTAGCAAATTGCTTTTATCCCATTTTGCTGCGCGCATCTCTTTTCTTCGCCCAGTGCACGAGTAGTTGAAGTTTCACTCAACCAAAGCTTTTAAAATTGTGCCTTCACAACGGCCGCTTGTATTTTTAAGCATCTGTCACTTTCAAATCGTCCTTTATGTTCCTTATTTCCTGCTGTGACTCACCGGGTTTAAAGCTTTTTCGATTAAAATTGTGTTAAATTCGCACCTAAGGTGGTATTTTATTTCTTCCTCATACGGCGCTCGTTTTAGCCTCTATTTCAAAAGTTCCAACCCTACCCTCCCCCCCCCTTTTCCTCGTTTACTTTCGTTTAAATTCTGAAAAGAATCGATGACGGCAGCTCTTTTCAAACTTTACAGGATGGCCTTTAAACTTCAACAGTGACCAATCTTTTTTTTTTATTTACTTTACATTCAATATTAATGCAGGGTGAACATGACCATCGCCTGATCATTAAACGACACGGGCTGAATTGCGTAATGACTGCATAAGGGAAGAAGACGTCTAGCGAAATGTATGTTCGATCCTGTTGCTCGGGACTACAACTTCGAAATTGCGTGTACTGCACGTTGCCGTTAAACGCGCAGTAGACCACATCTTCTACAGGGCTTGATATCGTTCGACGTCTTCGGCGCGGCCGAAGACGTCGAAGACGTACAGCGGTGGAAAGCACCAGCCACGCCAGCCCCGGCGGGTGATAATTGTGCCTCTCTACAGTCCTTCGCTATCACGCCCAGGCCCCGGGACTCTGGTTGCTACTGCGCAAGTGCGGCAAGTCAGGCCAGCGGGCGAGGAGCATTGTGGTCGGGCTTGCCTTGCGCTAAATGCAGCAAGGCCTATTTCGCTACGGTGCCGCCGAAGGGGAAGTGCCGCCGCCGGTTGCGATGGCTACGCCGAGGCGCTGAACTGTAGAGTGCCGGATCGTTGACAGCGTGACGTAGCCATTTCACGCGTAAACGCGCTCCCTCGTTACGTCCGATTATATCTAGCCATTGAACCATTTTCTTGCAAGGGTACCGTTAAAAATCACAGACACTTACGCACAGACTCACAGATTTTGATCGAGTAAGCGTACTTGACTGGAACGATCCTCTGGAGCGCAAACACAGTTCAAATTACAAAGAAAAACTATAGCTCTCTTACATTCAAGACACGGACTGAGACTTCCAAAAAATATTTGCGTTCGCGTGCACGATTCGGGAAATAGATACAAATTACGCGTAATTCGAAATTAGAAAAAGAAAATGGCAGAATCTCGAAGGGGCCGAAGGCGCTCGTGACTACAGCCTTCTCGGCATCGCCAACTGATCTGAAAAGAAACGAAGAGCAACCCCCTGACGTCCCAGCAGCGTTTGAAATGCAAAAGTCAAAAATTGCTCCGAGCTACGCCACAACGTTAACAACCCTCTTTAGGTACGTTTGTTTTTAGTATACAGGATGCCTAGCGCACGCCCTCTCAGGAAAAAAATATAGCAAATAACATAATGCCCTTGTAGCCCTGTGAATGCCAAGAACCCGTGGCAAGAGACGCGCTTTGACGCGCAACGAAATAATAATAAACAAACACGCTCGGAACAAAAGAGTACATACCAAAATCGGTTGGAACGAAAGCACATGTCTATTTTCTCAGAACACTTTGTTCACGCATCCCACGGCACGTGAACAAGTCGCCAATTCCTCAACCACTTCGCCGTGACGTGCCCCAGCTATCGCTGTGACTGCATGTAGTGTGGTTTAGAACTGGAGTGCTAAATTGTTTTAAGGCGTTGGCATCATTGACGGCTCAGCTCCCCAGCGGCCGCTCTGGCGGACCTGTACTTTGATTCTCATCTGTAACGCATTCACCGTGAAGTCACGTCCATCTGCACTGGAATCGGCGCTGACGCTTTGCCTTATCGCGTTTCGTTCGTTGCTGAGACGCGAAATCAGACCTGATGCCGTCGTTTGTAGTACGAACGCGAATAACGAGCAGCAGAAAGCAGTAGCCGCCGTTGCTCGCAGGTGACGCTTTGAGATCACAATGACGGCTGCCAATGCTCGTTGGCATAGTACCTATGGCAACGAGCATTGGCAATATTGCTAATCTGAAGGCAACTTAACGGGATGCGGCACGTAGCTTCAGGAAAGCTGGTACTACCATAAAAACGGCGTTACATGAGAGTTCCCTATAGTTTCTGCTACAACTGACGTCTGCGTCCCGGCAGTTGGCACTTCGAGGTAAGTTTCCCAAAGGCCCGTTCTGTGAAAATTGTAGAACGTAAAGTTTTGTAGGCGCCTCAGATTCCCGTGTGTATTTTTTAAACTTACGAACACACGTAAAAGTAAAATGCTATAAAAAAACATTTAGGAACAAATTGTTAGTTACGGCAAACGTCAAGGATGCAATATGCGTACTAACTAGCAAAGGAATTAACTAAAATACAATAATTACCTTTCAACTACTCCACTTAAGCATATCGTTCTAATTATAAGTTTTAGGAGCGTGACTCACAAAGGGGTTTTGAAGGGCGCTCACAACTAAGCAGTAAATTGGTTAATTTTAGTTAATATTTTGCGAATTAGTAGTCATATTGCAATGCCTGACAGCCTCCGTGACTGGCAGTTTCTTCGCGAAATAAGTTTTTTTTTGTCATCCATTATAATTATCGGAACTTTTAAATATCTTTGCAGCAATACCCGGTGTATTTTGGCCCAAGTTCGAAAAAGTATGTTGATCGAAATTTCCGATGGACAAGGGAAGTGGCACGGTCAGGAGCGTACTTCATTCGCTACTACTTCCGATAACGTGGTTTCTAGTGTTTTGTTCTAAACAACAATCCGTGTACATAGAACGCTCCACGAAGCTCAGCCATTTTGAATTTTAGATCCCGCCCTGTATCAGTCCTACTTTATAATTGTGCAGTCATGTCCTGTGGTGACTCTGGTGCATTGAGCAGAAAATTATCATCCACATCACTTTGATATGTCGCAAAAGAAAACATAATGACACCTCTAAAACTTACGATCACAAAGTGTGCTCTGCTTCAAAAGACATGCATCGTGGAATTTGGAAATACCCACGTCGATTGGGTGTGTGCTGAAATCGTGTGCATGACAAAGCTGCGCCATCTGCCCAGTTTTTATTTTCTTCTAAAAAGTAGCACTGATATAGGTACCTTGATACTATTTTACAAATAACGACAACCAATACAAATGACAAATCACATTCCACTGGAACAAAATGGCGGAATTCATTTCAAACCTCTGCTGTGTGCCGCCATTCGCTTTCTAAAACCTGCACCGTCACGCAATCGGCGCTTCAAAAAATGTCACTACTTGTAGGATGCTCTTATCTAGGGACTTTAGTACCTACAGCGTGTCTTGTCAAGATTTTAAAGAAACGTAAATATTAACAGTGAAACTTGCGTTGGATTCTTTTATCCCTGGGTCTATAGTTGCGGCCATTTGTTCACTAAAAAAGAGGCAATTTGAGTAGTTATGGTAGAAACTAGAATGTACCAATTTTATTTCTAGATTTTCATTCCTTGAGGCATAGAGTAGTTGGAGACTTTACGGTCAACTTCAGGACGTCACAATGACATTAAAAATGTGCAAAGGGCGTTAAGGGGCAAAGCATCCCATGCTTGTACACGTCTTCAAAAACGAAACTAACCGGTGAACTCGCCCATGACGCCGATCCTTCCGCCCTGGGCATACTCCTCAACCCACGTGTCCATGGCCCAAGTGATATCAACAGTGCGAGGTAATTACTGACTTGAGGAATTGATGTTGGCCAACGCAGTTAGCCAGTTTCTCGTCCGCCATTGCCCATTGTGAGTTATTAATCAAAAGTTTACGTTACCACTAGACTAGAATAAGGTCGGGCGTCACGTCTCCAACTACATCAAGCCCCCCCCTCCCCCAAATTAAAATTAAAACTACTGGGTGTCCCCTAGGAGCGGCCAGGCTCTTTAAATCGACCGCAAAATCGCGCTACGACTTCGTGCAGCGTTGCCCACAGATGGTGCTTTTTTTATTTTGTAAATTTGCAAAGAGCCAACTTACCTCAGGAAAAAGTAAAGAAAGAAAAAGCTTAGCCCCTATGGAAGCGCAGCGAAGCCACCGGTCTTCAAAAAGTACGGTACAGTTTCGCACGGAGACAAGAGATGGCGCAAGCAGTAGCGACGCTAACTGCCGCCAACGAACGAGCATACGGCGCCGAGAGCCGGCGTCTTTAGCAGATGATCTTTCCGACTCAAAATCGGCGCGAGCTTTTCTTATGTCAGGTGACAATGCATTACTTTACCATCCTTACTAATAAAACACATTGAATGGACACATAATCGATTTAAAAAACAGTTTCTGGGGGTATTTTGACTGTTTTCTTTTCGGTGTACTGATGTCGTCTGCTTCGAAGTTCCTTTTGTTACCGCGTCTGTCTTTGGTTCTGCGACTGTCGCCGCCTGCGGAACGCGCGCCGCTTTTGAGTCAAAAAGTTCGTCTCCTAAAGACGCCGGCTCCCGGCGCAGTATGCTCGTTCGTTTGCGGCTATTGGCGTCGCAACCGCTTGCGCCATCTCTTGTCTCCCGTGCGAAACGGCGCCGCATTTTTTGAAGACTGGTGGCTTCGCTGCGTTTCGATAGGAGCTAAGCCTTTTTTCTTTCTTTACTTTTTCGTCAGGTAAGTTTGCTTTTTGAAAATTTTACAAACTAAAAAATGAACCATTTGTGGGCAACGCTGCACAAAGTCGTAGCGCGATAGGTTAAGAAACCGAATTTTGCGGTTGATTTAAAGAGCCTGGCCGCTCCTTGGGACACCCAGTAGAATAAAACTTCACTTAGCTACCAAACTAATGATCGATTTAAACTATTTTCTAGTGGTAATAATGGTCATCAACCTAGCCCAATGAGAAATAGGGCCAAAATCGAGTTCCTTCTTTTCGCAACTTCTGGTCCCTTTAAAAAGAACAGTTTGTAGATGTGGAACCAAACATAAATTGGGAAAGACATGTTGCAACACAGCGCCTTGCACATCGCGCAATCGTATTCGAAACTCGATTGTTCCGGGACGTGCACTTCCGGCAGTATGATTGATTCACGGATTTCACCGAGGGATTTTCTATGTGCTCAGTCCCGAGAGAACTCGAAAAACGCTACTTCCAAGCCGCTCAACTGGTGGTTATGGCAACTGCAGACAAAACATTGAGAGCGTCTGCTCCTTCTGCCAGTTATCCGCTGGCGTCGGATGTACAGGTGGGCCCTGCGCACGTGTGGCGTAAAAAGAATGTTGCAGTCGGGACGGAGTGGGTTGGGTATTTCGTTCTCGGTAAAGGGACAAAAGCGTGCGTATAGCGCTCGGGCGGATAAAGACTGTCGCATGTGCATTTCTCGAAAAGCACGTGAAAAACACCAAGCGCGTTGCTTGCGGGGCCTATATAGGCCACATACATTAAAGAGTACCAACCAAAAAAGGCAAAACTCTGACAATCCCGCGATTTATTTGGCGCAGAGTTGGTTTGCACCTATAAGAAGCTATATTGATGGTATTGTTGACTACACGGAGCACCTATAGCCCGCGAGAAGTGGTAACATTGCATGACTGTACTGCGTTTCACTTTAAGTTCGGCTGCAGGCGACGCTACGATATGCTGGAGTTAATCAAGCAGCACTAGAAGAGCACAGTCACGGCGCTCATTAACCTGTTGGCCGACGTCGCAGCGCACTAAAAAAAAAAAAAACTGTCACTCAGGATTTTACGGACCCCGCAGGGGGCACCTGTGAAAGCAGGTGTTTGGTGAGTGGCGTCACCACGGACCCCGAGCCATGCGGGTTCGCCCGCCCACGTCTGGCTGTGAGTGACTTTCCCGTGTCCGGGGAAAAGGGCATCCTGGTGGTTGAGCCGAGCCCGGGGTAGGTTTGGACCCTTCGGGGCCCCCCGGGTGAGGCAATACACCACTTCGGCCCCCGCTTCTCGTAGACGGGAGTACTGGTAAGGCCCGGCCAGGATGATTCAGCCTAGTCGCCTTTTCTTCTACTATCCCCTCCAATCTTTCACCTTTATCTTTCCTGTTTCTTTTACTTCTCTCTCATTTCTCTTACTCCTTTTTCACCCCTCTTTGGCAGCAAGGGCTAACCTTGGGTGGCAATGGACCTCTGTCTTGACCCACACTTGGGTATAGTTTCCGCGGCAGCACTGCTAGCGTAACGTCTCCAGCCAAGCCCTTCTTGTTATGGTGCGTTACCTAACCCCTTGTTGGGCTCGGTGGTGGGCGGTGCACCGCGGATTCCGAACACTCTTTGCCCTCCTATGGCGTCCCTCTCTTCCAAACCCCGTTCGGGGCACGCCCTTAAGAGGCACTGTCCTGAACACGAGACCATCGAAAAAGAACCTGAGATAGAAAGTTTTTCGAAGTTTTTCGTTGTTCATTCCCTCGATGAACAGAAACCAGTGTCAAAGTTATCACCATTTGTTGTAGCCAAAGTACTGTCGTGAGCAAAAGTCTGGACAACACGGGAGCGCCGACCGAATTGCATCGCCGCGCTCCCTGACGGCGCGGCGCCTGGTGCCGAGACCCGCGCAATGCGCACGCGCGTCCTTTCTTATCCGCTGACCCACTCGTTCGCTCGCTTCAGCGCGATGCGCTCCTGAGCGATTAAATGGGCGCTAGGTGCCGCCCCGGGAACCAAGATTCCGAGAGCCTTGCTCACCGCTCTGGACGAGCTTGCGTGCTCCGCGGCACACGCCGTTCGCGCATGTCTTTCCCGCGACTCGGCGACGCGTTAAAAACTGTCGCTCATGTTGATGCAGCCGCAATGAATTGTAGAATTTGTATTCGCATACTCGAGGCAACCTTGGGCTTCCTTCCGAGTGATCATGTACGCGCGGTAAAGTGGTGAATGACGAGCAAAAAGAAAACGCCAAATAAGAAAGAAATATTTATTCAACCCCCTCCCAAGAAAAAACAAGAAACAAAACGGAAGGAAAAAAGGGGCGCTGGTTCAGTTTGGGTGGCTAATACTTTGTCATGTTTCCGTTAGCCTGACTCACTTCTGCCACACGCCGTGGCACAGATCGCGTGCATAATAAATTGAGCAGCAGCTGTTTGCATTGTAGCCGGCGGAACTTTAGGATGGGAAACTTAAAAATAACGAATGGAGGGAAGCGACAGTTTTTAACGCGTCGCCGAGCCGCGGGAAAGATATGCGCGAACGGCGCGTGCCGCGGAGCACGCGAGCTCGTCGAGAGCGGTGAGCGAGGCTCTCGGACTCTTGGTTCCCGGGCCGGTACCTAGCGCCCATTTAGTCGCTCAGGAGCGCATAGCGTTGAAGCGAGCGAACGAGTGGGCCAGCAGATAAGAAAGGACGCGCGTGCGCATTGCGCGGGTCTCGGCACCAGGCGCCGCGCCGTCAGGGAGCGCGGCGATGCAATTCGGTCGGTGCTCCCGTGTTGTCCAGACTTTTGCTCACGACAGTACTTGAACACCTTGTAGGGTTTTCCTACAAGGCTAAAAAGCTCCACTCTGGAGACCTCCTTGTGGAGGTAAATAACAAAAAGCAAAGCGAAGCACTTCTCAAGCTGAACACCATCCTTGAAGTGAAAGTGTCGGTGAGTCCTCATCACACACTTAACACCATCCGTGGAGTCCTCTCAGAGGACGACTTCTTGCACACTAGTGAGGAAGAACTCCTCGATGGACTCCAAGGTGCCGGTGTCGTTGCAGTAAAACGCATTATGTTTAGGAAAGATGGCGAAGAAATCCCTTCAAAACATGTCATTCTTACTTTTGAGAGGCATACACTACCAGAAACAATCAAGGCTGGATACCTGAACTGTCGCATCCGCCCTTACGTCCCCAACCCCCAGCGGTGCTTCCGTTGCCAGCGTTTTGGCCACGGAACACGCAGCTGTCGAGGGAAGGAGACATGTGCAAAGTGTGGAAGTCAAGATCACGTCTCTGATATTTATGAGAATGCTGCCCACTGCACTAATTGCAATGGACCACACCCTACTTATTATCGCGGCTGTCCCGTCTGGAAGCAAGAAAATGAAATCATTGCTATCAAAGTCAAAGAAAACATCAGTTATATCGAAGCTAAGAAACGGTATTCCTTTATGTCGAAGGGATCCTACGCCGACGTGGCGCGCAGGGGTCTTGCGCCACGTTCGGAATCGAGGGCTACCCAGGTCTCACCTGAGGTTCTGGAAGCAGCCCTCAGGGCCCCACTCCCCCAGCTAGGGCAGCAGTGCCCCCTCCTCCTGGAGGAAGTGCACGGGCTGCTTCGCTGGTTCCAGACAGGCCGGCAACTGCCGTACTTGTCCGCCCATCGCGGTCCTCTTCCGGGGAGAAGGGGCGAAACTCCCGCCCAACTTCCTCAGAGAGGACCTCCTCTTGCAAAGAGCGGCACAACCCTCGTGCCGCTCCCCCAGTACCCAAGGGGCCGGAAGGGGCAGAGTTGAAAGACACTCTGCCCAGCTCCTCCGCTGCCTCTTCGGCTGGTCGTGGCCAGGGCATGCCACCCCGTGCAACGAACCAGCCAAAACCTTTAGGTAAAGGCTCGCCTCCAGAAGTGGAGGCGATGGATGATACCTCGGAGTCACCCACTCTTGTATCCGACCAGGATGACATGGAGTGGCAGACGCCGAAGCCCAAAGGGAAAAAGCCAGTGGTTCCTCCGAAATAACCATTCTTTTAATATTTTTAATTTTCTCATTGCCTCTCTCATTTTAATTTTCCATCTCACCTTTTTAGATAAATGAAGAATTTGCATTTTATGCAGTGGAACTGTCGTGGTCTTTTACCTAATATTGATGACGTTAATTATTTTATGTATGATCTTCGGCCTATTGCCCTTGCATTACAAGAAACTCATCTTCAATCTCATCATACACAGATTTTAAGGCGCCATCAAGTTTTTCGTAAAGATCGTTTTAATTCCACGTCTGGGGGCGTGGCAGTGATTGTGCAGAGTGGGGTTGCCTGCTCCGAGGTCCCACTGTGCACCCCACTGGAAGCCTTAGCGGTACGTGTTCTTTTAGACCGTCTTATAACAGTTGTTTCTATTTATTTGCCTCCAAATGTTCCCCTGCATCTCCATGACCTACAGGGACTTGTGGGGCAACTCCCTCAACCCTTTTTAATTTTAGGTGATTTTCATGCCTATCATCCCATGTGGGGCAGTGCTCGTCTGGATTCTCGAGGCAGAGTAATTGAACGGTTTTTATTATCATCCCAATTATATCTTTTAATAGTAGAGAGCCTACATTTTTTAGTTTGGCTCACAATTCATTTACATCTATTGATTTATCTATTGCATCACCTTCATTACTGCCTTGTTTTTCTTGGCAGGTTCTTAATAACCCTTTTGGGAGTGACCACTTTCCTATTGTTTTAGAGAGCGACATTTTTCTTTCCACCCTTTTAAAACGAATGCCTCGGTGGAAGTTGGACAAGGCCGATCGGTCTCTTTTTAAGTTAAACTCCACGTTGGATACATCCCTGTTTTCCTCCATGAGTGCGGATGAGGCCACAATGTATGTGACAGAGCAAATAATAAACGCTGCTCAGCAGTCGATTCCCCAAACTACCGGTACTCTGCCACGCAAGTGCAAACCCTGGTGGAATAAGGAGTGCGCCATTACGCGCACAGAGCAAAATAAGGCATGGGGCAAGTTCAGGCGGTATCCCACCTCAAGAAACCTGGTAGAGTTTAAAAACGAAAAGCCAAAGCCCGGTGGACCCGTAAGCGATCGAAACGGAAAACCTGGATGAAATATGTGTCATCTCTTAGCAGCTTTGTAACTGCTAAGGAGGTCTGGGATAGATTCAAGAAAATCAAAGGGGTCTATAGGGGTTTTACGATCCCCATTTTCAAGCCCTCCATCTGCATCACTGAAAGATACAGCTAACGTCCTTGGGGAGTAGTTTTATTCTGTGTCCAGCTCCTCTAGTTATTCTGATTCCTTCAAGTAGTTTAAACGACGTGCAGAGCAACATAATATAGTTACAACAGGATCAAATGCCGTATCTTATAATCAGCATTTCACACAGTATGAGCTAGAGAGTGCCCTTCATATCAAAAAGATCTCTGCTCCTGTACCCGATGGACTGCATTACGAAATGCTGCGTAATCTCTCTACAGAGTCTCTTGAATCCCTTCTTAATTTCTTTAATTCCTTGTGGGAAAGGGCTTGTTTTCCAGCGGCTTGGAAACGGGCACACATTATCCCTCTCCTGAAGCCAGGTAAGGATCCATCTCTGCCCTCTAGTTACCGTCCGATCGCTTTAACCAGCTGTCTAGGGAAAACTTATGAAAGACTGATAAGCAGGCGGCTGGTGTACGTTCTAGAAAAGGAAAACATTTTGGATAACAATCAGTGCGGTTTCCGCAGAGGACGATCGACCTTGGATCATTTGGTGCGCTTAGAAACGGTCATACGTGAAGCATTCGTGAATAGGCAGAATTGTGTGTCAGTCTTTTTTGTATTTAGAAAAAGCCTACGATACGGCATGGAGATATGGCATCCTCCAAGATCTTTATGGCTATGGAATTCGCGGTCGTATGCTGCAGTGCATAAAAGATTTCCTATCAGGGAGGACGTTTCAGGTTCGACTTGGGACCGTATTGTCGGATCCGTTCGTTCAGGAAAACGGCGTCCCCCAGGGAGGTATCCTGAGCGTTACACTTTTTATAATCAAAATGAATTCTCTCGCCCAGGTTTTGCCGCCGTCCATTGCATACTCGCTTTATGTAGACGATATCCAGATCTCAGCATCGTCGTGCAATCTTTCGAGCTGTGAGCGCCAGCTACAGCTTGCCATAAATAAGCTTGCCAAGTGGGCAGATGAAAATGGTTTTAAGTTTTCTCCCGAGAAAAGCGTCTGCGTCCCATTTTCACTACGCCGTGGTCTGTCACTAGAACCATCCCTGAAACTGCAAAGAACCTGCATCCCTGTCAGAAAAGAGCACAAGTTCTTAGGTGTCACCTTTGACAAAAAGCTCAATTTTATTTCTCACCTGAAGTCACTCAAAGAAAAATGTCTCATAACCGCAAATATTCTAAAAGTCCTAGCCCATAAAAACTGGGGATCTGACAGAAAATGCCTTCTACGTCTTTACAACGCTCTTGTTCGTTCCCGGCTCGACTATGGGGCTCCAGTTTATGGTTCTGCACGACCGTCTGCGCTCAAGATGTTGGATCCAGTCCATCACCTCGGACTGCGACTCGCAACAGGTGCTTTTCGGACGTCCCCGGTCCTCAGCCTGTATGCTGAATCAAATGAGATGTCACTCGAGAAAAGACGCCAACATCTAAGCTTAACATATTACTACAAGATACTTGCGAACTGTAATCATCCAACCTACCTACTCCCTCCAAAAATCTAGATTTTGCCGCCTCTTTGAAAATAAACCAAGCATCGTAAGACCCTTAAGTTTCCGAGTACAGCAATTTTGTTCCGCACTTGATCTTTGTTTGGACGAAGTTAGTCTGATGCAGAATGTAGACTGTGTTGCCCCCTGGGACATAGTGCCATTTGCTTGTGACTGGGCTCTCACAAGGTTTAATAAGCATAGCGTCTCTGCCCTTATCATCCAACAGGAATTTTCTGAGCTTGAGAAGAAGTATGAAGGTTACACTCATTTTTACACTGATGGTGCTAAGACGTCGTCATTTGTTGGCAGCGCCGTGCATTCTGATTGTTTTATTAAAGTGAAACGTCTAAATACTTTCTCCAGCATTTTTACAGCTGAACTTTATGCAATATCTATGGCCATAGATTATATTCACCGGGCTAAAATAAAACAGGCTGTCCTATTTGTAGACTCTCAGAGTGCTGTTACCGCAATATGCTCTTTAAGTGTTACTAAAAATATGCTGGTGCAGCAACTACGAAATAAGCTTAATAAAGCTGTACATGGAGGCCTAAATATAAAATTTTGTTGGGTGCCCAGTCATATGGGAATAAAAGAGTAACGAGGAAGCAGACAGACTCGCTACATCCTCAGGTAATCTTCCCCTGTCTCACGCCTGTTTGCCACACCAAGACATTAAACCTCTAACAAAGTCATCCCTTGTTCGTTTATGGCAGTCTGAATGGAACATGGAGTGCAACAATAAACTTCATATTACAAAGCCGGTTCTTGGGCTCTGGGAGAGCTCTTCTCAGAGGAACCGATTCCATGAAGTATTGTTGTGTCGTCTTCGAATCGGTCATTCTTACATATCGCACAAATATCTTCTTAGTGGGGAGGACCCACCGGTGTGTGAACATTGTGGGGATACACTTACCATCATGCATATCTTGTGGCTCTGTCCAGCTCTAGACAATGAACGTCGTACTCACTTTCCTGAATTGTTTCATTTCCAAATCCCATTCCATCCTGCTCTCTTACTGGGAGAATATCCCCTCATCCCATTTCACCGTGTGTTGACTTTTATTACTAACACAGGTTTTATTAATCAGATCTAGTTCCGCATAGCCAATTATTATTTTGTAGCACAGTAACAATAACAGCTTGCTTTCTTTTTGACTTTGTTTGGCGCAGTATGGCCTCCGTTGCTGTTGCGCCATAAAACCCCCAAACAACAACTCAGGGTTTTACGGACGCAAGAAACAAAGCTCTCATACAGCGCTCCTTAAGTGTGTGAAAGCTGGAGTGGCAGTTTTTTTAGTGCGCTGCATCGTCGGCCAACATGAACAACCAACTCGTCCAGTCTGAAGTTCTAACAGCTCATTGTCTCTCTGGGTTTGATCTCAGCGGCGAAACCAATCACACGCCGAAAGAAAAAAAAGCGCCAGATTCGGGCGCATTCAATGAGCGTGAATGGTTCAGTCGGTGACATCAAATACGCAAAAATATGTCGAGCGCCTTGACGATGCAGTCTTGAAGCCGCTTGATTGGCTACATGGTATTTAGCGTCGGCTGCGAAGATCGAATTCCGAGTGAAATATTAGGGAGTTTTTCGTAGACCGCGTTTCCCCCTCCGCTAAGGTCTCCGCAATGAAGCAGCCGCTACTGCCCCTGCGCACCCATGGCCTTGACTGTAGAGTTTCGGGTATCGTAGCGGGTTGCGAAGAGCATTGCGAGACGGCAAAAACAACATACGAAAACTCCCTAGTGCTCTTGAAAAGTAGTGAAAGCGCACAATAAAGACGAATACGAAACGGAGAGGCAAACAGGACGAGCGCAGCGCTCGTCCGGTTGCCTCTCCGTCTTCGTATTCGTCTTTAATGCGCGCTTCACTACTCTTCAACATGCATAACCAACTCGCCTGCATCGCTACATTAGTTCCCTAGTGTTCCACCTGAAAAACGCGACCGCTGCGGACGCTAGGCTACAGACGGTACGTCGGTCAGATTGATAATATATTTTACGGAATAGCGCGGTGATGTTTGCAGTGTTTCGCTTTCCCGGTGATACGAGGTAAAATAGCGCTGATTTCTCAGCGCCAAAATACAAGCGGAGTTGCCTTTTAAATAGGAATTGAGCTTAAACGTATGTGAGGGAAAGAAAACTAGCCTTCGGGAAAATATACGTCGTCCTCAATGCAAAGTTTCGTGACTTTAGTGTTGGGTAAAAAAAAAATTAACGACGTTTACAAATCTCTGTAACGCGAAATTAGAGCGCAACTCTAGAGGAGGAGGAGGGGAGGGTACGGAGGGAAGGTTACAGATGACAGAGGGGGGGGTTCGCCCCCCTCCTCCGTACACTCTCCTCCTTGTCTGTTCCTCGTCCTCCCCTCGTTTCCTCCTGCTCCCTTTCCCCTTATCCTCGTCTCCTCCTATTCCCCTCCTACTCCTTTCCTCCCTCTCCCCAATCCTGTTCATTCTCCTTTCCCCTCCTCTTCCTCCTCTCACATCCTCCTCTTTCTATCCTCCTTTTCTCCCCTACTCCTCCTCATCCTCTGTACCTTCCCCTCCTCCTCCGCATGTGACGTCAATTGTCCAGCTACACCTAGCGGAGAATTTAAATTTGTTCATAGGTGACGTGACACCAAGTCATGGACGTCAATTTTTCCCACTAAATTTAACCGGGAAACTGAGTTGGTGTTGAGGTCACGTGACGTCAATTATTCCTCTAAATGTAGCGGGGAGTTGAATTGGTGTTGACGTCACATTGTTCCCGCTATATCTAGCGGAGAAACTGAATTTGTTCGTAGGTGACGTGACACCAAGCCACGTGACGTTCCTTTCTCTCTAAATTAGCGGGAAATTGAATTGCTGTTGAGGTCACGTGACGTCACATTTCCCGTTACATATTGGCCTCGATATCGACCTAGAGGTGGCGCAGCTGTCGCGCTATCGTCATCATGATCAAATCGGGGTAGGAGCATGGCCGCCCCATAGGCTCTCCACGTTCGCGCGTGAGGCGGTGTAGATTCTTGCGTTTATTTTGCTGCACAGTATCGGTGGGAAAACGATTTTCGCAGAAAACGGTGCGGTACTGTTCGGTGCTTCAGTGAAGATCAAACCGTGCTACCAGCATAGGGCATGCATTTAAATATTCGCTTCTGTGGATGCGTCGTCTGCTCCGGGCAGACATTGGGAAGCATGATCACCACGACACATGCCTCCTTCCGGGTGAACTGCACTACTTATGTTAAATCTTTGTGTTTTTAAAAAAGATATATATCGGTTCACCAGCGCGGAAGTCCAATAAAACAAAAGAATTTGAACCCGGATGCTTCCATAATGCTGGTACTTTGGGTTGTGGAATCGCGGGTTCTATGCAATTTTTTTTTGCGCTCCTTTTAGGTTTCGCAGTAAAATAAATGTTTCGCATTGAGAAAAGTTAGTGGTGTATTAAAAAATAATGTGATATTACTAGCTTGTACAAGTAAAAAAGCTCCACTGCAGCCAATGTTTTCCTTTCCTGTGACATGGTGTCGGTAAGCTTTACGGAGTCGGAACAATTCGAATACTTTGCGATGAGAAGAAAGTGTCTCGTCTGTTTACGATCTGCAAACTGTTCGTTGGCAGGACAACTGAGAAGTGTAAAACAAACTGTTCTAATATATCTGCCACGAGTGGAATAAACTAGTGTAAACGAGCAACGCAACAGCGGGTGTGTTATTAGATGCTTACTCGGTGGTATAGATTCACCCGCTTCAATTTTCTCAGAGAGGGCCGCGTATGTCAACAGGATAATTTTAAATTCATGGCTAAATATATTACTATTCAAACGTAGTAGACTCTGCAACTCCAACAAACTGCCCACACCACAACACACACGGACAGCATCGGCAGCAGCGACACTATTTTACTGGTGAGTGCTAGCGACTCTCCCAAGAGTTTCCAATAAAACCATTCGCCCTAACCTAACACATATCGGGACTGGGCAGTTCATCGCTTAACCTTCAGAATATTCAGATAATGATTTAATTGTAATTCTTTTTACTGTTTAATAGGAATTTTCTCCTAAAAAAAAGTTAAAAGGAACTGTAAAAAAACAAAAAAACCTGCTTTTACATTTTTGACGCCTTTATTTCTTTAGGATACAGGCTTCTACGGTGAATCACTTTAGAGGGCTTGTAATTGTCATTGAGGGTGGTTGTGCGGTTTAAATATTACCTTAAAAATAACTTCACTTTCAAAGGCTTCTTGTGTTCATACGTTTGAAGGCGTCACAACGTGAAGTTTAAAACTGGACTGCAATATGTCATTTATGACATAGTAAAAGTAGTAAAACACAATTGTAGTTCCATAGCCTCCTCTATGCGGAGAAAGCCTGGCACGTCGCGAAAAAAAGTGGCCGCCAAAAGCAGGAGAGGAGGGGCGGGCAATCGCGAGCGGAGGGAAGCTAGACTGCTAGCGCCACACAAGAGCGAGCGGCCAAACGCAAAAACAGTCTTCTTTTTTTTCCTCTTTTTTTTTCGGAATCGCGGAGAAGAGAAAGTCAACGTCAATTCTTCCCCTTCGCCGTCCCTGCGTCCGCATGCTCCGCAGCGGTCCCGGTCGTCGCTTTCGTTTGCGTTGGAGGTTGTGCGACGAACTGCCCGGAAAGGTCGGTATCTGGTGCTTGGAGCGTTCGGCGATTCATGGGCCATATACTTCGTTTCACCTTAGGTTTGAACGAAGTCAAAGATATACTTCGTTTGATCTTACGTGCGAGCGAAGGCAGTGCTAGGCGTGCGAGCCGAGCACTCATACGTTCGCTGTTTTGCACGCGCGCTTATCCAGTTAATGCTTTTCCTCGGGCTATCCACTCCCGGAGTATGAAAACGACGGTGACGAAAACACAAAAACAAACGTGGTTCGGGGAGCGGCCGCTCATGACCCAAGCGCTCGCAGTCTATCTCTACCCTTTCTGCTCTGCGCTACGATATTGGTCACCGCTTCGCGCGCTCCTCCTCTCCTTTTTCTGCGGCCGCGCGCCCTATGGCTCCGCCGTCGATGTGCCAGGCTTTCTCCGTATAGAGGAGGCTCTGGTAGTTCCAACGTTGTTCATGCAATGTGACTAGAGACAAATCTACTAACGGATTTACAATTCATTAGTCCATGGCGATCAGTTTGGTTAATTTTTATTCAAACCAATAAGCATTGAATGTTATGAAAGCTATGGATTGTGCGAGATAACAAAAATATGTGGGACCAGCGGTTCCACAAGCCACAATGCTAAAATTATAGTAGTATAGAACTTAATAGTAATCGCTTTGCTGAATTTCCAAGCGTGTCAAACGACACAACACAACTTTTAGTAAGAAGAAAAAACAACAGAAACAACAAGCGTTTCATAATGAGGGCTAAGCTCGGCAAGAAACGCCCTTGCGTCGTCCAGTTTCATGTTTCTGAAAGTGCGTCCGCAGCAGAAGACGCACGGCGGTATCCCCACTTTCGCATGTTTCCAAACTTGGCCGCACGGTGGCGACCCGGTTCCATCTCGAGGCGAATAGCAAAGAAACTGAATTTGTCGATAGGTGACATGACACCAAGTCATGTGACGTCATTTTACCTGCAAAATTTGGCACGCAAACTGAATTGCTCTTGAGGTCAAGTGACGTCAAGTTCCCTGCTAAATTTAGCGGGGAATAGCATTGCTGTTGATGCCATGTGACATCAATGTTCCCGCTAAATCTAGCGGGGAACCTAATTTTTTCAAAAGTGCCGTGACACCAAGTCAAGTGACGTCACTTTCCCGCTAAATATAGCAGGGAAACTGAATTGCTGTTGATGTTATGTGACATCAATTTTTCCGCTAAATTTAGCACGGTTACGCCGTAGCCGACGGCGACGCCGAGAAACCCGGAAACGCTCGCCGAAGAGCTGTATTTTAAAACTTCGATTCTACAAGTGTTCGCGCTATCAAACTTGTCGTTTCTGTAGGCTGTTATTTTGAACGAGGGGTACGAGTGAAGAGCCGAAGCCAAACAAAATAAGGAATTGAGTAACCGAGTTCCGTATGCCATGAAATTTGGACTGGACATCGATTAGAAATTTTAATCCTGTCAATCGGCATCCTTTAGTCGATTAATTAAAAGGCGTTAATTCATAAACAGAAGTGTGTTAAAAGGAATAAATATATTTTTCATTTTATGCTTTTTTTGTTTTAAAAACCGTAATATGCATTTTGAGTCGGATATAGGCATCCGCAGTTGAATAGATTCGAACGAAACTCATATCTATATTCCGCCGGCGAAGGCTGAACAGCAGAATGTTGTTCTTGTCTGTGACTTGAGCGAGTTGCTTGCTTCTTTAGAATCATCCGCGCTACACTAGACATGCGCTATAAAGACGTTAGGCGAGTATTGTTCTTATTCTTCACGACCGACACACTTCAGAACCTAGGGAGAACTGTGATCGCCACTGCAGTTCGCGGTTCGTCACGTAGGCTGTGCAACAAACAAGAGGTACACCCGGTCTTTTCCGTTGACCAGTCCAGTGAGTGGTCTGTTTTAATTAGGCGGCCCGTCGGTGGTACATCATCATTAACGATATATTATAAGCATGTTTCCAATTGTCGCCTTGATCACCCCCGTGTGGCGGTCGTCGACGCCAAAGGAGCAAGGAAAAAAGCCTTAAATCCCGTCAGATGCACCACTGGCTGGTTGAGCAGGCAAATCAGTGAATGTGAAGTTACGGAATTTTGCGCTTCTAGGGGAAACTTCGCCTGCCGAAATCCTGCTGTATTTGAGGAACGCCGTCTCTGCTCTGGACGCCGCGCTCCTGTGTGTAGTGGACTCCAAGAAAACTTTATAATATTTTCGTAAATTGGACCCGGCCTTCGGGGTGGAACCAGTTCTGCCGTTACTATGATGAATGGTGTCGTTGGCATTTTAAGAATGTGTTTGCATTTTAAGAAACAAAAACCTAATGAAAAAATGCTTTTCAGCCCTGATGAGTTATGGGACCCTACTAGACCTTAAAAACCAGACTTCAGCACTTCAAACTTTAGCCCTTCAGACTTCAAGACTTCAGACTTCAAAACTTCAGACTTAGAGACTTCAAGATTTCAAGACTTCAAGAGTTCAGACTTCAATACTTCAGACTTCAAGTTTAGACTTCAGACTTCAGACTTTAAGACTTCAAGACTTCAGCCCTTCGGTCTAACCTCTTAGCCAAAATACCCTAGAAATGCAGCTTTCCGAAAAGCCGCGACAAATCAAAATGCATGTAAAGCGTTTACTGAAACCCGCCCGCGCGCATGCAGCTGCAGGCAAGTGATAAGACCAAATAGGGAAAACCGAGTTGTTTGTCACAAGAAAATATATTTCGAGGTACTCACAATGCCGCTCGGTAAATTTTTGAGACTTAAGGTAGTTCATTTAATAAAACCGAACAGATACACCGCTCGGAGTGGAACTCAACTCCGACCTTGAGAGCCCTAAACACAACGAGCGCTTCAAGGAATGGCCGCGATGCTGCACGGAAGAGTCCGTCGACCACGACGCACACACATTAACAGCCGCAACACGGCGTTGAGACTTCGGAGCACGAGCAGTGGACCTCCGCTGGAGTGCTTGGATCTCCGGGGCGGAGCCGAACGGATCGTCGTGTCGCCTGTAAGATCGGAAGCGTGTGTCTCAAACTGTCACGTGCGGCGATTCTGTGCGGCGTTCGGACTGTCGGATAGGACGATTCTGCCGTACATGTCTCTTGTGCTTTATGCCGGCAACTACTCAATAAATGGCATTTTCAATGCTCCGTTTCTGATGCAACAATCACGCGCTGCTGGGCCTTGAATTCGTAAATATTAAAACGCTGTACACACGCAGACGTTGCTGGGAAATGTAAGTAAAAATAAGCAATACGTACTAAAGGATAAAATGCGCGAACAAAACAGGAGGGAAAAAAGACACACGTACGACACGGACATTCGCCGTGTGTCTTTTTTCGTCCTGTTTTGTTCGCGTCGTTTAACCTTTTATTCGGAATGAACCAACTAGCCCCAATGAAAGATTTATTGCAATACGTATAAGTCCGTCTGCTGTCCGTCGCAGACGTCACACATTTCGAACCGGCTTGGCTTACTTAGTTGTTAAGCGGGCGGCTGGGCCGCTGGGTGGCCAACTCGCAGCGCCAAATTCTTGGGGCGAGATCGGTCGATAAATCTAGCTCGATAGGCTTCTATCTGTCCTCTATGGGCGGCGATATGTGGGCATTGTTTGCACTCAGTGAGTCTAGATCAAAGCAATATTCGTTTGGAACTGCGTCTACATGATGAACCAAAATAAAGAGCGACACAACAGGTTTACGCGCTCGCGCCACCGAAGCGGGCTGCCGATGAAAACAGAACGTTTACGCACTACCGTCTTCGGGTGAATTTTGCGAGGTCCTGACGATAATGTCTGGCGGGTTTCAGAGATCCTCTAGAACGGCCCTGAAAGGCCACACAGACCTTTTAGAACGACCCTAAAGGAACGCACACCTCTCAGAAAGATATATCTTGATGGGCCTTACAGACCTACTAGAGGAGCCTGGTGGGCTTATTAGACATTTCAGGGACTCGTAAAAGGCCCCTCATACCGTCACAAGAAATCCTAGTGGGCCTAACATAATTTTTTTTCAATAGGAAAGTACGGTACTAACTATATAAACGCAAAGAAAAATATCTTAGCAATTCTCTTTTCGCTTACCCAGTTAGAAGTTCAACCGATTAACCAGTCAAAACACAATCGTGTTTAAATCCTTACTGGATTTATAGAAAAATTATTTGATGAATCGCCTCACTCCCTCCCCCCCCCCTCACAGGAAATAACAACTATTAAATTTCGTATCGGCAACGAATTCGTTGACAGTAGCTGGTGGGTTGCGAACAAGGCCGCCGAAGATGTTTTTCTTCCCGCCTTTCATCACAAAGTGCATCTTCTTCTTCTTGGTGGCCTTAGAATCGGCGCGACTGCTCATTCGAAGGACGTCTTCAACGAAGCTGGTGACTGTTTCGTCGGGGCCTTGAGTCCTTACTTCCAGGAGGTCTTCCACTCGCTGTCGTCGTTGCTAATTCGTGAAAGTCATCTTGAGTTCGGTCTTGCAAGTATCCCATGATGTAAAGAAGCCTCATGGAAAACAAACCAGTGCCTCGCCGTTCCCTCTAAGGAAAAGTAGAGGTTTTGCAGGCACTGTTCAGCTGTCCATCTGTTGTGGCGTGCCACGCTATCATAGTGCTGAACCCAGTCTCCGATGTCTCCTGATATCTCGTCCTGGAAGGTCGTGGAAGTTCAAGTTACGACGGTCAAGTAAACGATGGGGAAACCAGCGGGAGAGGGGAGGGGGAAGGGGGGTCTTCTTCATCAGTGGACGAAGTTCGGGCGACAAACCTTGAATATGGCGACTTCCTCGTGTCTTGGTCGTTTTCATGGGCGGTCTCTTTGGGCCTGGGACTAGGCTTGCGCTGCGAGGCCTCGGAGCGGTACCCTTCTCGGTCTGCGTCACTCCGCACCTCCACCAGAAATTTCACGAATGAAGGCGCCGGAAGGTGAAGAGTAAACTGAAAATAAAGGTTTTGATCGGCGAACTTGTGCCAAAAAAATAAAAATAAACAACGAGCGCCGAGGCAACAGAAAAGCGGGCGGCGATTTGGCGGCGTAACCATAGAGTTGTATATACAGAGTAAAGAGCGTACACTGCCATAGGCCCCAGCGGCCCAGATAGACCAGTGAGAGCTAGTGCTCCTAGCGGGCGGCATTAAGCATAATCTGGTTCCGGTTCCGGTCAGGTTGGTTTCAGTTTCGGTTTTGGCGTTTCCGCTTTGCTTCTCGGGTAACCTTCTCTTTCTTTCTTTATCCCTCCCATTCCTTCTCGCCTCGCTTCTGGCCAGGCACTCCGGAGCTCCTCGGCTACTGGAGCCGCTGATTCTTTTTTCCTTTATCTTGACGCCGTTTTATTTTAATAGTTACAATAGAATTTGTGAAAAATGTGTCAAAATTTGTCCTTACTTCGCAAAATAAAGGTGTATTTCTTGTTATTGTTTTTTTTTTACTGTGAAACGTTGAAGTTACAGAATCCCCACAGTGACACCTGGCTGGGAGAGCATTTTGAGGTCAACAACAGTAAGTGGTTAGAAAACATTTTATTAGACCACATTCATATATACATCATTTACTTTAGACGCTTTGGATGTTGTATAAGTAACAGATACTCACAAAAATAAATATGAAGGAGTTCGGCATATTGTACACTTCGTAAAAGATTTTAGCGGAACCAAGTTAAGAAATGCTCTCAACATAGAACATGCTGAACGATCCATTCGCTTTCACGCCGACTCGGGCACGGGAAGTACGTGCAGAAATAAATAAGACATCGCTATCATTACTAGTCATACCGGTATAATGAGAGTGCGAAGCACACACCGGAGAGTACAAAATGTAAATTTCCGGCTCATATAAAACACACGAATTTGCATAGCTTGAAAATCCCTGCGGGCGAGCCGTTACCAAACAATGACAACTCTATTCGGAATCTGACAAGGTTGAGCATCCCTAAGCATTTTTCTGAAATACATTTGATGAAAAAGGAAGTATGGCATAAAAAGCGGCTAAAACCTATAGACAGTGGAGAAAAAAGTGGATATATTTTCTTTCATAATAAAACAGGAAGCGTGCAGAAAACAGGACCGAAAAAAGAGAGGATACATGTCCTCTCTTTTGTCGTCCTAGTATTTTCCGCGCTTTCTATTTTATCATGAACTGCTACCGACTAGCCCAATTTTCAACCTTGCTGAAATATTTTCGCTCGAATATTTATAGCCTATATACACTATTTTCTATAAAAATCTTGTATAAAGTGAATTAATATTTTGCAAGGGGGCCGGGAGAAGAATTTGTCGGAAATCAGAGAAACAAATGTTTGAAATGCAAGCTGGAGTGCTCAATTAATAAACACTTTCTGTTTTTCATTCTGCAACCGCCTCCGTTAATACGCTTTTAACTGTTCAACTTGTCTAGTTCCTTATTAGCAAATGAAGAGTGCAACCCAACTTAGTCCTAGTTCCGGTTAAGAAATCGAGCATGCTAACACAAGTGTAATCTGCAAAACATAAAAAAAACACATTTGTGGCACTCTCAGCAAAGGTTAAAACCACCCAGACCTGAAAATGTGAGGTACAAGGCAGCTCAAACTTCTCAAACAGGCTCCACACTCACTATTACAGATAGAAAGTGTTTTTTTAGTTGCTGAATATAATTAAAGGCAGCCTGTCATGGACTATTAGGTTCGAAAGCTCATCCCAGCGCATGAGGACACTCTTTATATTAACTTGACACCCTGTGATGGTTTGTGGCTGCCTCCTCCTTTGAAACTTCCATGCTGAAATCCATCCGAGTTACTGCATGTGATGGAAATCGAGTATCTCAGATTCTCCTTTCAGAATGGCATGACGCAACTTCTGCCCTGTTTTCTTAAATTGTGAGCTATCTAGACAATCAAAATGTTTGTCCATCCTATCGCAGAAATAGGCTGTAGCCATGGCTGCCTTAGGAAGCTCCTTGGCATAAACAAAAAATAGGATTGCAAGATATACAGTGGTACTCAGTACCTGTGCGGCACGCTTACTTTCATGTTACTATAAGGTTTATTTTTTTTTCATGTGTCTTTAAGGAAGTTTTAGAGCCAATCGCATTCTCATCTCATGGGTAGAGCGATAAAGTTCAACAATATGGGACCACTTAATAACCTCATTTACAATGCAAAGTTTGCGTGCTTGGAGATTGTTCCTGATTGTTTTAATGAAGTGAGAAACAACAAAGATAAAGTAAACATATTCGTTGTCAACTCAAAAAGAAATGGCTTATGAACAGACACACCACGTTGGTTAACCAAGCCCCGTGATCACAGACCACAGCCTTTACTGTGAAGCCAACAGTCTTAAACTCCCGACAGAGACAAGTGAGAAGACTGCGGATAACAGAAAACGGTGTTGAAGTGTGCCCAAGAGTGTATGCATGGGGCTGAACCTATCTCCTGGAAATTTCAGAGAGCAAAACAAGCAAGGCTCATCTGCAATACGATTCAATACCTTCATCTGTAGATCCATGGACAATGTCGCGTGCATGATCCTAAGTCAAGTTCTTTTTTTAAAACTACCTCATCAAAAATCAAGGTGCACGCACGATTGCAGTCCAACAGCCCGACGGAAACAACAGCGCGAGACTCTTAAGCCGCTCGGCTCAACAAACTCATGCGAGCACGCGGGTGATCATGCGTCACCTTGTTTGATGCAAAGCCGGCAGAACACGCTGCAGCAGAAAACACACGGCACGCACGGCACGGACGAACGGCGCACGGACGAGCAAAGGCCATGCAGAATGAGGCACAGGCGACGGCGTGCAGGCAATCGGGTGGGCAGGCGTACGGAACACTGTACACACGGCAGGCTACGGCAGGAGCCATTCATCACGTCGTCTTTGTAACGTTTTAGGTTAAAACTATTCAGTCGTTTTAAGTACCTCAAATAATATTGAAGCATAACAATTTAAAAAATAAAGACTTGTTACAAAAAGAGTTCTAATTAATTTTAACCAAATTACACAAAAGCGCCACGTTGCGGAGGGCATTAAACGCACTTTCTGGGCCGCGAATCGGCTTTTTTGTCCTCTCTATGGCGTAACAGTGAGTGAAAGCAAGACTGGCTCGACAAAGTACCGCGCAGCCCCTTATCTAGTGTGCGTCACCATCTGGAATGTTCGGCCCAGAAGGTTCGAGCGTCGCGCGTTCGGGGCGAGAATGAACAGGCACTTTCGAGGACAAGAAAGCAAAGACCTAAATGATAAAAGTTATATCAAGAGTAAGAATAAACGCGAATCTTCTAGGATACCGTGACCGGGCACTGCTTGTTCGACCCTGCGCGGGGCAATATCACTGTATTAATTTTAGAGCGCAGCTCTTAGCCGCCCGTTTCCGGCTTGAGTGGCGTCGGCGTCACCGTTGCCGTCGGCGTAACCGCACGGTGCATTATGGGACATTTCCCATGATGCCACGCGCGGGGAGGAGGAGGAGGAGGGAGGGGGGAATAGGAGAAGGGAAGAATAGAGGAGGAGGAGGGATGAGGAAGAGGGGGGAGAGGAGGGAAGGAGCGTGAAGGATGAGGGGAAGAGAATAAGATGAAGGAGGAGGAGCTAAGGAGGAGGAGGTAGAGGAGGGAGGACGGGAAGAGGAGGAGGTGAGGAGGAGGGATATACCCTCCCCTCAGTACTCTTTCCTCCTCCTCCTCATTAGCTGTGCTCAGATTCGGCGTAACAGGGTGTTGTAAACGTCTTTCATTTTTTTTACTCTGGAAAAATGTAATACTAAGAAGTGAAACACTCAAAATAAGTGTACATGAACAGGTATTTAAATATAATCAAATACGCCACGTTTTTTTATGTTGCATTAAAATTTAATTTCTAACTGGGTAATGGCATTTTTTAAATGAATACATTTATGTTAATGTAGTTCCTATTTTTTACACATATTCAAAGCGTTTTGTTCACATCTTAATCAGCATTACATGTTCCACCAGCGCTTGAGCTGACAAAAATCTGAAATATATTTTAGCCTGCCATTACTCTAGCCAGTTTATTCGATGCGGATTCTTGTTTCCATTAACTGACGACATCCTACCCTCAATAGGCAGAAATATGGTAAGCACGCAAAATATATACAATATCTACGAGCGCCTAAATTCATCAAGGATTCAATTTCGAAATTTGGTCAAAGTCAGCAGCTAAGTGTAGATAGAACTTAACACCCCCTGCCCCAAGGGCCGGAGACAAACGAGCGTTGAACCTTATTACACATAACATCTGCCTAAGCAAACTATATCTAATGCAAATACAAGTCGTAGCACAGAAAAACCAACTGCTAGTCGCCTCAGTCGCAGGCCTAAAAAATGATGACAGATGCGTGGGCTCTGGGGATAATAAACGGCCCCATATGTTATGCATGTGTAAGTGTTCCCCTTCGTGAATTGCTACTTTTGTCAGGCAGTGAAAAAACAATCCTGACGGATATGAAAGTGTGATACAACGCTGGCGTTTTTATGTGATTTTTTTAAATAACGGTTCTCATAAAATGAAACCTTGACGCAACAATATAAAATCGAGCAATTTTTCATATCACAGCTGCCACTATTCTGTTGCCAACAGCTTTCTCGTGACTGGTCTGGGAGTACTGAGGTTCGCCGTGAAGGCACAGGTATGTCGCCAGTTTGTGCTGTGTGGCAGAGTTTCCTCTCTTAAATCTCCGCAGAAATGTTATCGGCATGTTTGTAACATACATGTGTATGTGAAACATATACCTCAATGTTGTTTTATTTTTATAAGCGTTGCACAGGGCCGTCATAAAAGTAAGAAACTTGTCTGGAGCCGAGTATTGCAGTGATACTTTAAAATGAGATGATAACATTTCTTTTCCATCGAGGTTTCAAAATAAACTGAATTCGTCAATCATAAAAAATTTTTGAACAAACTGCACAGAGGTAGATTTAGAGATCTCCTCAAAACATATTGCTAAATATAATTTTTTCTATCACGCAGGCAATTATTTTCATTCTTAGGCATTCGCAGTACCAACGGCCCTCTAAGCTTTGGGGTCCCCACGGTTTTATTCCACCTCCTCTTTTAATCAATGATTATCTAAAAGACCTCTCGACAGTTACCATTAGTAGCATATTACAATATGGAGACGACGCCCTCTTTTTTTCCAGTCGCATTGATATTAAAATTTCCATGCCAAGTTTAATAACAGATGTAATCACGGTCATGAAGTGGTTTGAGGACAATGGAATTAGTGCGAATTATTCTAGGAATACGCAATCTTGTTTTCGTAGCCACCGGGAAAGATTCAAATGGTTTCCACAGTTATTTCTGCGCGACTTTTTAGGTTTCGTGAATTGATTAACTTGGAATTTTATTGATTTGGCTTTATCTTGGAATGCACAGCTTTCTTTTATTCCCAATTGTTGTAAAATTGCATTGTGCCCGCTCTTTAAATTCAAGAAGTTTTTTTTTTCCATTTGCAACCAGGCAAATATTAATGCAGTTTCGGATTACAGTGTGCTAAGTTATGGTGTTACAATTTCTTTTTCTATTGGTCCCTCAATGGCTTGCCAAAATCTACAATACCCTAAACGGGATGATAAAGAGCGTGTCTTACAATCCATCGGAGTGTTTTAGGAAACGCTAGCTTAAATATCTTTAGATACCTTGTATTATTTTTTTTCTTCATTCGACATACCGTAGTACACAGCGTCCCTTTCGGCATAATGATTTTAAACCTGAGAGAAACTTTTCACATACATCAAGGTACAAAATGCGTTATGAAATTTCGTGAATATGTATACACTCGTTGTGGAGAATATATGAGGATGTTTTAGGCTCAAAAGGTATTTAACGCCTTGCGGGATTGCGGGATTTTATCAGTCTAATTTTCCCCTTAATTAAACTTGGGACTACGAATGATCGGGAGAAATATTTCAAAATTTAAGTGTCCGCTGTTTACTTGACGCAGTAATGCTACTAACGTTAAGAATGTGCTTTCGCTTCTACTTCAAGCCACACTATCCTTACATTGACTTAGGCAGACCTCCTCTTTGCATTGACTTGTTGGCTGAATAAAACTGTAATAGCATTATATTTCTCCCGAACAACAGCAACAAAGTAGTTTTTCATGCCTTAAAAACACCGGTACGATTAGTAGCTCAGGTGGATTAAAATTTCAAACTATGCTAATGTTTCTTTGAAAATAAATCTGACAGGGAACAATGTTTCCCGACAGATTATTTGAATAGTCAAAGAAGTAAAAAGTTTTTTGAATAAAAGAATTCCGAAACCGGCATTTGCAATCATAATGGCCTTAAGACGATTACGATTAGCGTAGCTTCATTGTGTATCTTTTAATCTAGTGTTAGCTTGTGTTTATGTTTCAGACTTTTGCCTCCATTTTCTTTTTTATTGTAATGGTGCATTCAATAAAATACCGGTTTTGGTTATTTTTCGCTACTTTAAAATAAAGATTAATATTAATCATTGTTAATATTACTGTCATGTCTCTTTAATGTGGACACCTCTGTTCGCCAGAAAAAGTGCCCATACCGTGAATCGTTTATTAAAAGGGATCAGAATCAACACAGATATTGACAAGCGCAGCAACACCAAGAGGTACATAGACTATTTGAGGGCCCGGATGTGGGTTTGTACCAACATTTTCGAGCCTACTTTTATGTCCAGAAAACGCAACACGTCCGTTGTTTGGGGTGTCCGTTCACCCTGTTATTTCTGCTCAATGTAAGCGAGAGCTGTTTCCAAACCGCTCCGAGCTGCACGCCAGGTAACAACTGGTCTCTCGTGTCCTTCATCAGCTACTTTTGTCACCGCAAAGCTGTCAAGGAGTTTTTTTTTTTTATCAGTCGAGCAGAAAGCTCTGTTAGCTTACGTTTGACACTCGCCATGGTCTCTGACGCCTTCCGCTTCTCGCCTTACATCATTTACTCTAACTTCAAAACTGCCAGAGAAGCGCCCGACCTTGCCTTTTATGACAATGACAGGCTTCTGATCTAATGATATTTGGCAGTGAACCACTTCAGGGACAAGAATTTACCCATTCCCAGTATCTAATAAACGAACTTTGTGGGTTCAGAACTTCTCTCGAATTCGCCTAACAGTAACGAGGTCTACATTTAGGGGCCCTAGCTGCTTTGGAGTTCATTCTTGTTTAATCCTGATTGTAGGTGATACATAATATCAAGCAGCAATAAACTGTAAGCAGTAATGATCCATTTTATGTAAAAGAAAACAAAATAAAACATTTCGGTACGAAGCTTCGCAAGACCATCAACAAACATTCGGGTTCACAATTCGACCACTTGGCAATATATTAAAGCTCTTTTTAAATCTTAAAAAATGGGGTGCTGGCGTTCACTAACGATACAAATATACCCGTATTGAACCAACTCGTTTCCAAACTAGCTGTCACTAGTCCGAACTGGGAGTTTCAAAATTAACGGGTCCGAATCGCATGACGATAGATTGATCCCCGAAACTTTCGTCCCTAATACGGGGTAAAGGGGTCGTCCATAATACGGGGTAAGAGGGTCCTATAATACACAAAAGAATAGTATTGTCATACTATTCCTCCTGTACGAAATTATAATCTTGCTTGATTCCACAAGGACGCCTTTTTAGGTACGTTTCAAACTATCACTTTAAATGCTTGATGAATGTTAAGGTTTATTGCGCTAGAAAATTCCATATATAAAGCTGCAAAATTTTCGTTTCTTCGTTTGATATTTTTGCACATAGCATTTATATCGGTATCATACTTTCTCAAGCAGAAATGCTCAAAGGTATTAGAGCGTATTATTCTAAAATTGAATTACATATTTCATTCTAAGCTGTCCCGTACCCCGTCCACCTCTAGCTCCAGGTAAGCGATATTATAGTTGTGATAATTCGGCATATTTCAAGCCGAATTCTTGATAACCCGGCGATCACTGTGGCACGCGCACTATATAAGCCACCAATGACGCAGCGTGCGCTCACGGCGTGCATGTTAAATAAAAATCCGCAAATAAACCAATAAACTCTTCTTGATTCTGCACGCTGGCTTGTTTAGTATTCATCATTACCGTGGCAACGAAAGAAACGGACCAGCAGCCTGCTGGCGACCTTGGGAGTGATATGTTCGGTGCTCAAATTCGCAAGTTTGTTCTTGGCAGTGGTTCGTCTTGGGAAGAAAATGTTGAACGAGTCGAGGTATGTTTTGAAGCGAACAAACTAATATCCGACGTCGACAAAAGGGCGGCACTGGTTAGTTGCTCTGGGTAAGATACTTATTCACAGATACCAACGCTCGTGAAGCCGCTTCAACCGCAGATAGTGGAACACCAGACCATCCTCGTTACGGTTAAGAATCGCTTCAAACTCAGGCCATGAAAACTGTACGCAAGGTAAATCTTTTCCAAGCGGGATCAACACGACGGCAATACAGTTGCCAGCTACGTTACTGAAATTAGTAATGATGCAAAAATTCGGGTTTCTGCGAAAACCAGTTTCCACTTAGCATCATGGAGGGCGAGAGATTGGATTTTGGAATTGCTGATGGGGTATTTAAACAACGTCTGCTGGCTGAAAAACGTTTCACCTTTGTGGGTGCGGTTGATGTCACTGTTAAGCAAGAAATAACAGTTAAATAACAAAAAAGACACGAGTAACAAGTGGAGCGAAGAAGGAAGTACAGACAACATGCCTGCTCGAGTCAGCATTCGAAGCGAGGACAGAGGCGGGTTTGCAAAGGAAGAGGATGCGTATCGCTGTCTTTGCTTCCGGGGTGATCATGACCTAGATTGGTGCAAGTTCAGTGATGCGATTGGCTTCAAATGCTTAGACAGGGGCACACAAAAAGAATTTGCAAGACATAGGGCAACAAAAAATCCAGCCATCAGTTAGAAGTCTCTTCTACGGTTGAAGCGCGCTCAAATCATGAATATAGAAAACTCTGACATTATGCAGAAAACAAAATCTCCAAAATATTTTTATGGTGGTGCAAATACTTGGAAAAAACGTGACAATGGAATCAAACTCGGGTGCTACATACTTCATCATTCGCGAACGAGGCCAAAGAGAATACTGATGAACCTAGATTGCTTAGTGGCACAAAGAATCCAAGTAGTGGGCCTGCACAGAATCGGCAACGCCCAAAAGAGCATTCTTCACAGATTTTCAGACGTGTTCGGGGAGTCTTTTCCAGAAGCTTTAATACCACCCATTCGTATCGAGCTGAAGGAAGGTGTAGGGCCAAGGTTCCTGAAATGCCGATGCGTATTGTTTACCATCAAGGATGACGTGTGCGCAGAACTAGACAAGTTGCAAGATCAAGGCGTCCTGGAACCCAGACAGTATGCAGAGTGGGCCATGCCCATAGTAATGGTGCGAAAGAAGAGCGGATCCTTGAGGATCCTTGCGGACCTATGGGGTTTACCAAACTACAGTCAACCAAGCAAGAGGTACAAAGTTTATCATCGGCCGGCATTTACAAAACTCTTCGCAAGTCTGGGCCATTGCCCAGCCTTTGTGAACACTCAATCATTGTCCAATGTTCACCAAGCTGAATTCGATTCAAATCTGCAAACAGCTAGTGCTTGATGATGTGGCAGCAGAGGTGACAACGATCGACACAGTAAAGGTGATCGACAAGGTTTGGCGGTTGTCTTACGGCATTTTGTTTTGGTCCCAGGAGTGTCCTAGAGAACCATGGACATGGTGCTGGCTGGCCTCTCGGAAGTGACAGTCCACCTTGATGACATGTTGATTGGCAGCAAGACGGCGGAAAAACACGAAAAATTACTTGCCAAAGTCTTGGCGCGACGTTCAAAGGTGGGACTCCGTGCATACCCCTCCAATTGCATGTTGTACGCCGGCAGTTTACAGTTTTGGGAACATCAGATGGACAGTCACTGCATCTACCCCAGTCGGGCAAAAGTACAAGCCATCCACCAGGTGCCCGCGCCTACAAACAAGAACAAATGAAAGCATTTCGAAGTACGGTGATTTTTTATATTTGATTCTTAAAAGGAAGATTGGAGGTGGCGGGCGTTTTGCATAGGTTGCTAGATAAAGTGTCATCGTGGGAGTGGGCTCCAGAGAATCAGAAGGTGTTTGATAGCCTTAAGCTATTGTTGACATCACATTCTTTGCTGACTCATTTCGAGAAGGATGTTCCACTTGTGTTGTGATGCGATGCGTCAACAGTGGGAGTTATGCCAGTCTTATCACATTGAAATAACCAGGATCGCAAGCTTCCTATCGCCTACACCTCAAAAAGACTACTAGGGGTGTGCAAATACTGCTTCGAATCGAATAACGGAGCGTCAATTTTAGCTCCTGCACTGTTTAAAAAACCGACCGTTTCGGCTTTCTCTTGCGCTGTAAAGGCTATGTATGGTGGAACGCTATTCCATTCGAGCCACTAGTCTCACATCCCTAAATAAACTATGCTCAAAATGATCGAGAAGTTTTGTTTATAATGATTGGCGTTAAAACGTTCTATCAATATCTTTGCTGAAGACCCTTGTCTATTGTAATGGATCATAAACATCTGCTAAGGAATTCCAAACCCAGAAACAAATTCCTTTTGCACTCTCACCGCGAATGCTGCAATGGACGCTGAGGTTGTCGGCTTACACATTCGTCCTGGAGTACCGGCGCACACTGAAGCACTGGATAGCAGTCTTTCTCAGCAGGCTGTCAAGGCCGCTAACTCGGAAAGGAGCCGAGGATCCCGGAGACCTGCTACTGCTAGAAGTTGTCCAGTTTCCACCGGTCACCAAAGCGACGGTGGCGACGGAGACCTTGGAAGACTCTCACCTGTCCCAAGTCCTGAAGTGGACACGACAGGCTTTTCCATAAGATGTTCCTGCGGAGTTGAGGGTCTACGACGTGGGAAGTCATTAATTTTCGATACAAAAAGTTTGTTCTTTATTGGGTACTAGAGTTATCCTACCCATGTCATTGAAGAAAGAGGTGTTGCTGCTGTTACATGGGAACCACACGGGAATAGCTGCCTTGAAGGCTCTCACACGATCATGCGTCTGCTGACCGAAGAATAATCCGAACATCGAAGTGTTTGTAAATCGCTGGAAACATTGCCAAAATAATAGGGGGTGTGAAGCCCAAGTCCCTACGCATTTTTCGATCAAACCCGATAGGCCGTGGAACATATTCCACGTCGACTTTGCTATGCCAGTAAAGAGAGTGGTTTTTGGCGCTCATAAAAACATTTTAAAACAGGGAATAAGTTAAAATATTGCCATCTCTAAGCTTCTCGGTGATTGTTGAAAAGTTGCGCAGGCCTTTTGCAGCGTACTGACCACCTGATCCTTTTGCCAAAAAACGCAGCAGTTCTTAAACCTTAACAGCATTCAAAGTAAGAATACCACTCCCTAGCATCGCGCAAGTAATGTTAAGGCGGTACGTATGGTTTGTGAACTCAAGATAGCACTTAAAAACAAGATGAAGAAACGGTGGCTTGCAAAGTGTCCAGGTTCTTGTTTACACAGTATTCGACATATCACGCTAGTGCAGGGAACAACCCGGCGGAGCTGATGCTCGGGCGAAACCTACGCTTTCCATTGAACAGGCTTCACCCCGGCACTCCAGTGGATTCCAGCTGTGCGTTTGGCGAACCAAAGGAGACATTTGTGTTTTGGGAGGTTTCGTACCGGCGGAATTTCGACGTTGGGGCGAAGTGGTTAGCAGCCAGAGTCCTTCAACGCGTGGGGACATGTGATGTACAATGTGCAGTCTTCTGGTTGAGTGAGACATCGGCGTCCCGCAGATCGCTTTCGGAATGCGTGGGTGACTACATCCCATGTCACAATGCCAGGGATGAGTTAGTCCTTCAAGTTGCCGCCCACTACTCTGCCAAGCTATCGGCAGCAGTCGCCATCAGCGCAGCTTCGGCCAGCTGCGACTCCACCTGAAGGCGTATCGCAGCCAAGTTTGCCACCACCGCGCCGCTAGATCCGAGAAAGAAGATCTGTGAATCGTTACGGCATTTAGAAAAACTAAGGGCCAACATATGTGATTGACTTGGCATCTAACGAGATTAAGCCTTTTCGTTATAATCCACCAATCGCTGCGGCACGCGCGCTATGTGAGCCGCGAACGACACAGCTGGCGCTCGCTGCGTGCAGGCTTTTTAAGAAGCCACGAATAAACAATAAACGATTCTTGGTTCTTCACGCAGCATGGTTTAGTGTCAATCATTACCGCAGTCAATCTCATAATTCAGCGGAAGTTAAGTATAAACGTTTCCATCTAATAAAACGTTTACCGGATTAACCATCAGACCACTGGGTAAAGCGATTCCTACCAAAATAAAACAGTATAACTTTTCACTAACTGAACTATGAAACAGAAAATCTAACTGGATATCGTGCTGCAAACTTAAAATCCTGTTTCCAGTCAATTTTCAGACTGCAAAATGGATTTCAGCGTTCCATCAAGAAATCCAGTTAGATTTTCTGTTTCATAATCCAGTTAGCGAAAAGTTATACTGTTTTTTTTTGTAGGGGAGCGTGTTGTAATTCTGAATACTTTAAATAGAAAGAATAACAGCACGGACAAAGTTCACACGCGACAACATACGTTTAGTTAGTAACGACGAATGTTTTTTTTTTCGGGCACAAAACTTCGCGTGTTGTCCAGGATCCAGATTAAAAATGGAGTAAAGCAGGAGGGAAGGGGTATAATCGGGAGAGCGGACAAGGACTGAGCCACCGTACCGCGACTGTTCATGTTTATGATTTTTCTAGTTCAGGCAGTTTGCTCTCCTGGCTACGAGACGCAAACAGCTGGCAGGTGCGAATATTGAGTCGAACACCTGTACCTGGACGGGGTGGATTAAAACACTCTCCAACAGTGAAATGCTTGCCGCATTACAGATCTCTATACCTGTTCACGGGGGTATCATGCCGAACCATGCAATACTGGTACGCCTCACACTCTTATTTGTGTTTGCCGGACGCAGTTTGTCTGGAAATGTTGCCGTTGATCCGGATTCGCTAAGAAATGTGGTAAGTTTTTCTTTATTATCATAAATGAAATGCGTAATATGATCTCACGAGTGTTTAGATACGGCTGAAATCGTAATTTTATGCTGTTAAAAATATTTGTCAGGTAAGCTCAATATTAAGGCAATTACAGTGTTATAACTGTTACACCAAAAACTCGATATTTCTAACTTGTGTCTTCAGCAGTTTGATAAAAAAATGTATCACTTTTTCGAGTCAACACGAAGATAAATAAGACAAATTATTCGAACTAATAGCCTGAAATCACGTTGCCTGTACAAATGATTTATCTTTGGTATATACAAAGAGTGTTTACTGCGCTGATTGATTCCGATATAAACCTAATAGTTTCTACCGTGAAATAACTACCAAATGTTATTATTATTAATATTGATATTATTATTATTATTATTATTATTATTATTATTGAGGAACTTTATTCTACATTTCGATACATAAATGGAGGAAACGAGAAAGAAAAGCTGGGAGAACAGCTGGACGGAGCCCCTGCTCCCTTCTAGTAGCATATACAGAAGTCAAAATAAAGAAACAGCGAACAACACGGAGGAATGTCTTGAACTTATGTACTAATTTGTAAATGACTTCAAATCACTACCGTGAATCTAAAAAACAAAAAAACGCAAAGCCAGAATGAAGGCATAAATGGTAAAAATACGGTGTGGGCTATTTTCGGGGATGCAACAGCAAAACACTGTCGAAAATAATATTAACATCCTGGCACCGGCTACAAACCACGTGACGCGGGAACGGATACCGCAGATCGCGGACACTGCATATTCGCGTTTCAGGATGCGATAAACACGCGAGAATTCGCTGTGAACTCCTGTGTCACGGGAAGTCACAGGAAAGACAGCAGATAGCAGACGCCGCAGGTTCGCCTTTCACAGCGCGAAGGACTCGCAGTAATTGCCAAGAACTCGCATCTTACGAGAACGAATACCGCGAATTGAGGACGCAGCAGATTCAAATTTTACGGTGCAATAAACAAACGGGAAACCGCTACAAACCTGCCTGTCATAGGAACAGATATCGCGCGCCCGGATTGCGGACAAAAACACGGGGATCCGCTACAAACTTCATGTCGCAGGAACGGATATCGCAAATTGTGCTTGCAGCAGATTCGCATTTGACGGTGCAACATTCACGCGGGAACAACGCGTGGGTTACGGGAGCCGATATCACGCGCGGAGATCGCGGACAAAACAGCGGGAACCCGCTATTAACTCGCTTGTCAGACGTGCCGGTACAGCAAATTGCGCGGATTATGCAATTCCCGTCAGACATCAGGTGACGTACGACGGGATTGGGAGGGTGGCCGATGTTTCTGAATGTTCATGTTACAGACGTTTATCCAGAAATACGGGATGGGCGATCTCTTTGAGGCGGGTGTTTTCTCGGAACTTTACAATACTGTGAAGATGTCATAAATACTTATTTCCTTATAATATTACCGTGCCGTTAGGAGAATCTTTTCTACTCGGTTTGCAATAGCATGTCTGTGTGTACTATGTATTGTTAATGTACTTGTTGCGTTTTTGTTTTGGTGTTCTTAGTTTAATGCGCAACTTGAAACTTTTGTAAGTTCGGTGTGCTAGCACCAAGACCAGACGATTTTGTTTCTTGGGAAGCTAATAAAAGTGAATATTAATTCTTTATTGTTGATCAAAGGTTCTTTCAGACGTCTGAAAGACGCTCTGAAGACAATGCTAATTTTCTGAAGAACATTTTATTTAAAAAGACCAATATAAAAATTATTAGCGTTGCGTTATTTCATTTACTTGAATATTGACGTCTTTCTACCTTAATGTATATTTGATTTATGTAGGTAGATATCTGCAGGGTGGACACTATAAAAGCCCTATAAGCACGACCACACCAGCTTTCTCCCGCACAATACAGGAAACATGTGCATACATGGTTAGGTGTATATCGAGACAACACTGTCATCATCAAGAACAATTCAAAGCGAACACGGACGATACAAATATAAATAAATATATCCAAAAATATTGTATATTACTGACAGTATGCGTGAAAACAATACACCCACATTGCTGTGTCAGCAGTGCTACAGAAAGTATTCAAATGTTAAACCGAATAAAAAAAACTGGGATTAATAATCCAATGAGTTGCATCACAAGTCTCAGTTTGTGTCAATGCTGCTAAAAAATTTAATCACTTGTAGTTCAATGAAGTTTCTGCCCGGTATTCTATTTCCTTTATTTTATTTTCTATTATATTTGTTGTTCAGTAAATTTTTCCACCCTTTTCGTACACTAAGCAACGGACAACTAAACAAACAATCATTTAAACTATATAATATTATATTTTGCAGGTTAACAATTGAAATGTGCAGATCTTTATGAACATAAAATAGAATAAAGATGGAGGTCACAAATTCACAAAAATGATAAACAAAACAAACAAAAGCATTTTAAATGGATATAATTTCACCCAGTCGCTTTTGAAAACATTCATAATCCCATTGCGTTGATCCCTTTTAATAAAAATATATCTGACAACCAGGCAATGATGACACAAACCATTCAATGTAGCATTTAGCTTAGTACTGCCTGCCTGGACAACAGGGTCCTAAGATATGAAAAAAAACTCATAGCACAAAGAAGTACGACTAAATAATTAATCGCCCTTTTCACAGAAGAAATTTTCTTGCAAATAAATTTAAGATATTGCCCATTTCTCTTTCTTTTGTGTTCGTACAACACAATGAGTGATATTCTTGAACTAGTTTGTGTTTTCCTTTGCTAGTTATAGCGAGCAAGGTTTTTTTCGTTGAAAATAATATAACTTCAATTAGAATGACTAAAATGATTAAAATCTTGCGTGAATATTTTTGTGTGTCAACGTCCTAAACATTCGTTCATGGGAGATCAGCTTGAAAAAAGTATTTATCCCTACGATTATATACATTAGTCTGAAACATTGCCAGATGTAACGTTTCTTGCATATTAATTTGATAACCGCGAAGATTAAGCCAGGTTATAAATAATTCACAGTCACGCAGAACTGTGAACTGAAAGTCATGATGAAAGCAAGCTTACTTAATATATTAGCCTTTATTCACCTTAACTTCACATATAAAAATAACGGCGCACTTTCAGTCCCTTCACAATAAAAAAATTCTTTCGTTGAAACAAACCGTACTGTTTCTCGTGTTTGCCGATCACAGTTGAAACAGGGCGCAATGGTGGTTCAAGCTGCACACGTGTTGAGCTATATCCTGCTGGCTGTTGTCAATTCGCAACATGAAAAAATAAAAACGCTCGTAAAATCCTTTATCCTTTGGCTATCAAACTTGTTTTTATGAAAAAGCGTACACGTGGACGCTCAGATAATTTATAGGGTACATTGCCTGAGTTAGTCGTTCATTGCCAAAGTATAAGATATAAAAAATGGGCGTACAAAGAAATAACAAACGACACGTTACTAGGCGAGTATTTATTTATTTTATTTATTTATTTATTTAATATTAATCGTTAGGTCGTTAGATCAGGTATTGTCACCTGACCTAACGACCCTTTTGCTTTTTACAAATATGAACTGCCGCTTGCGTCCCAAGCGACCTCCTGTCGCTCCGTCTTTGCGAGCCTGTCGAGCTTAGCTTACGTCACCAGTGTTAAAAATCATAAACAATACAGGTACATAAAAGTTGGAGATTTAACGAGAGCCCTCGGCTGGTTGGTTTAACGCCTTGGAGAAGGTAAGTTGGTTTACAGGAATATTCTATAATTTTTAAAATATCTCGCGCTTCTTCGTTTTTTTGGCGTTCAAATAGAAAATTAGTGGTTAAACGTTTCAAAAACATTTCAAACAGCAGTGTTAGGGTGGGCTTTGTGCATACTTTTGATGAACCGGGAGTTCTCTGGGACGTCAAAGGCTGGAACACCACCTGGTAGCATTTGCCATGAAAGGGGCATATTGGTATATCCTTCCCTGGTTCCCATGACTTTACCAATACAAATTTAAGTCGATGTAAAATTCGTTTCCAGTCGGAGCTGATCTCCACCAAAGGCTACCCGGTCCAAGAATACGAGGCTATCACCAGTGACGGTTACGTGATTGGCATTCAACGCATTCCAAGAGGCAAGAACGAAAATCCGGACGCACCTTTGACCAACAAGACGACCATATTGCTGCAACACGGCATGCTCGGTTCATCAGCGGATTACGTTTTAAATTTTCCCAACCAGAGCTTGGGTAAGTACTTCTGAAATTCAGGTATTAACTTGCAATGCGTTTCTGTCGGAGGCTTCTTGATTGCGACGTAAGGCGCTGAAGAGAGACGCAAAAACGGGGCTCAAAGGCGACAGGCAATTGCGCCATGAGCGAGAGATCAAAGTATAGTAACTGGCTGGGTTTTCATAAATACCATCGTAGCCTACCGAATCAAGCAGTGACCAATCACACGCACACCATTTCCCTATTTATTTTTATTTTACCGATCAACTACTAATTAAAATTGTCGAATTTCGGTTCAATGCGTTCCGGTCGCATTCATCTAAACTCAGTCCCCGACAGCTTAATAAATCAGCGCGTGGATAGTTCCGAACACCTTACTAATATTTCGCAGAAAACGATATTGGAAAATTAGTTGATAAAAAAAAAACTCCAGGGAACGAATCGCGCGGCAAGAAGAAAAAATTGTGATATGTCAAACCACGGGTTTTTGAATTGCCAGTGCCTATTAGATTGTTATCTCCGCAGCAGGTCACTTTTTATCGTCCCACATCTCGGGTTTCTAATGGGAGTTACTCACTAACTTGCCACTGTTTCTACCCTTACATCGGTAAATGCACGGCAATTTTCCAACCCCCCCCCCCCCCCCAAAAAAAAAGGCAATCAACGTACTACGATGCGTTCAGGAAGGATATATACGTAGTTTAGCAAGTGGTTGCTGTATGAATACTTTTATGACAGTAATTTGGTGCTAATAAATTTCCGCAAAATACGATACACAAACGAGAAAAGAAAACGGGACGGAAAAAGAAGAGGGGAAAGCGAGGCGCCGAAGAGAGGCACGATAGCCTTCCCTGAATAGTGAAATGGCCGTAGCAGGGCCGCGGTTCATTCCACACACCCATGGCTAGTGTAAGCAACCACGTGACTCTTGCTACATAAACTGGCCTTTTTTGTCGAGAGTTGTGAAAGGAGTCTCGATACGTAAATCCGTGCACCCGAGTTTTTCTGAACAAAAACTGCATTCAATGTTGACAGTTAGGCTAAGTATAACCGAACTACTCTAACAAAAATTTAAGCCTGCGTTCCCATGGGCGCCATCTTGGACAAGCCAGTAGTTCAACTGCCAGGGCTGCGATACATATCCATTCACCAGCATAATATTTTGGCCACGACACCGGCGCTTCCTTCACATCTGTACTTCTCGACGGCCGCGTGACGTGGCTCAGCTCCTCAGAGTTTCGCGCTGTCATTTTGCTCTGAGTAACCACGGCTGTGGAGTCCCGCTATATTAGATAAATAGCCTGTTGTGAATGAAGGGCTAAATTTTATTTCACATTTGAATTCTTACTAGGAACAGAACCGTTGTTTTTCTTGTATGGTGAATCGAATGTTGTCGTCTTTATTTTTCTGTATTCCCAAATATGAAAGCAGTGAGGCGTGCAGAAATGCTACCAAAACTAAAAGTGCTAAAAAGTGTGTCTATTATAAATGTAGAACATTTATTAGCAGAGCGATGCGAACGTACAATACGAAATTGCATACAGGATGTAATTTATAATTCGATGTAAACAGTGAATACATTTCCATGTGCCCCTTTAGTTTTTAACTACATATTTCAATCGTTTTTCTTCTCCGTGAATACGGCTCTAAACACAGTACTCTTTAGATTTCTTAAAACACTTTTTATGTTGTTGTTTCAAGTATTATGTTGTCTACGATAACACACGTTAGAAAGTTATGTTCAAAGTTATGCGATCGTGTAGCTGCCACGCACATCTCTTAACAGAATTCATGAGTTCCTGATATTTCTAGCAATTTTGTAATCGTAGCGATGCCAGGAACAGCAGGGTTCTGATATTATTTTAAACTGGTGGTGGTATTTTTGTAGCACATCATTGTATCAAATCATTCAAATCAAGCTTATTTGTTTTCACATTTTACATGACAACAGGGACTCGGACAAAAGGCTGCTAAAGAGCAGCTTGACAATGGTCCCAGCCGCCGTGCAGTTTTCGACAGTTTTAAACACAATTTAACAACTAAAATTTAAACTACAACTACACAAGGTAAAGAGACGATTACAAACCAATGCAAAAGCCTGATTTATACATTATTAAATTTGATGCAAACATATAGACGAAAAATACAAGGCCAGTGAAAAACACAATGAATTAAAGCAATGACACAATCGTACATAAAATAATACATCCTATTCATAACAAAACATCAGCAGTATTAAAAAATCGCATAGAAAAGTAAGGTTTTTTAATTCCTATGTGATAGGGATTCTAAATGTCGACCCTTTCTGTACAAACTATTTAACATGGCGGACAGTCTCAAATGAAGCGTCTGATTTAGGTAATTTGTACGCGTTGGGCGAATCATCCAGGGCTTATTTTATCTTATCTTGCGTAGGATGATGCGACGTTCCTGGTTGGCTAGTTTAATAAAATGAACATTATTGAGCTGAAGAGCCATGTGATACGTTGACAGAGGCTTGTAAGCATACATTTGCTCGACGGTTTTTTCATTCAGGGATTTAAACTGAAGTTGCATGTACTGCATTCTTTTGTAATATATGCAACTTATTTAGATAACTTTTGGTTGTGGTGCCTCCATATCAGGTTACAGTAATTTAAGTGAGAACTAATTAATGTAATTTATATATTTAATTTAATCCGAGTAGAAAGTAAACTTTTAAATCTTGTGATTTGGCCTACATTTTTCGATATTTTTGCTCGCACATAGTCTATGTGCGCGTTCCAACTCATATCATGAGAAAACAACACACACAGAGTTTTAATACAGTCTACGAAATCGATTTCATCATTGTTTATTGCAAGTTGAGGTGGAATGTTTATTTTCTTATTTTTGGGCGTAAACAAAATAGCTTTGTTTTTTTTACAGTTTAATTTTAGTTTGTTGTTTAGCATCAAGGCGTGCGATTTGTTTTAGCACTTCATTCACTGGAGCAATAGAAGTAGAAATGTTGTTATGGGACAAAAAATACTTGTACCATCAGGGTAGATTACTAGCTTTACATCACCGTATTTTGCCACATGCGCAATGTCGTTTATGTATACTATAAATAACAATGGGCCTAAAATGCTACCCTGGGGAACACCCGATGTGATAGCAAGCCTACCCGAATGAAAATTCGGAAAAGACACATTTTGGTTTCTATTTATTAAGTATAATTTTACGAGACCGAGTGCTACGCTTCTTATTCCAAAAAATGGTAATTTTGGCAAGTAAAATATCCTGATCAAAGGCTTTTGAGTACTCAAGAAAGACGCCTAATGGTCATTTTTCTTTCGTCAAAAGCTTTACAATTTGTTCTTTCTGGTTTAATAAAGCCAATTCGGTAAATCAATGTTTACGAAAAACCGAATTGCGCACCTAAAATTAAAGAATGCTTATCAGGATGTGTTATGAGTCTATGGTGTATTAGTTTCTCAAGGCATTTAGAAAAGACAGGAAAAATTGAAATGGGGCTATGCTTATTTATGTCAAGCCTATCGCCACCTTTATGTAGAACACTAATTTTCGATACCTTCATTCTTAGGAGAAAACAGCCTGTTTCTAATGCGATGTTTTATATGTATGTTAAATATGGTGCAATAATATCAATGACGTATTTTATAGGTTTTACCTGCATGTTATCGGCGTCGATGCTTTTGCTATTTTTAAGATTTATGACGGTCGAGTAGACTACTGACTCATCAGTGGGGAATAAGAACATTGGTTTGATATACGATAGTGGCATGAACTTTAGAGCTTTGTTAAGGCAGGACGATGACACACTAGAAGTACCAACATTTATAAAGAAATTATTTAACGCATTTGCCTAGTTCACCTCTGCTACTTTATTTGGTGTTTATGCTTATTTCTTGGGGCACGTTTTGAAATGGCTTATGATTCAGTAGTGATCGTGTCCTCTTCCATATAACGTCGCGTTTCTTAGTTTCTAACAGATCGGAAAGATTATGTTAGTAGTCGCTTAGTATTTCTTAGTAGACTTGTGAGTTTGTTGCGGTATTCTTTAAAGGTTTTAATCTTGCTAATCTCTTTTGTTCCTAAAAGATTTTGATATAAATTATTCTTAACCCGTATCATTGAGAGTAGCTTTGGCGTGATCCAAGGCATACGTGACTGCTAAGATGCATTGAGGTCGACGAAAGGAAAATGTCTAGTATAAATTTCACTAAATGTATCGAGAAATAAATTATATGCGGAATTCGATGATTTTGTTGAAAAAATATGTTGCGAAGATGTCTTTTCAATTTCTTCTCGAAAACTACGCAATTGATCAGGGGTGATAGACTGAACTTTTAACACTGGAACAGGGTCACTGCGGTTTTTCTGGGAGTGCTCACTGTGCAGGCCAAATCAATGGCAAAAATAAATGGAAGATGATCACTAATATCAGTAGAAAGAACACCTTATGATACAACCGATTTTCCCTATTTCAGTAATGAACAAATCGAGCATAGAAGATGACGTATTCGTTATTCTTGTGGGATGTATGATAACATTCGACAACCCATTTGAATCAATAAGGTTTGTGAAAGAGATTTTTAATAGAACAGTAACACAACAGTATAATGTGCGATTAGAAACTCCTCCGCCATATTCACGAAAAACATTATCGAATAACAAAACTTGTGTTTGCCTCTTCAGAATAAAACAGGTGGACGTATGCTTCTGAAGCAATCTAGTGGTCCATATTAATTATTATTTTAAAATCTATTAATTGTCAAATCCAGGGTGTTCAGAAAATGCTACTTTCCAGCAGTTTACCCTAAGTGAGCCACTGCCACAGAGCGCTTCATTTGTGTTTGCGTATGACAGAACTGTACTAATCAAATAGAAAAAGATTATAAAGTAATCAAAAGTAATATTGGGGTAGCTACTCCAGCACTCCGATATGTTTTCGACACTGCACCACACTAACTTTGTCATTCTGCATTTTATAGCTCGCGTACAAATGCTCTAAAAATAATGTATTCAATCACATACGTTCAAGAGCAGCGGTCCCCAATTTTTTGCCCATCGCAAACCCCCTAACCGTCTCAGAGGTCATTCAGAACATACACTGAGTGCAACGTGGTAACGAGAACGCACATATAAAGGGCACGCTAAGCAAGGGCCAGAGAGGGGTACTATATTTGCAGCTGGACCGGGTTACGTTATGGGCTCTTGATATGAAATGACACTCACTGTACTCGATGAATCTGGGCAGTAGTTTGGCAGCTGTAAACAAGTCTGCTGTCGTCAAGGTCACTGGGAAAAAAATCGAAGTCGTAATTCTGGCTCAACATCATCCTGATTTGTGACTTTGATTTGATATGAACCAAAGCAGAAAACATAACTTTACACAGGAAGGTCATTGCAAATGGAAGCAGGAGTCTTAATGCCTTCTCGCACGTGTGAGTGTAGTACGAACGCATCTCGCCCTTACAAATTGGCAAGGGGGCGTTGCGAAAACCCATATTGCAAAGGTCTGTTGAAGCAAAGCTCAAACACCGCGTTGTCCTCCAACGGCCTTTCCTTGAAATTAGTAAAATACGAGCAGCATGTGCTGGCATGAGGATAGAGAAAATATTATTTTCTTTGTAATTCGAAATACTGCAATCGCTCTTAAATCGCGGTCCTTAGCTTTCTTGATAGCTCGACTTCAGAAACTTCGTTATAACTATTCAGCAGGGGAAATGATTTTAACACAGTCCTCTCCATCCGGCTGTTTCAAACATCAAAGTTGTTGGTCATTGCATTGATGTTGTCATGCACAATGATAATTAGGAATGTTCTTCTATAATATGCAGGTTCAGTTGATCCTTTCAAAGTTCTCGGATATGCGCGGATCCCACTGAACGCTCGTAAAGACTCTTGGGGTCATCGGACTACAATTTGAGAACCGCAGTTCTAGAGGTACATAAAGCAGAGTGGAACGCGGTAGGATATTCTTGGCACGTGGTACGTGCTCCTTGTGCTCCAGAGATTATCTTACTGTTGGCCCAGCCACGTGTATGCATGTACGCTCTATTGCCCATCCAACACTTTCTTATACATCAACGCATCGGCGCATGAACGAACATGGTAATTTCAACTGAACTACAACAAGCACCGCAATTTTTTACAGGAATATTTTAGATGAGACTCATAAAATATCAATCAGCAGTCATGGAATCAAGCCTTTGGACGCATATAGTTTTTGTTCCACAGCTCCACACATTTTTGCATTTAATCATATACTTCACATTAAAAAATATCACTTAATGGATTTCTTCACAAAATATTGTAATGTTATGAAGTACTGTAGTCGCGTGGGTATCAGGAACGCCCATCAATTACAATTTTGATATTTCCTTGAAAACATTTTATTCCACGTAATGCCCCAGAAAGTTAGCCATGTACGAACTCTAAGCCCTTGAAGGGACATCATCGTAACATTATGGTGGTAATTCCTTCTTGTTCATGGCGAGAAAAACAAATGAAATGGAGCAAAATGTATGTTGCACATGGGTCTGCGGTCAGCAGCAAGGCCATTATAATAACCGATGGTTTTGACCTTAAAGGGGTCATGAAAGGATATCGGGCTGGACTGTTCATGACTTTACATCGGCGTACTGGTCCTAGTCTGGACCAAGTATAGCGCACAGACCGCCACTCATCCCAAAGCTTCTTGATCGCGGTGAAATTAAAAATATAAACGGGGACTATATATTTCGGTCTTGCCTTCGCAAAGCTTGATGACGTACTTGTGGAAGGAAACCACCCGACCGACGACTGGGCATGAGACATGCATGAGCCCTCGACTTCAGCTCGCAACAATCAATGGCTCGGCGGACACTCCGGTAGAGGCGCGTGTCCAACCACTGCGGTGATGATAATAGACGTACTCTAACAATCCCTGAAGCTGAGCACACGTTTTCACTTTGCCGACCCAAGCGCCTCGCTATTAATACCTCTGGCGGCATAGGATGGGCACCAAGTCACGTGGTCTCTTGTTCGGGCTACGAGCTCAGTGGATGAAAGATGGTCATATTTCTGAAAACTAAGGCAAGTTCAATCGTTTATTAACGTTAGCTAATGATTCTGAGTAGTATTTAACTAAAGCGAAAAACAATGTTTTATTGCCTCTTTAATGAAAGTCCCGTATAGACCATTTCAAAAACGTGCTTCTGGTGTTTTAGTTTTATGTGCCGTGCCACTTTTCGCACCACTATATGAAAACACAAGGTCCACGTAAAAAGTAAGTTTACCATGACTTTGTTAAATAAGTCTGTTGATGAGGCCATAATAAGTAAATAAGTACACAAAACAAGTAATTGAAAAACTGTTTTGTTTTTTATTTGCACGAAAATCTATATAATGAAACATACACGTTTCCTCTCAAATTACCGAGCAGACTGTGCCCGTTTGAATATTACTCTCATGAGCAAGTAGCGAAAGTTTTATGGTGTAACCAGGTTCAGAAACTTCTCTAGAGTAGAGTTGCGCTTGCAGTGCTATAATCAGCGCTGTAAGTTCCTAGTTTATGAAGGTGCCTTCTAATTTATTCAAACTCAAGGGCAACATATCTCGCCTATCTGCAGGTCTGTCTGTATATCTTTGTGCACATGTGTCCGTGCTATATTGAGCTCGCAGCGTTTCTCCTTGTTCTTTTCTTTCTGTTTTTCCCTTTTCAGGTTCATTTTTTGTTTTTTTTTAATATTTTTTTTGACGTCACATCATTGCCCAACTCTTCAAAATAACCGATGCTCTCTGCATTTGTTTTCTCGGATATCTTCTTTTTAGAGAAGAAGAGCTCGCTTTTTCACCAACACGCACGTTACGGATACTCCTCCAGCTTATTTGGAACAAAACTTTGGATGACTCGTAGTAACTCCAAAACACAATAAAACGTGTCGGAGCAATAATGTGCGGAGTCATGCCCGCACCCACAGAAGGTCGCGTTAGCCGGCTTTAAGCACATCACAGAAACAAATTGGTATTGAAACGACGGAAGCTGGCAACATGGTAACGAGGATTGGTGACGCCATTTGTATATTTCTTCGGAAACGTAACCTAGAACTTCTTATATACAAAAGCAAGAGATGAGCTAGTGTGCGTCATCTGCTACACCTGAAATGATATTCGATACTTAGAAAAAATTAGTTAGCTTTTAAAAACTTATAATTGTGGAAAGTAACTTTAAATAAATTCAGGCAAATTATTATAACAAATTCAGTTTTAAAATAAGTCTTCATTTCTGAATTGCGCTTTTCCCGTAAATAGTGAAGCTTCGAAACATTGCTTCATTGTGAATTTATTTTCAATGACTTTGATCACGAATACAAACACATCCGCCTTATAGAAGACCAATCCGGTTCCGCTAGCACACAACTATTAAAACTGTCAAACCAGATACTAAAATGCCATCCGAGAACTTAGAACCCTTAGGTTAAAATTTCGAAGTTCAATCGTTCTAAGGTTTACGACTAAACGGTTGAGGTTGCGGCTCATATTTCTTATGTTAAATTCCTAGAAACATACAAAAAACTCGCAATGATGGTTGTTCAGTTACAAAGCTACACTGAGTTATGACAGTTTCAATTTATATGAAAAAGACAGGTTTCAGATAAACCAACTAGAAAAAAACATGAAAACATGGCGCGGTTTCGTTGCATTACAAATCTACAAACCTTGATTTCGTAAAAGCATGACATCCAAAATGTCAAAACTTAAGCATTTTGTTTTTTCGTTGAGAGTTACGTTTGCTTAAATAGATATTACATTCTGCCCTAACGTATTGAAGCTGAATGAACAATTAATTGCAATTATAACGAAATGACGCACAGTCGCAACATTTGCACCGCAAACATGAGCCTAAGCACGGCCACCATTGGCATTATTGTCGCGCCCGTCGAACCGCTGCCTTAAAGCGATAGCTTTTAGCGGATACCATGCACGTATCCAGCTTGATCGCGTTGGCTTTACCGTATCAATGAAAGCTATAGAACATAGTGCTATATTTTGTTGCAACTCAAGTCCAGACAGGCAGCCGTTGCTATGAGCAGATGAAATCAATCAAGCAATGCTAAAATCGAAAGTAACAAGGCGTTTTCTGTTTATCATTGTTCAGCGATGATAGAACGTGCTCATAAACACTCGAACACCATGATGGTTGAGTTTTTGAAGCTGTTTGACTAATCCAGTCAGCTAGTAGCGTCGGCTGCATCTGAACTCAGGTGAAACGAAGTATAGCAACTGAGCACAGCTGGTTTGACGTCATGGCTGCGCGGAAAAAAATGCTACAGCCGGAGAGAACGGTTGACTGTTTTGAGGGAGAAGGGTGAATATTGCGTTCTTCTTTTTACCGCTTTTTTTACCGTTTTTAGCGTTTTTACCACTTTTTCTTTATGTGGAGTGAAAAAATTATAGTTTTTAGGTTTACATTGTTTTTCTTAAGTGCTCACTCAGGCAATTTTAGCATAAATCATTTATCACCTGAAGACAACTTTGTGGAATGTTTAAATGCCTCTTGTTCATCGCGCTATTTATACAAATGTCTACTCAAAAATAGTGCCCAGATATACCTTGTATATAAATTACCGAACTCTCAGTTACTATCCAGATGCAGCACTAGAGGTGCAGACCAGATAGCAAATATAAAGAGGTCGGGGTTATCTGATTCAATAGTTATACCCATTTTTGGAAATGTTCAATGAGAAAATGGTGCCCATGCTGCCATTCCTCTGCATATTTCCGTGGGTATTCTAAGCCCCCATTTTTTATTCTAAAATGTCCTCAAGTTATTTATAGCCTAGGAATCAGACAACGCCAAGCTCCGAATACTTTGCATCTGGTATGGATCGCTAGCCCTATATTTGCTCAGAGAGGGTGAGTTCAACGACGCATATAGTGGATTTTTACGGTAAAAAAAGCTAAGTCGCTAGTTTTCACAATGAAAGCGGAAAAAATAACTACAATGATAAACAAGTATCCCAGTAATTGTTTAAGAATTGCCGGGTACGTATAACACGCAAAAAAAATACAACAAAGCATGGATTACAACGCACATGTTTGAAGAAACCAAGCTATGACTTAGATTTCGTTCAAAATATACTTAATGCCACGGGTAGACCTTCTTTATTTTTCTTCGTATTTTGTTCGCGTGGAAGTAGAGCAAATATTAACTGCACGGAAAACGCGAGGGTGAACCGCTTTCGCATAACCTAAGGCCAACTTGCGAATTTTGTAATCTCACTGCTTTTGGGTTGAACGACGTTTTAATGTTTTTACTCGGTTCGATAATGCGTTTGAAATTATACATCACACTGAAATGCGGCTTTAGCCTATTTCAATATAGAATAAAGGAAACGAGTACACAAGAGCAGTTTGCCAAGGAAGTTGGACATATCGCTGAAATAATATACTGTGATGCTTGTATTTTTTCGTATTTTTTAAAGTTTGAGTGGAGATTTTTTTTTAACTTAACCTGCCCACTACCACAAAAATACGTATGCAGTAATGAACACACACGCCGGCCGGCTAAATTTTAAATTTATCATGGTTAACAAGAGTTTGACACTGATTTATGGCTATATCAGTGGTGAAGATTGCTTTTTATATTTACTCTCATTTCGGAATTTTCCTCGTGAGTACACATTCATCTTTATATAAAACTTTGTGTCTTCAATACTCGTACCAAGATATTCGTATCCATTCAAGTTCCAATATCAGTCAGCAACATTATTCACTTTCTTAAAAAAGGAGCAAGTCGTATTATTTTATGTTGAAACGATGCCTTCCCATAAAAAAAGAAGATAAAGTACAATATACACGTAGGGTGCGCTTTTGGAAAAAAACTAATATCTGGCCAAAATATGGCATCGCTGATCCATTGAAAAAACAAGCTGAAACATGAGTCTTGACAAAAGAGAAAGGGTATTCGGTATATGAAACAAAATATCAATGGCGAACTCTTGGTGCTCCAATGATCCATATTGTCTAGAAGCCATATGGCAGTGGCATGGTGCATTCCCACGCTACGGCTTACACCTGCACGGGTCATCTGAGCCAACGCGAGTATCGAAAATATTAGGTTCTTTTTTATATGTTGAGTCATGATGCATAAGTTCCAAAGGCTACAAGGTTGGTGTAGCCTTAAACGTGATTCGTTCCTCAGAATCAGTTTAGTATTGGCGAAACAAAAATAGATTGCACGAAGTTTTACACTTTCTCGTACGTATTTTGGCACGCATTCCTAAAAAAAAGAGGTTTTGAAATCAATGCTTATTCTTTCATAACTTATAACAAACATAAAAATGATGAAGTAATATTGTTGTTTCTAGATGTTGTTTTTTTTTTGTTTTTTTTTTCTGAAAAGCCTTGAAAACCTAGGCTTGTAGTGTCTGAGCCTCAAGCCTGCTTCGGAGCGCATTCAAAATATCAGTATTATAAAAAGCCAGTGGGACCATTTTTATTTTGTTTTTTCGGGCAGCGTTAAAGTGTAGCGGCGAAGCTGTTTGGCAAAATCAAAATATAAAAATAACTGAAAAGTTTACTACGACGTAGATGTTAAAGAATGAATTGTAAACTATTAGTCGCGTAACAATATATTATTTACGTTATGCTGAAGTGCGTTATAACAAAGTATATCTTGCTTCAACATCATGAGTCCATTACCGATATACATTCACCTGCGCGAGACCACATGGCTCGTTGTACCTGTACAGTGTGCCATAATAAAGCAATGCATAAAAACAACCCGGCGTTGAGTTGCCATTTATAGAATTCCAAACATTACGGCATTGGCGTCAAAAAATACATTTTTGTTTTTTTAATCTCAGAGTTTTAAATCCCAGAGGATTTTCTTGCTTAAATAACATGGCAATAATTGCCAACGTGCCATACCTGAAGCAAAGATGAAACGTTTGAAAGAACGAACCCGCAGTGAAACTGAAGCCTGGCACCTGTTTGGGTGAATCAGAGACAATACACCCAGACTCTGGTCAGTGAAAGTCAGGTTTGGCTCTGCCTGGGCTTCTTTGGTTTTTATAAGGCTCTAAAGTCTTGTACAACGAACAAGGTCCGATTCTAAAATATGTACTACCTGGGCAAGTACCACCATACATGCATAGTCAAGGCGCTCGTCGTATTGCAACTGTTTGCCATCATTGGCTAGGCCAATTATGCAGAAAGTGCACACTAAGTTCCTGAGTTTTCTTGTTTTTTTTGTGAACAGTCAAACGTTTAAGCGTAAATGCGCAAAACAAAATGGCGCATGACGACCAGCGCAATGACGATTCAGTTGTGGTGTTGCTTGATATACTCCAACGGATTGTAGCGCTGGCGGCAGACAGACTACGATTGGAGCGGAGCATTGTATATTTAATGATTTCTACCCGTTAAGAAAGAGCCTATACTTATAACATAAAAAAATGTAAAAAGCAATTGAGCTTGAAGTTCAGTCACCTCGAACTTTATGTTCCATCGCACCTTGGACGAAGCATTCGATATTTTTTATCCAAAAACCTGTATTTATTTGTACAATTAATATTTTTGAAAGTTTTTTTTTCAAATAAGAAAGAACATGGTAGAGTTACTCGCCTTTAAATTTATATTCAATATCTAATATTATTGTTTTAATGCTACTCTGAATAAAGCGGTTGAAACTATTTTTCGTTGATGTAGTATTACCTGCAAGTAAAAAGTAAAATACGGATGAGTAAATCATGCCTAATATATTTTTAGGATTCCTTCTCGCAGACGCTGGATACGACGTGTGGCTGGGAAATGCCCGGGGTAATATATACACAAGTAACATAAACCTCGCTCGAGATGACAGACGGTTCTGGGACTTCAGGTGAGCCTTTCCTGCCAAGGAACCTTTTTACGCCCACAGCAAGATGGGATATAAATATTAGGTTTAAATGGGAGGTTCTAGTGCCACGTTTTGACGCTAACGGTTAGTACAGGAATGATTCGCCGAAGCCACTGCGTATCCGCGTACAATTCTTTTCAGACTGAAAAAATGAATCTTTACTGAGTTATTTTGAGTCGACAACTTCGTCTCCGAATGAGCTCGGTAAGGGATCAACAAAATTAATATGATTGGCGGCACGTGACAAGAGCGAGTGAGGAAAAAGTCAGAGATTTTCAACATGCACTATGAAGCAGGATGAGTTTGGGCGAGTAGTGCTAACTCGTCCTGTAGGCGGTCCAAAGAGACAGCAGTGGTTTTGTTTTCATGTGAAAAAGTCGTCTAAAGTCGTCTCGCTGACGTCGCCGCTAGTTCATAGCGTCGAAAGAACCGAGTCTTAATAGAATACTATGGAATAACATAGAGTACTTATTTACAACACATACATATTAAAAAAATGTTTTCGAACGAACGAATCAATGCGTACGCCTTGTTCCTCGCTATTTTGAACTCGCTCTTTAGAATTACATTTTTGGCAAACGCTTGCAGCGTCCCTAGATAAGTTCGTTATACTTTGAAGCAAAACAAATTTTGGGTGTAATCTATTCGGGATGCCCTTACGCCTTCTAATGATGACTCTCTTTTGCAAACACGCAAAAGTTGAAAAAATAGTTCTAGTACTGCCTTGTACAGCATTGGTACTTTCAACCAAGTTGGAAGAACATTTGTGTTGTGGTCGGTAACTATTTTTATCAAACTCCACTTGATCAGTGATAGGTATTTTATTTTTGGAGCGCTGGAATCCTCCCTCCTAGTGCAACTTGTGACTTGGCAAGCTATGAAATAATGGTCCGTAAATATTTACCAATATCACAGCCCTTTTCATTGTGTTGACCAAATTACGAAAATTAATGTGGTCGATAGAAGATACGAATTTGTCATCTCAAAATTGCTCACGAGTGGAGGTGTATAAAACGCTCTCGATTCCCTGAGTTGCTCAAAGGTTTAAATTATCACACACGCCATGTCGCGATGAATTCATGGCATTTATTTTGAAGTGACCCACCAAACATAACTGACCCGTCGGGTTACATTTAGATATTGCACTAGAATGTTCTTCCAGAAACTAATTCGCGTTGCAGAGCGGGGGGCGAGAGATGGCTGTAAGGTGAACTGCAAAAGATTCGCAGCTAAACTGGAGACCTACGTATTCCGCATGCGTCATCGTCACCTAGGTCTGAACTGTAGGACCCTTTCAATGTCGGTCGCCTCCGTCACAAAACAATTGAAGGGTTGGAAGTGGACATCATGGAAGGCCTCCGATGATGTTCTCTTTGACACGGCGCATCAGGATTTGCAAAGTATTTGCTTCGGGTGCTTGAGGATCGGCGCGGTTGCTGAGTCGGACAACGTCCACAATGCTGACGGCATTTTCGTTTGGTCTTTGAACACTGGCCTGAAGAAGCTGTTCAGCACGTTCCCGTCGCTGCTGGCTTGCGAAGGTGCGTCGGAGCTTTTCATTGTGCTGTTCCCACGAACTGATCAAGGCCTCGTGGTTCTCGTACCTTTGCCGAGACGTTCCTTCTAGGGAAAAGTAGACGTTTTGAAGGTTCTGTTCAGGCGTCCATTCATTGTGTCGGGAAACTTGCTCGAATAGATTGATTAAGCCGTCGATGTCCTCGTAAACGTCGCCTTCGAAGGGAGGACGCTTCCGGAGTGCGACGGGCATAACGACGACGAATGGGGCGGTCGAAGACGGTGGCGTCATCGTCTTGCTCTTCTTGGACTTGTCCGGCGGAAGTCTGGATTCAGGGGCTTGGTCTTTAGTGAGGCGGTTTCCTCTGGTCTCAGTAGTCTTCACGGAAGGTCTTTTTGAGCCGGCAACTCGCCTTGCGCTGCGAGGTCTCGAAGGGGTACGCGTCATGGGCTGCATAACCCCGCACCTTTACAAAAATGTCACGGATGACAGGTTGACGACACAAAGAATAACTAAGGAAACTGAAACGTTTAATGTGGTGAATTTGTGCCGAAAAAACAAGGAAACAGAACATCACAACAGAGCGTCACGTGCGTCAAAGTCAGTGTAGCAGCAGGTTCGAGCGCAGGAACGATACTCCTCCATAGTCGCAACGCGGAACACTTGGTTTACTCGCTTGAGTTTCTGGAGCATTCGGCGTAGAACGTTCGGGGCGTAAAACATTCGTAGCTCGATGACACGACAAGGTTCTCGAACTTACGCGAAGGCTAGAGTAAAATAATAAATAAAAGAAGCGCCCGCTCCCAGGAATCAATATGGGTCCTCCACGTGAAAGCCAAGCACGGTAACCATTGGATCACGCACGCGCTTGCTCGGCGACGCGCGATCACTCTCGAGACTCTACGGTGGAAGGCGACCGTGATGCTGCGCTTTCCGCGTGTTTCAAATTTTCATAAAATTTAATGGTTTATTGAATTTACAGTGCGCTCATCAAGTTTCTAAGTGAAACCTTATGCGTATTTTTTCAAACTGAAAAGTTACCTAACACATGTTAGTGATTAAATAGATCTAACTTTATGCTTAGTCACCCATATTATGCCCCAATGCCCAATAACTTTCATGCGTAGACCGCATTAGGGTCGATGTTGCGGCTTTTTTGAAAGAAATGTGTAAAGCCCAAAAAGTACACCCTGTATATTCTTAATAATATTGAATTTTTTGAATGATCAGAATATACTAATGTTTTACGAATCTCTACTATATACCTGCTTCACGCTCGTGGTGGATTTAGAAGAGCGTCTATAATATTCATCAAAAATATCCAACTTGCTCAGGTTCATTTCTGACGGGAAAATACTTTTAAATTTAAATTTTATCATATTACATAATTTTTACAGTTCATAGACCTGCACATAAAAGTTTTATTACAGTATCTCAACAAGTAATAGCCGTGCATGTTATGAAAAAGGCCCGTCAGTTTAATTTTCTACAGAACACAGAAGCAACCAATCATCGTGTTCTGCGTGAAAAACATAGGGAATAGTTTGGTCGAAGATGCAATTCTCCTTAAATTGAAATCTGCGGATATAGAATTTCGTTCATGAGGATGTTATATCTGTACCGTAAATGGCTGCCATGCTACTGCCGATCTCAGTGATTCGCTATTTCCGTTGCTCCGCGGCAGAGCGGACGCAGAGGCTTTGTTCATAAACATCGCGTCTATTACCCGAGCAAATACGGTGGTATTTTACTCTGTATGTAAACTCTAGAGGCATGGGAAACCATAAAGTAATCCCAAGCCAATATGGTGATTTTGTTAAACAAGTAACATATTACTCTCGCAGATTAAGCATGATACAAATTGCTTTACTTATTGAATAAAAACAAACTATTCATCTTTCAGCAGGTTGCAAATATCTTAACATCAGTCAATGATTCACTCATTCATTTATTCATTTGTTTATATCAGGCGATCATAAAGAGCTTCTGCCTTGGTAATGATGCAGAAACAATGATTACATAATCCTAGTAGATCTCCTAATGATGAAACTTCTGCGCTTTTTTAGTTTCAAACATTTCAGGAAGTGTGTTGATCTATCCGACACATATAATGAGAATCAAATTACCGCTTTTGATGTTACTTACGTTTACTAAACGTTTTAAAAAGCTTACTTTTATACAATAATAGTAATCTTGTTGTTTTCCTTTAATATATACAAAATAAGGAGTTAGTGCAGACAGCTTCATGGCTTGCAGTTTGACGAAGCCCTACCCCATGTGGCAGAAAAGCAGCAGAAGCTATTTCAGACAACACAAGCAAAGAACAAGATACTACACCTTGTCACATCAATTAGCTACAAAAAAGTTGTTATTACTCCGTTTCTAATAACGTATTGCGTAGCACATCCTTTGATTTTTAGTCATGTTAATATTCTCACCTTCGAGCTTATTTAAAAGCACGGTAGTGTACCTTTTAAAGAGGTTACTCTATAATAAATACGGGGAGTAGTAACGTATCAGTTCTCGCTATGTCTAGTTTCATATGTCTGGTTTGTTCTCACCAAGGCCGACAGTTTGGAAAGAAGAAAGTTGTTATTTTGTTTTAGTGCCGTATTGTAGACTCCCATCAAATGATAGTGGTATAAATGATTAATTCTCACAATTTTATGCTTTCGAAAAAGCTCTGCAAAATAATGCAAAACAAATAAACATTTCTAATTATGCGAAATACTTTATTCTGTGCTAAAAGCAGTGCTGTTAAATTTTGTTTCGCTGTTTTTTGTTAAACCAAGCGAAAGTACACGTAATATGTATAGATCAGAGAATAATACAGAGAAACTACACTCGCGTGGGAAACATAAAAAAGGTTTTAGATATTATTCCTATCGCTTTGCAAACTTTTCGTTGGATATACTCAACGTGTTTAGTTCAAGAAAGTGATTCAATAAAAATGACACCAAGAATTTTAATAGATTCGCAATATATAAAGAAGATGAATTCATCGATGCTATTTAAAGGTAACACAGTTTTACGATTCGGTGGCCTAAACAGTACGCGTATAGATTTGTCTGTGTTAATTTTTAGTTCATTAGCTTGCGTTCATATGTATAGGATTTCGAGAACAACTGCCGGCGCACTTTCGATCTCAGAATTTGTTTAACCTTCAATAAAATTAGTGGTATCGTCAGCATATGATATACAAATAACATTTGGTGCGCATTGTTCGATATTATTTATAAATATTATAAACAACAGCGGCCCAGGTACACTCCCATGGGGGACTCCAGTCGCAATTCATTTGGTTGCTGACTTATAATTATTTACGCTGTCAAACTGCTTTGGATATTCTTGATATAATACCAAATGTTTAAGCCCAATTCCTATGATACCATAGTCTTCTAACGTTTTGATAGTATGCTAAGATTAATCAAATCAAAGGCCTTAGATATTTCAAAATACACACCTAGAATAAGCACTGTATTCCAGATATATTTGAATACTTCTTTTGCTCTAGCAGCGCTGTTTCAGTTGAACGCTTGCTCTGAAAGCCGTGTTGAAAATCAGGGAGTATGTGTTGTTTTTCTAGATAACAATGAAGTCAGTAGTACATTATTTTTTTGAAGACATGAAAAAATGAAAGACCTTTACAATTCTCTCTAATCCTAAATTGGAGCGCAGCTCTTGAGAAGGAGCAAGGGAGGTACAAAGCGGAGGTGTGCCCTCCTCCTCTAAGTACTCTCCTTTCCTCCTCTTCTCCTCCAATCCCATTAGCGAAAAATTTTCGCTAAATCTCACTTTAAATTTTGCGGGGAAACCTAACCCGCTAAATTTAGCGGGGAAACTTAACCTTCTAAATTAAGAAGAAAGTTTCGCAAAAATGTCCCGCTAAATGGAAGGCGAGGATAAGAGGAGGAGGAGAGGAAAGGAAAGGGGAGGAAAGGTATACCCTACCCTCCTACTCAAGAGCTGCGCTCCGATATTGCATTACATAAGATTGTAAATGTCTCATTTTTTCTAGTATAGTATGTCATAAAAAAACAATTTCTTTGTTGTTTTGCTTATGTATACCCCAGCCAACGTACTTCAACCTTCAGCAGCGTGTGCTTTAGTGGCTTGCACTCTAACTATGATGAACGCATTTTTCGTTTCCTCCTCATGAAGTCTCGGACTAAAAAAAGAAAGGCGGTTTACCTACTGACGTCTATGGCCCCACCCATTCTCCTACACATATTTCGATTTCTCTGGTCGTAACGAAACGAATGACCAGGAAGCGTGATGTCTGTCGCTGTTGTAAGATTCTGACCGAGATTTCAATTTACCAGCATTGACGAATTGGCCTCGGAAGATCTACCCTCAATAATCGACACTATTCTGAATATAACGGGAAAGGAAAAACTGCAGTATGTCGGATGGTCGCAAGGAGCGCTGCAATGTTCGCACTGCTTTCCGAGAAACCAGAATACAACAAAAAGGTAACTTCAAAAATATGTTTATAGTGTTTTACGCCCTAGTCTTTATGAAACCCTGACGCGAATATTGAACGGAGATAAGAGTATTTATTATGATTATTTTAACTAAGTCGAAAGCCTTATATATGTCCCGTTGCGTGAAAAAAGCGGCGTCGGCGTTGTGCCCGAAAGATTGCCTTAAAAGGAGCCATCAAGCACGCGCCGCTCAAGATCAAAGCGAACACGCCTAAGAAATAGAAAACAAAGGAATGCACACCAACGCAGATGCTTTGTCACGGAAGCCGTAATGCCGGTGGGGGCGCCGCGCCTGCGCAGTGGGGGAGCGTGATGTCATCGCCAGAGCGCCGTATGCAAAAGGAAGACGTGGCGCGCTGCTTGGAGGAATGCGCTGCGTGTACGAATCCTTTCGCATTCTTACATGTAATTCAGTCTTAAGTGTCTTCGACATGTTTTAATACGAGGGAGAGGCAAAAAGTGACCACAATTTATTTTTACTTGCGTGGTGGCGTAGATATCATGAAAAGCCCGTGATTACTTTTGAACATAATCACCTCCTCGCTCGATACATGCGCGCCAACGCTTCACCAATGCACAGATGCCGCGGGTGAAAACAATATTGTGGCTTACTACTTAGCTACAAATGCACAGCCGCTTTCAGGTCATCATCTGTATCAAACATTTTCCCCCCAAAGCCCCTTTGGGAGGTACGAATAAGTAAAATTCACCCGGTGCGAGGTTTGGCGAGTATGGTCGGTGCGGAATGCACTCAAACCGCAGTTCTTTGATTTTTTCCCGCCGTCTTACGTGCCGTGTGAGGGCGCGCATCGTCGTGCTGAATCAACATCCGAAAGCAGAGCAATCCACGACGCTTTGACATGATTGCAGGCTTCAAGTGGTTCTCAAGTAGGTTGCAGTATGACGCATTGTTCAGAGTGAGTTTCTTTGGCATCTGATGTTCAACTGTTAGGCCTTTATAGTCCCAAAATGACCTTGAAAATTAGCTTGGCCACCGTTGAGCTTGACCTTCTTCGGCCTTGGTGACGTTGTCTGTCGCGATTCTTGCTTGCTCACTTGGTCTCTGGCTGGGCGTAGTGTACCCAGCATTCATCACCGGTGACAATGCTCGACGAAAATCCTCTCCCTCGGCTTCGTAGCGTCGCAGTAGCGTCGGACAAACTGTCCACACGCCACTCCTTAAGGTGCGGCGTAAGTTGTCGTAGTACCCACCTGGCGGATACATCGTGGTAATGCACAATATTATAAATGATATGGTGCGTCAAGCCGCAACTAATATTCAATTCTTCTGCCATTTCTTCCATGGTGACACATCGGTTCTTGTGTATGAGCCGTTCCGCAGCAGATATTGTGTCTGGCATCGTCGAAGTGTCAGCCCGTATGGAGCATGGTGCGTAAGTCAAACTGGACGCCCACTTAAAAACATATTGTGCCACTTGTACACCTGCCCAAGCGATACACAGGCGCCTAAGTACTGCTTCAATATCCTGCGATGAATATCCGCAAATTTTTCGCCCTCTGCGCCCAAACATCACATAACCGAACGATGCTCCTCCCTGGTGCATGCTAACAAGGGGGCGGCAATTTTGAAAGTGCTGGGGTCACGTGGCATTTCCCATAAAGCCGCCAGACCTGCGTGCACAGCTCCCTCTTGTGGTTATATATTCTCAAGGCTAAATCGCGGTTACTTTTTGACTCTGCCTCGTGCTTAATAACAAAAAATAAAAGCAAGAATAGTTGGGAACCGGCGCTTCCAATTTCGTATGTTCATTGTGTTTATTTTTTAGCAAAATCGAAGTTTGGCATTAGAGCTTGACCTTCAGACCAACTTCGAAGTTTCTCAGAACTTTTGTTCGTGCAAAACAAATTTCGGATATTTGCAGGTTGGTACTCTCACGGGATTTTCAGGTACAATATTGTAACCAATGTAGTACAATTTTCACCACATAGTGAATATTTATGTCATCAGTGTAGTGATAAATACAACATACTACAACGTTCTATTCCTTAGGATTAGTTACGCACATTGATTGCGAGTTTAGTTGGAATACAAGGTTTTGTTTTCTATGAAGCGTTTGACTCTGCCAAACATTGTCAAATGCCGAGCGCTCAAGAGAACTAAGCCAAAACTAAAGTGAAAACTGTCCGTATTTTGTTTTAAAATATCTACAATAAATTAGCCATCTGTGAATATGGATGAGTTTCTCACTGACGTACCGCCCTTGTCTCGTCACCCAAAAGTCAGCAGTATCGCCGTTCGCAATAAAGCATTATTAAAAGGTTAAGAACGCGACACTGCTAGCAAGCATGCCACAGCCTTTTTTGCATTGTGTTTCTATCTCCGTGCGCCAAGTTTTGCCTTATGGGATATATCCAAGGAAAAAAAATGCTTAAACGGCCTGAATGGAAAACGGATGTCATAAATAAATTCTACAACGAAAAACAATAAAGCTACATTTACGTCGCGGTTCGATTTTTTGTTAAGCGGGTTGCAACTTGTAACGGTCCTCCTTTCCACTTTTCTCTCTCGCGGTTTTGCACTCCGCGTGCAAGAGAGGTAAGGTGCTTGGATTGGCTTGGCTGCCCGAATAAAAAAACATATGGAAGCCTCGTGGTCTTGTGCTCAACTTGGGCTCCCGCTGTGTTCTTGGGTTTCTGTGCTGGTGGTGGCAGCAGCTGCAGTCTGCGTATTTTGCGATGAATCCGGATTTTAAGCGTAGACTACTCGATCACATCAAGCAGATAGTGCTTCGTCCCCGCAACGACGCGCCTCGAAGACCAGCGAACCTCACTGCGGAGAGCTCCGAGGCCTGTGATGGGCCCTCGGAAAGAGGCGCCGGCGGGTCGCAGCTCCCACTCGAGTCGTACGAGTTAAAACGAAAGCGAAGATTTTCTTATACTTGTTGTTTCTGAAACATCAAAATTATTTGTTTGAAAAAATAAGTTCAATAAGAAAACGAAGATTACTAAGTTACTTTTAGAGCCCATAGGAGGCTCTCGGACTAGCATAAGCACCAGATGACTGGTGGCCAGTTGCGTGACGGCTAGTTGTCACTTTTCTGCGGGAGTCAAGTACAAATTTTTTTTGTGGCATAAATCTAGCTCTAAACAAATTTGTGTATGGCTGTAAACTTACTTGATGACATCCTTCTTCCACCTAACCTTTTTTTACGAATTTTTTTAATATTTTGCATATGTCCTTTAAAACCACTAGAACGAAGGAACCCGCTTCAGTAGAAAATGGGTGAAGCCGCCTTCACCCATTTTCTACTGAAATGTGTTCGGCTCATACCTGAATTATTAAAAGGGCACTAAAGTATTTTTGAGTTCCTACTTTTATAGTTACAACTGTCCACGTGTTCTAAGCATCATGAAAAAAGATTCCTTTGTGCGCGGCCAAGGTTGTTTATTAAAAATGTTATCAAAGATCCCGACACTTACCATTGGAGCAGAACGACAGATGGCGCTACCGAACCTTGCTGAATATGGTCGAACGACGGACGCCGCTTGTCAGCGTTCTGCACCAACGGTTATTGTCGGGAACTTTGATGACTTTTTAATACGCAACCTCGGCCGCGCATGACTGTAATTTTGGGTTTTTTAAAAGGCTGATAGCTATTAGACTGAATTGTGACCATAAAACGATTATCTCGAGACGCACTTTAGTGTGGAAATTACAGAGAAGATGCAAGCGAGCTGGTGAACTTTCAAGATTGTAAAACCCGAGACGTAGGACAAAAAAGAAAAGGACAACACAGACACAGGTGTGCCTTTAAAGAAGAAGTCATCTCGATGCCATACGCGGGATAACGATTTGAAGCTTAATGATTTTCGCTGGCCGTAAGATTGAAATAATATAATTGTATAACTTTTATATTTCATTTTCAGATCAGTTTGATCAGTGTAATTGGACCTGTAGCCTATCTCGGGCATGTACGTGCCCCCTTCGACTTCTTGTTCCATTTGCAGATTTAATTGCAGTGAGTATAAAACTTGTATTTCTGTTTCCTTTTAAACATGTCACACACGAGTACTACGCACAATATCGTGAACGAATATGTGTACGAATGGGTTGTAGCGTGGACGTCTGCATGCATTTCACTAGGTTTGGGGTTGAGACATACAAATCTGAGCGCATTTCATTCCAAGAATTCCTCAGATCATTATGTAAAAACTTGAAATTTACAGCGAAGATAAAAGAATGTTTGCCCTATAGCAACGTTTAGGCCATACTATAGGAGAGACTTGAGAAAAAACACAGTGCCCTCAAAGGTTTCTTTTCTCAAATATTTAACTTATAGATATGCACAGTGCGCAGCGCTTTACGTGCATGTCTGCACCAGCGGAAACGGACGATTGCATAATAAATATAGTGTACGGCACATCGTGTTCAATCCGGAAAAAATGCAGGTGACTTTTCTCAACGTCGCTTAATAATCGGGATTTTTGCCAATGAACCACAGCTATATGTCTGAATGCAATTTTGTTATTCTTAAATACGATATTCCTAATGCTACGCCGCAGTCCTCTGTCACTGAAAGCAAACATGATAAAAATCTAACATCAATTAATGAGTTTATTCTTGCATTTTTTTATTCAATTATGAAATCGGTGTCTTTTGTGGTGTGCGAGAAACTGACGAAATACAAACACAAATTGAAAAGGTCAAGTTAAACTCTGTTCAATAGGCTTTGGGTTAAAGGTATCATCCTATGTCGAGAATGACGGCTTGGTGTAGAGGTGGAGATAAAGAATTATTTCTTTCTAGACTTATGAAGAAAAGGTATTTTTCTTGTACACTGTTTACAAAACAGTTGTGATGGCGAATGGTTGCTTCGGTCAAGATTTAAGGCACATAAGAAACGGGCTCAATTGAAATGCTTCGGCAAAACTGCCGGCGACAAAATGCCCCAGTCTTCGAAGTTTTGAAGTTCGAATCGTCATCGCGGCTTCACTCTTTGCGTGCAAACCAACAGAAGCGTTCGAGGTTTTTAAGTTGGTTGAGTAGAATCCATAAGTTAATCAGCACAATCAATTTAAGATTGTAAGGAATCTTAAAGAAAGGAGGGGTTCTGACATGTTGACGCTTATTTTTGGTTCGTGGTGGACAAGAGTCTTGGTTCGAAGCTAACAGAGCATGAACTGTAACAAACACGGCGTTCTACAGCACACGTTCCAGCAGCATTCTGGTATTTGAATAAACGTACGGTACCATATAACTAAGCTTCTTGTAAGCTTAGAATTATTGAGGTGGTTTAAATCAAAGCTCAGCGTTTTGGTTTAGTAGCGCCAGTTTTAAAACCAGGTTAATTGAGTAGACGCCATATGTTCATAGGCCCGATCAATTTAAGATTGTAAGGACTCTTTAAAAAAAGAAGGGGTTCTGAACATGTTGATGCTTGAATGTAGTTCGCGGCGCACAAGAGACAAGAAAAGTATTTGTTCGAAGCTGACCGAGCATCAACTGTAACAACTCGGCGTACTACAACACGCGTTCCAGCAGCATTTCTTTCTTTGAATAAACGTAAGGTACCATATAACTAAGCTTCAAATTAGGGTTCAAGCGGATTCGAAATTATTGAAATTATAGATATTAAATCTCAGCGTTTTGGTTTATTACCACCAGTTTCACAACCTACATCACGAAATGAACCGGGATTGCGTTGCAGTTGACATTCTTGGTGAGCGGCAAGTGACACTCTGCGAGAGACTGACATCAGAAAAATCAACCGCAATCGCACATCTGTCACAAATATTGAATCAGGAAGCTGATTTTTACGCATGAAACAATCAAGTTTTCGAGGAGGTAGCTCCACGCGGAAGACGGCTGTGATGAGAAGAGCTTTCAAATGACCTCTGAAACGATGTGTCATTTGTAAGAACTCAGGTCTCGCGCAGAAAACAAGTGCATCCCTGACAGCTTTCAGTCTGTAACACGAGCAAGAAGACTTGACATATTTCAAATGGTTACGCATCTCATAGACAGTAAGAAATGTCAACTTTGAAGGGCCAGCCGTCCTGGAATTAGTGGAGTTGGCCGAGAGTCTCGGCTGAATAGCCTTCCAGCATGGGACCGCAGTACATCTAGGCAGATGTATGAAAGATTGAGTTGGTAGTCCAGGCGTCTCATACAATGTTAAAGAATGACACAGGAGCAGAGATCACTGTGACCTCACAAATGACCTACGAGCAGATTCTCAGCACATTATCTGTGGCTGTAGCCAAAAAAATAAAGTAGAATGGTTGTCCATTCACACTTGTTTAGAGCTGTAGATAGAGCGCGCGACATACAAAACACGCCACCTCACTACCCACTGACGAATAGGGATGTTAGTTCCCTCAATCGCGTAGGTCGGCTTGTTGATATATCACAGTTTCTCTCTTTAAAAATTAAAAAAACGTACTCGCAGAAAAGTATCTTTTGATCGAAACGAAAAAACGGGATATTTCCCAACATGTTCTGGAAATTTCATATACGAGTGTTTGCGCACAAATTGATATTTCAAAAGTTCAATATTATTCTGATATGATTACCCAATTTGAAACATTTAAAAAAAAACTATTTTTTTTGTCTTGCGAGGCTGAAAATAATACACCAGCTCGCTGTATGTAAACGAGTGAACGTTTGCCCGCACAAGGAGCGTGCGCTACGCCTGCGCAGAAGCCGTGCTGGCATGAGACGACGCTTCTAAGCGTACTCAGTGCCGACAGTAGTGCCACTACAGTGACGTGATGGCAGAGAGCTGAATTGCTCTATATTGCGTTGTTTTGACAAACGTAGCGTGCACCAGTTTGTTTATCTTTATTAATTTTGACACATGGTGAGTAAAAGACCCTGCATTGATGGTCACAATAAATTGAAGACTCTATGTAAGTTATCATTCCCAACGATCTATCAAACGAGTTAAGGGGCTTATGGCGCTTTCCCACGCGAAGCAGATCTACAATCGCGAAGCGAATCGCTTGCGTTCTCAATCATGAAGCGGCTGGGATTCAGCGGATACCTGCCGACCGCTTCGGGACCGATTTGTCCCAACCGCTTTCGCGAACCGCGAAGTGGCAACCAATCGCAATGCGACGCTGATTTGATGTCGGTGACTTTCGAAATAAATTGGCATCTGTCACTGGTGAGGCGTCCAAAGCGCTGTAGTCCTAGCGTTGCAGCAGACGAATCAGCGAAGAAGCCTGTTGTTCACGTCGGTCACTTGAATCCGCCGCGTGAAAAATTGACTCGCAATATTAACAGCGTTCTTCCTTTTGTTTAGTTTGTGTAAGGTCTGTTTATTAATCGAGGTGGCAAAGCTCATCGATCCGCTGCCTTGTTAGTCTTTGCCCGTAGAACACTGACACCTGGATCCGGTCGACCGGAAGGACAACTTTAATCGCCTGAACTACTGAAAGCTTTCGACACCGTGCATGACCACCAGGTTGGCCAATAAAGACGTCGTGAGTCTAATTGCGTGGCCAACATACTACCGCCGCAGTGTTTGGGTACCTGCGCTAGATCGACCGGTAGCATTTGTACTGCAAAAGAAACAAAGGGAGCCTATTGAAGAAATAAAACGTTCGTACCAGAAGATGCGTAGGTGAACCAAACGGCGTTTCTTTTTTCAAACGAAAACAGCCGACTCGGTCAACGTGTGTGTGACTGGAGGAGGGTCCGCCACCAACGAAGCCACGACTGGATAGCACCGAATACATTCCCGGCACCACTGTCCACCACAGCCGCTCAAAACTCTGATTATGATAAGAGCAAACGACTACGGGGGTAGGCTGCACGTCTATCGAGAAAACAAGATCAGCCTTCAGCTATTCATGCAGGATGGGTCCACTTCGAAGAAAGGGCCAGAGGCCTCCTCTTCTGAGTCAGCGAGGCGCGTTTAGCTGGATTTCGCTCGTGTGCGGAGACAGGGGAATCGCAGGCGTGATTGCGGTTCCGTGTTTCTCTTTCCGCTGCTCAAGCTGTGATGTTTGAAAACATGCGAACACCCTGAAGGAAAACCTTCATTACAAAAATAGACAAATTGTGGCTTTGGGTCGTAGATGAAACTAGATTTTGTATCGTAAAACAGGTTTGCCAAACGGAAGTCTCAAAAGATCCCGCGTGATCGCCGAGAAACCGCCAACCGAGCTTTGGTGTATCTATATGGGGTCGCTCGCGAACAGCATCCGCAACCGCTTCGCAAACGCAGCTCTTCCGCCAATGTGAAATCGCCATTATGGCACGTCGACACTGTAAACCGTTCCGCGCGTTCTCAACCACAAAGCGGCAAGCATCGAGCGGATGGAGCGCGTTTTTCCTAGAGTCACTAATTAAGCTACGCTTTCAGAGTACCGCATTCCTTTTCTTTGGCATTTTGCCGACAATAAATTCGCTCTATTCAACAGCATTCTGGTTCGCTGCGGCATCATTGGACAGCGGCAGTCACGTGAGTCGCTATCATCATCATCGCCTTTTTTCAACGTCACCGTTTTGGGGCCAGCGATCCGATGCCTGGTGCTGTTTTACTGTTTACTGCACGTGCACGCTGAAGTACGTCGCTCAGCATGCAATGTTTCCTTGTTACGTCGAGATACGAACAACACGACCTTGATTCGCTGCCACAGCTGCGGCTACGGCAGCTGGCGCAGGCGGCGGCTAGAGCTCGGCTTTGCTCAGCTACAGTCACTCCTCCATCGGCGCGTGGACCAACGATGGCGGCGCCTGATGCGCTTCAGACGCGTAGTTTGGGAGTTTCGGTACTCTGAAAGCGTAGCTCTATTTAGTGACTCTAGTTTTTGCCAGCCACTTGGGAACCGATTTGCTTCAAATGCTTTCGCGAACCGCGAAGCGGCAACCAATCGCAACGCCACGCTGACGTGACGTCGGTGGCTCTTGAAATAAGATGGGATTTGTCGCTGGTGAAGCGCTCAAGGCGCTGTTGTCCTAGCGTTGCAGCAAACAAATAAACTAAGAAACGTGATGGTCACGTCCGTCACTTGAACACGCCGCGATAAGAGCTGACCGTAGTCTTAACGGGCTTCGCTCCGCTGATTTGGTTCGGGTAAGAGTTTGTTTAATATTGAAGTTACCAAAGCCCGTCTTTCGCTGCCTTGTTACTCTTTGCCCGTAGAACGCCGGAACAAGCATTTGATCGCCCGAAATGGCAACTTTCGTACCCATAAGACAGTCGCGTGAACTACTGAAAAGTTTTGACACAGTGCACGACCACCACGAATGTCGATAGACACATTGTGAGCCTAATAGCGTAGACAGCACACTACCGCGGAACTGCCTGAGTACGTGCACTAGTTCGACCTGCAACATTTACTACTACCAAAAGGAATAAAGGGAACCTACTCAAAAAAATAAAGTGTGCGTACCAGTCGATGCAGAGGTAATCTATATGGCGTTTATTTGAGGTTAAGGTTAAACAAAGTGTAGACTCGATCGACGTGCAAGTCACGAGAGGAAAGTCCGCCACCAACGAAACAACGACCGGCTAGCAGCGAACACATTTCCTGCACCACGGCCTACCAGTGCAGCTCGCTACTCCTACAATTATAAAAGCAAACGACGAGGGAAGAAAACTGGCACTCTATTCCGAAACAAGGTTAGCTATTCATGCGGGAAGGGTTCATTTCGAAGAAAAGTTCGGGGGCACAAGGGGCGGACGCAGGTGCTTAAGGGGGGGGGAGAGGGTCAGGTATTGGTCGGCGTATCATGTGACTAAACCCCCCCCCTTCCCGCTTTCACGCCCTACATTTTTACACATGCAGTATTCAAGAGGGGGTTAAAACATCCGGACCCCCCCCCCCCCTCTGAATCCGTTCCTGGGGGCACCCTCTTCCGAGTCAGTAAGGCGTGCCTAGCTGTACTTTGCTTGTGGGCGAAGTCGGAGGAATTGCAGGCAGGTTTTGCAAGTCCATAACTCTTTTTTCGCTTCCTGAACTCGCGGTGCTTGTGAACCACGTGCAAATAGCCTAAAAAAACCTCTTCAGGGTGTCAAAATAGTTATATTTTGGCTTTAAATCGTGGATTAAACTGGATTTTGGATTGTAAAACAGGGTTGCCAAACACAAGTCTCAGAAGATCACGCCTGATTGTCGAGAGACCGTCAACCGTGCCTCGATGTGCCTGAACAGATTCGCTCGCGAACCGCATCCACAACCGCTTCGCAAACGCCGCTCAACCGCCATTGTGAATGCGCCATTAGAGAGATTAACCGTAACTTCGAAAGCGGCCCAGCCCTAAGGTCCTAAGCACGGCTCGGTTGACGCCATGTTGTACGCAAAAGTGAGTATTCGTCACGTGACCTCACAAGAGCCGTGACATCACTGGTAAGAGGGCATTGCCTTGGGGCCCTACTATGGACAGGACACATGGCGAGAAAGTCGGCGAGGAATCCGGTGGCTTTCATTGGCCGGCGCTAAGGGCAAGTGCATCATTGACCAATCACGGCCAACGCCTTTTTTGCCGATATTCTCACCAAGCGTTCAGTTTAGAGCCCCAGAGGTTCTGAGAACGAATTTGTTCGGTGTGCGGTAGTCGTGATGTGCCGCTGCTGCTGCCAATTCCGGGCTTCTACGTGCTCTATGACGGAAATATATCGTGAAGATCTGAAGAAATTAGATTTTATACTCTTTCTGCGCACGATTACTCTGGATATTAGAGCCTATGAGACAGCATCAGTCGTACCACCAGAGCGGTGCCCCGATTTCCAAATCTGTTTGAGGGTCGCTATATATTTTAGCATGACGTTTTTGCATTCTCCTAGCGTTGTTTGGATGTTGGAATCTTAAAGAATCGAAGCAAAATATATGCGTCGCGTGAAGGGCCTAGGGGCGTTATTCCAGCACTTGATCACTGCATATTATTAGCAACTTTTAACGAGGAATCTCCTGCGATCTTTATATTTGTATTAATCAAAAATTTTAAGACTACTTTTATGGTAACATTCTTGCTTTCTCCTAGCTTCGTTTAAACGTTGGTATGTCTGAGAATCGAAGCGAAACGTGCATTTCGCGTGCAGGGCCTAGGGCAAGTTGGTTGTTTCAGCCCTGAGTCAGCACATAATCACAGCGATTTTTAGTGAGCAAGCTCCTATAATCTTTAACCTTTGTACTAATCAACGATTTTGTGAGCTGGCAGTTTTAAAGATTTCGATATAACGTACTTTCACAGTGGTAGCTTGCATTTGATTGCAGTTTTTTTGTTTTATGTGCAAAGCTGGCGATCGCTTAAGTGACAAGCGCATGAACTCTTACAGGGAATACGAACCAATCATTGGGAAAACAGTTATTTACAAACGTTCATAAAACGGTTAATTTATCACCTTAGAACTCAGAAAACAGTTGGCAAGTTTTGATTGGTCAGCGCACAAATTACTGCATCCGACGTCCCTTAGAAATTAACATTACCAGGCTCTTGACCTTGCCTATACGTATAAAATGTCCACACTAACCTCGAGCGTATGATGAAATTCCCCTTAGGTGGTTGTCTACTCCATCATTCCAACATCTAGAATCTTGAAAAAAAATGCAGCCCCGCTCCTTAGAATTCCAGAGATAGCACTACAGATTCCAACAGTTCGTGAAACTTAATGCACCTAGGAAATAGAGCATTAACTCAACATGTTTCCTTTTTATAGAATTTATTGCGGCCTTCATACTTTGGGAATGCACTCTTGTCATGTGTTCGAAAATAACGTTATTCCAGCAATCACTGTGAACTCGGTTCAGCGCCTATTCGACTCAAGTGCTGCATTAGCGTTTGACGTGAACATGGACTCATTCACGTGATTTACACAGAAGAACAACGGTGACACTCAATCTTGTTTGATGGGCTTTTGGCTAAGGGTATATTGTCGTGTGAATATAAAATGCCCTGTTACATAACAATGCCTCTACCCAGAATCAACATATAATATTTATCTAGATTCTCATTGGTGTGTTCGTATTTGCGATCAACAAGTTGCAGAAAAACTATTTATCACGAGTATAATGTTTGTGATCATTAATGTCAATGTAGTATGATGTTATTACCGTGCATGTATAGTTTTAAATATCTACTCTGCAATGCCTACGAGCGCTTTTTTAAATTAACGAATTCTATTTTCACATTACTGGAGTTTGTTTGCGGACGAATCACGTGTTCAGGAGAGTGGGAGGAGTGCAGCCACATGCAACAAGTCTGCCGGGTTGGTTTGTCCAAATTAATAATACAAGGGAGTTCGAGAGGCGAGTATCCTAAAATTCTCCACCGCATGCAGGGGACACTATTCTTGAAATGTTGAGGTTGAAGGCGTAAAGGCTTAATTGGGAATATGATGAGTACTTGGTTATGATATCCAATATGTGTTTTTTTATCTTCATCACATGATTATTGAGTCTATCAAACAGTTCCATAACAAGTGTTTTCCTGAGACCAGCTTGTACAAGGCGTTCAGTCATAGCACACAGCGAATTGGACAATTGGGCGAGTTGGTAAGGGTTCATCATAACTTTCACCGCGACTGGGGACAAGACAGACAGAAAGGCAAACAATCTGTCCTTGTCCCAGTGCGCTGCGAGTTATAATGAAGTCATAGCACATTTTCTCCTTCTTGTCGGATGGCGCTTTAGATCCTGGCACGTTGGTGCTCAGTTTGGTTGACTGGTGATTTTGACTGACTCCATTGTCTTGGGATTATACGTCATATGTAGGGCTCCGTGTTTTCGGATAAATCCGAAAAACTCCGAAAAACACCCGCCGGTAAAATTTCGGAAAATTTGGATTTATCCTATAAACTCCGAATGTTCATGTGCCATCGCCACCCCCCCCCCCCCCCTCCGCAAAAAAAAAAGTAAAATATATATATATTTTTTTTTACAGTCTCATTAGCACAGAGTCAATGGTCCTGGGAAAACGGCACCATAATCATCTTTTAAAATCTGAGAGCGTTGTCAAAAGGGGTCTTGCCGCTTGTCTCGTCGAGGTTCATTCAGGGCAACAGGTCATTGACATTCGGGTCACGACGAAAACCACTATTTTGGTTTCCAGTTTGAGCCATGCGATTTGTGATTTAGAGAAAGGAGAAGGTATGTTTTTGTAACAATGAAAGCTATGGGCCGTAGAGGTTGTATTAAATAGAAAAAATGGGAGAGTTCAAACTCTCTATTACATCCTTAATCACTCCACCTCGCACGGCCGAGGGCTAGATTGATGGAATAGGATGGGATGACTACAATCTTCCTAGAGACTGCCACCGGGAGTTTATTGATTTTAAGGTATCGACGTTTATCGAAGCAACACTTGTGTGCGACTTTTGTCGTGGGACAAATTAATATTGCCAATGGCAGTGGCACGAACGTCAAATTCAACCGAAGAAATTTTAATCGATGCAAGCGCGTTTGATTTTTTATCTGGCATAAATTTACATCCGGTTATTATTTACACATTTATTTTCAATAGGAAACACTGCGAAATTAAACTCAGGATTTTGGAGATTCGGGAATCAAGCAAATATAAACTCCGATAAACTCCGAATCTTCGGCAAAAAATAAACTCCGAAAAACACCCTCCGAATTTGACGAAATATAAACTCCGAAAACACGGAGCCCTAGTGATATGCCACCACTGACATCTGACGCGCTCAAGCCGCAGGGCTGGCTTATAATCAGCACATTTTCATGTTAGTCTTCTGCGTCAATGTAGGAAGTTCGCGAATGTATTGCTTCTGTGGCTGTCCCTTTTTCTTGATGGCTGGTGGTAATGTTTGATTGATATACAACAAACTTCACTTCAATTTCGTAACGTTAATTTCTTCTCCATGCCGCGACCACAGCAGCTTGTGCAAGTATTGTGTGGCGAAGTGAATTCGTGTGGTGCTTCGTTTCCAGATTTTAAGAACAACCAACCATTCTCTGTTTTTAAGCCACTCAGCGGCATTCTTTCTCAAATTGAGAAACCGTGTGCTTCGTGGAGGGGATGCAGATATTTTTTGTCGCCAAATTACTCTTGCCCTTAGACAACGATCGACATCAATTTAACTGTCATTGCGTTGCAGCTCACCTGCTTTGTCGTACTTTGTCTAGAAGCATCTTTAGTGGTTAGCTGCCGTCGAGGTGATGGGGATCAGGAACATCAGGGTAGTGTCGGCACCGGGCGCCGAGGTAGCGGACGATACTCTTCAAAGTCCCACGGTCGCTCCGCGAAACGTGGTCGAGACTCGTTCGGCGCGAACCCTCGCATGCCCTTTCTTCGGTACGGGCACCTCTGGTAGACGTAGTCGGCCTCACCACAGTGGAACCAGAGTGGTTGTCGGTCTGCCATTCGCCACACCTTCGTCTTCCTCAGTGTACGTTGTTCGTACACTGTTTCTTCCTGACATCGGGAATACAGCGGCGTTTGGGTGTCCCGTCGAGTTGGCCTCGGGTATTAACGAGCTGCCGGTGGCGTTCGTCGTGCCATTCTGGCGTAGGTCAACCTAGGTTTGTCAGATACCTCTTCCTGCCCGAAGTTTCCGATTAAAAAGGCTGGAGAACTTACTTTTGAACATCTTCGACAATCCAAATAAAGGTCGGGGGACTCGTGACAGGATGTAGTGTCCTGATCGCATCCCGGACGACGTCGTGGATTATGTCACGGATGCCTGTAAAGCTGGCGTCGAGGTTCCAGGTGGACCACTCGACTGATAAGACGCCGGCGAGTCGTCGATGTTGAGCGTCTCGTATATGCATAGTGCATTCAATTCTAGAAGCATCAGTGATGAGCCCTTCGACTGTTGTCAGAGGGTTAACGAAATGGCTGCCGAAGATGTTGTTCCTTCCGCCCAGCATGATAATTCTCAGCTTATTTTCTTCCGTAGTGGGAGGGTCGGCGCGGGCTCTCGATCAGGTGCAAAATATTACCCACGAAGGCGGTAATGCTCTCGTTGGGACCTTGTGTTCTGTATCGAATCAGACATTCGGCTTTCTTTCGTCGCTGTTAGCTGACGAACGTGCGCTCAGCACGATGTTGCAAACTTCATACAACGTCAAGAATGATTCGTGGTTCTCAAACCAGTGCCTGGCAGTTTCTTTCACGACAAGTATAAGTTCTGCAGGTGCTGATCGTCTGTCCGCCTGTTGAGGTGGCGACACGGTCATCTTGGTCAATCCATTCCTCGAAGTATGTATACACATCGCCTGAAAGGGCCTCGGAGTGCGTGGTGCGACGAGCATGTAAGCAACGGTGGGAGCGGACGCGGTCTGCTGCTGCGGGTTTATCGTGGCCTTAGGCCGCCTCAGTTTTTTGACGGCTGACATTATTCCCGTGTTTCTCATTGGTAGCTCAGACTGGCTCGGATTTAAGGTTCTTCGTGGTCTGTCTGCGGGGTTCGCTCTTGTGGGACTCGCTCGTCTTGCAAAATTTCTGCTTGTCGGGGTATTGGACTTTATTCACGGCTCCTCGGGGATGTAAAAGTGAAGTGCATTGGGTATAGTACGCAGAACTTACACCAGAACACGCGATGACAGCTGGAGCATGGCCTGGAACTTTTCAGAAGTAAAAATTAAATAAAGAAAGGACTGGGCCAAGCATCGGTAACTATATAACATAACTGACTGGAGGGAGTTTATCCAGACCTGTAAAAAGTTGCATTGCTTTTGTGATATTCTGTCCAAATAAGTTCTCTCCGTCGGTGTTTTGACGACTGCTGCGGAGGAACTGAAATGAAACGGATATGAAACCACGTTTACGGTAATAAGCCACCACAGGCTGTCGCCGCGAAGCATCGTGGACGGGTGGGCAGGGTAGGTTAACACGCGCCCCAGTGATACAAGCGCGATAAAATGTCCCTACAGCGTGCCATTCGCGTAACGAGAGACGATGAAACGTTGTTGTCGACAAAACATGTGGCAGGCAAGCGGATTCAATACCAACTGCAACACCTCTTCTCCGCGAAAAAGACGTCTACGCCAGAACAATTTATAATGTAACACAGCATCATAGAGCATGGCACGGAAAATACCAGCTTCAAGGCAGCTCTTCGGTGCGCCGCCCAACCAAAGTGGCTCTTTAGTCATTTGAACGAAGCGGCAAATGACTGTACACTTCCAAGCACGAGTCAGGCGATTTGCGTTGCTAAACTGCGTATTTAAATACGTTGCACACGCTTCACTGTAGACCTCAAAGATTCCTATGGTAAACGAGAGCACAAAAATGTCGCGTTAAAACATATACTAGCGATATCAAAATCAATCCGAGGTCTGAGCAACGCAGGGCCGATTACGTATTTTTCGTTGCAATATCGCCGTCGGTCGTGCGCTAAGTGCGCACCGTTACTCCGTATTTGCATAATATAACTGCGTGAGAGACAAGGCTGAACTCTGAAGTCGATTTCGAACGGCTTCAGATGACGGCTCCCGCATCTGAAATCAAATCATTGAGGCCAACGACGACTTACAAGGCATCCGACAAACTGCGGCCAATGTTTCAGTCGCCTGGGCGGCTCCGTCCCAGCTGGGGCCAAACACTGCCTGGCCGCTGCCATCTTTTGCGACGTCAGGAATTTGATTAGGTCACGTGACGAGTAGTCCCATTTGAGTAAAATGACTGCGGACTTGGGGGGGGGGGCGGAGGGGATGACTTCTATGTGCGGACGAGAACCCCAGTTGATTACACTAAGCCCCTCTACCTTGTTGGATTTTCCCCAAGAATGTAGCCATCCAAATTGAATATTATTAGCCTCTTCGCAACGTTCGCAACAGTTTCTCTAGTTCAAATTTTCATTCAATTACGGCCTGTTCCAGAAAACCTATCTCACCTGCAATGACATTTGTTGTGTTCTTTCTTTTCAGAATTCATTGAAATTAGTGGGTAAAGGAGAAGTTTTGGTGCCCACTCCTGCCCTGCAAAAAATCATCAACGATTTGTGCGGCAGCAAATTGGGCGAAAATATCTGCACTGCCGTCACCTTCCTCATTACAGGCATCGATTCTAAGCAAACTAACAAGGTGAAAGTAAAGCCTTTGACTTGTGAAACTAAGAATAATTCTTCTGCACGTCGTCACATTAAATAAATTTAGGCAGAACCAACCTATTTCCCTAATTAGCAATTAGCAGTAGACATAACTGAAAGAGCCGCAACAGGTTACGTGTAAATTTTACGCTAAATTTAGCGGCTAAAGAGAATTTGTACGTAGGTCACGTGCAGTCAAGCCATCCGACGTCATTTGTCCCACTAAATTTAGCGGGTAAACTGATTCGATGTACAGGTCACGTGACATGAATTCCTTAGACGACATTTTTTCCCAAAATATAGCGGGGAATCTGACGGTGTTGAAAACGTGAGACATCGATTTTCCTTTTTTGCGAGAATTTTGCGAGAAGCTGAATTTGTTCATAGGTGCTGTTACAATTTCACGTGTGGGTCAAGTGACATAAAGTCATGTGACGTCATTTTCCCCACTATATCTAGCCAGAAAACTTAGTGTGTGTGTATAGGTCACGTGACATAAAATCCAGTGACGTCGCTTTTTCCGCAGCCCTTAGCGGGAAAATAAACATCCAGAAACATACCACGAATTGGCCTGATGGTTATAAGAAATCTAATCGCTTGAAAAGCTAAACAATGTAAAAGTGCTGAGTTTGCCTTTGGCTTGTGATGGTGAGGATACCGGGGCTTCTAAATGGGAACAATGTTTCCTACCTAATAATGTATTGTGCTTAAACTAAAGGTTAGTACAAAAGCCTAACTGAATGCATTACATTGCTAGTTACCATCTATAATCACAGAGTGAGCATGACCACGCGATATCTGTTTGTTGTAATTCCTTCCTCACAGCTCGTGTGCTGCTATCGCAATAATTGCCATAAAAATTGTGCAACAGAATCCATTTCTCCGTAACGTCTTAGGTACATAGGTATAATATGAATGAGCGGCATTGTAATGTTCGCGACAAATTCTTTGAACGTGCAAATGAAACATTTATTGAAATATTTTTATTGCGGTTGTTATATGACATTAAATTCTGATTTATTAGGTGCATAGCCTCTAGATATGACTGGTGTCATCTAACTGTTCGTTATATAAAACTGATATAGTAATAATATTGACAGACTCGTGACATGGAAAATATCAGCACAATGTGCATAGAACGCAAATACTTATGACCGACTTAAAATCAGTGGCATGCGAGAACGTGCGACACCAGGAAAATATTTATATTTCCTTTTTATTGAGGTGAATAATGTGTCCGTATCTGTAGATACATTTTTTGAGTTCCAGCTATAAGAACAGTGGTCTGGGAAGTCGTGCGCTTACCGGGAAACGAATGAATAAGACAGGATATACACAAAAATACAATCAAACAAAAACGTCATTGTCAAAAAGCGTAATGCTTTTGGGGTCTTTTTTAAGCATGTTATTGAGCAGAATCCATAAATCAGTATGAAAAACGTTGTATCGCTTTTGGAGTTCCGCTGAGAAGTTAGATGAGACCTCAGCGGCGTCAATTAAGAAAACGTTTAACAGAACATAGGGGATAAGAATGGAAGCAGAACACGGCAGACAGTTTCGGCGCGGATATTTTTGATCCGGGGAGAAAGTACGGGCAATAGAGCGGAAAAAACGGGGATTGAGAAACGGTAAATGAGTTCAACGTGACCGTTTTGCTTCGCAGAGTCGAATACCTGCAAGTGTTTGTTAATTTTATTACTTTTTATACAATGTGTGACGCCGGTGGTAACCTGGAAATTAAATCTCGAGGTACACTAGGCACACAGCTTGCAAGAGCATGTTTTCTTGCTTTTTTGTCTATATTAATGCGAGGCCAACAAAATGGTCAATTTGTGGCCACCGATGTTTACATCATGTCCTGCCGCTCCGAAACGACCCAAGATTCAGAGGACCTTTTTTCTTTAGATGATTATATGAGCGCTATAACAGAACCACGCACAGCTTGGTGCACGAAATGGGCGTCGACTGCAATTATTCTATCCCGCGTTGACAACGAACCGAAGTTCACCAAGAAATATCATATTTGCAAAAGCGACGGTGATCAATATCTCTGCCATGTGACCTACGCTGTGAACTTAGGTTCGGAATGAATTTTCTTCGGTATTACCATGCCACATCTACATACAGTTCTATGCAGCTGATGCGAATTCAAGACGCGACCTCAGAGGTGCTCAATACGGATTTAAAAGACACTCTGAACGTGATATTCGTATTTTAGAGCTCAGCTCTAAGGCGCCCTTTTCCGGCTAAAGCGGCGTCGGCGTCGCCGTCGCTACCGGCATAACTTCAAGGTGCATTATGGGAAATGTCCCATAATGCACCACGCGGGAACAGATGCACCGCGCGGGCCCCAGATGACGTCACTCGTGACGTCAAGTGTGACGTCACGAGGGTCCCGCGTGATGCATTATGGGACATTCCCCATAATACACCGCGCCGGGAGTAGGAGGAGGAAGAAGGGGAGGAGGGTGAGGGGAGGGAAGGAGAAGGGGGAAGAGGGGAGGAGGGGGACGGGAGGAGGGGGAAGAGGAGAAGGGAAGAGGAAGGAGGACTGATGAGGAGAGGAGTGGAGGCAGGATGACAAAGTGATGAGGAGGGGACTGAAGGGCTACACCCTCCTCTCAGTACACTTCCATCCTCCTCTCAAGAGCTGCGCTCTAATTCGGCGTTACAGGGAGTTGTAAACGGCTTTCATGCTTTCATTAGCCGCAAAATTACGCCGATCTAACGTAGCTTTTGATTCCCAGTGCAATTTTTGTAGACTAAATTCAATCCTGAGTTAACATAACCACATATATATCGCATCTGAACGCCGTGTTTGGTAAATAATTAAAAAAGGCACAGTCTAATTATATGTTATTCTTCTATCCGGTAAGATATATTATTACCGTCTATTTCTTGCGTCAGTTAAGCACATTGATCAAGCAACTTTCTTAAGAAACGAGGATGTCATTTTGTACAAGAATACATGCATTCACATTTCGAATCCGGTGAAATAATTTTGGGCATTCAGTGAGCCTCAAAAATTCAGAGTTTCTAGGGCAGACAGTGAATCGTTCAAATTTCCCGAAAGCAACACAGGTACAAATTGAGGATCTTGCGGCAGGCCAGATAAAGAATGTGACTTGGACACAGGTATAAAATATCTAACCCGATTCTGTGTGGCTTCCGAGGCAAAGAATATTGCATGCACAATACAATAGGCATAATCTATGTATTTCTCTAAAATTTTAAGAGGAGCATCAGGTGTCACCCTACCCAAATGCTCTGATCATATCAAAGTTAATTGTGCTCACCGGACCACTCTTGTATACTACAGAACCACTATGATTAAGTGGTCATACAGATGCGGCAAAGCAGTACTAAAAGTGCTGTATTTCAATGTCAAATCAATCAGCCCACACGCATCCTGCCGGGGAACAGACACCGGAGGAAGTCAAAGGTTACTCACACAAAAGTGGGGTAAAGAAAAAAAAATAGAAAAAAAGGTGGCATGCTGTTTTGAAAAGCGCAAAAAATAATACACAGTGACTTCAAGGAGCGCTCACATTCCCTGCGTTGCACACCTAGTTGGTTTTACATTGCCTCTCCAACATTCTCGGTGGCGCCTTCAGTTGACTCCACCCTCTTCAGGAAAAGAAGGGGGAGTATTGTTTTGCAAAGAGTAAACAACGAAAACATTCAAGAAAAAGCTACTTAGCCTCTTAGCTAGAGGTGTACACCTCCGCACCAACTTCCTTAACCAAGTCGTGCTGCACGCATACGGAAAATGCATATATACGTTTAATTTATATTTACCTGTCTTCACGTCGGTGCCGTTTATGTGAATAACACTGCGCCACTGACGTGTACCTTCGCGATTGCTAAAATCGTGTTCGCGCCATTAACCGGAAATACCAGCCTGACCAATACCTCATCGCTCCAAACCGATTTCCAATAAACATGTAACCGTCACGCGATATTATGGTTTCGGTGCGGCTCGGATTCAGAATGCAATGTTGGATTTCGGGTTAGGTTGTCTTTGGGGTGGGAAAGATATCTCGGTTGTGATTCGATTTATAACTTAGTTTTGATGTCTCAAGACCTTTTTTAAAGAAAAGAGTAATATAATCTTGCTCTCTTTGGCACTATTTGGGTATCAATTTCTGTATAGTCCGCTGCACATTTGATGGTTAATAAACTCTCCAGCGATTAAATGTTCTGAGACAAAACTGTTAGCAACGAGACTATTTAAAAAATGCTATTATAAAAAAATAAATAAAGAAAGCCAGCTGATGTAGCAATGCTGTAAATTCAGTCAAATCACTCAGTGTTTACGGTTTTTCTTCTCCGTACGCAAAAATGACAATGTAATCTCGAACATTTTCGGATGCAATCTTCGTTTTTCTTTTTTCTTACATGAGTTTTTTGTTGTAGTCTCGAATGGCTGTCTACTACAATCACAACCCCTCAGGAAGCTCCGTCAACGATATTCTTCATTTAGCTCAGGTAAGCCCCTCACACGCATTCGTAACAGTGCCACTATAAAAAAGGTATATACATTTATAGGCTTATATATAAGGAATATCGTTGTATATATATATACACGGCATTGTTTTTAGCTTAACATGTTTGTTTAGAAAAAGCTCTGAAAGCTACACTTTTGCAGTTTGTTGAGGTGAGTTATACGGCCAAGAAGACATGGTATATATGTGGCTAATCATAACGGTCAGTCAGTCAATTGATTGAAATTTGTTAATTAAGTCTTTAATTAGTAAAAATAGTCTTATGGTTCCAATTAGAAATTTGCTGAGCGTCGTCAAAAACCCTAAAATTAATAATATTCAGAAAGACTTTGAGCGCGTCTCACCTGCTGAAATTCTTTCTGAAAATGACTGATTTAGTGGATTTCGATAACGCTCAGCAAGTTTCTAATTCGAACCACATGCCTATTTTAACTAATTGAAAAGTAAATTAACAAATTTTAATTATTTGCCGACTGATCGTTATGATTAGCCCCTATACAATGTCCCCCTGGCCGGATAACTCACCTGAACAAGCGGTATAAGTGCAGCTTTCACGGCTTTTTTAAAACAAATCTGTCAAGATTAGAAGAAAACACCCGGTGTGTATATATGGGTGGTTTCATCTCAACTCAGGCACGGATTGGGGGTCAAATTTCTAGTTTTGACGAAAAAAATTGTATTTTGTGGGAAGATCCCTTTTCTGATAGTGAGTTTAACCCGCAAGTTCGGGCTATTTTTTGTTGTTGAGTTGTGGACATTTTAAGCAGCCGATGAGCAAACGACCTTTTTGCTCGCCTGTCGCAGGTGCCATGTTTCACTCCTTTTCACTTTTTGTCTTCGTTTGGTAGTGCATTGTAGCTTTTTTCGGCCGCTCTCAGAATAGGGGTTACTTATGGTCAATAATATTGTTTTGATTATTTATCTTCACGTTTGTTCTAAACATTGTCTAAATGTATCCCTTTGACAATATTTGTCAAAGTTTGACCAGATCTTCGGTGTGACATATTTAACATATCGTAACATATTTATTATTTTCAAAAAGCTAAGAGTATACTTTTTTAATTGAAATCAAATTAAAAGTTGTGTAAAAGAGAAATGGCAGTGTATTCTCGTAAACCAAAGACTATTTCAAAATTTTGGCGAATCGGAGGTCGATTTTTTAAAACAAAACACATTTTATTTGGGTTCTTTTTGTTTCTCTAGCTATCTAGTGCAATACTTTATAGGGTGATATAAATAGAAACCAATATTTTGTTTGTATGGCACCTATAAAAGCTTGAAACCTGATTTTGTTTGATTGTTTTTTTCAGTAAACCAACTTACTCGCCAAAATACACTAATTTAAAAGTGGCCCCTCTCATTTTTAATAGATACCTGTGAACACAATTATTATCTGACAAAAAATTTCAACGCAATTATTTATATAAATTATATTTTAGAAAAATTGCCAGTATGACATTTTTGGACGATATTTGTGAAAGTTTACCAGCTCTTCTGTGTGACCTATATGAGGTGTCTTAACATATTTAGTATTTTCATAAAGCTTACAGTATACAACTAATGATAACTATTCGGATGTTGTGCGTAAAAAAGAAAGGGCAGTATTTTTTTCGTAAAGCAAGGACTATTTCAAACATTTTGCGAATTGGAAGTCGGTTTTCTAAAAAGCCTACCTTACATTTGGCAAACCGTTTTTCCCTAGCTACCTATTGCAGTGCTTCATAAAGTACAACAAACAGTAAATGTAATATTTTGTTTGAAAGCCGGCCATAAAAGCTTACATCTGGTTTTTGTTCACTTGACGCCCTGTAATACAATTCTTACCAAAAAAATGATATCTGGTCAGATCTGAAGATTTTAAAGAGGCACATATCAAAAATTGGCCACATATGACCTGATATGATATATCTGCCAGATATAGTCTGATATCCCTAGCCAATTATGGAAATCCCAGATCTAGCTAAGTATGAACACTCCAAATCTGGCAAGGCATATCGAAAGAAGCACAAAAGCCTGAAATCAGCACTTCATATCTTTTATTGTCTACAATACACCATTTGCTAAATTCCTCAAGTGCTCCGGCCCTCCACGGTGTTCATTCAGCTCCTAGTCATCGGCAATTTCAACCAATTCCATGGTTACACAGATTTGAGCGTAATTCGGAGTCACTCTGCACAAACGTCCTATAGAGTCCAAGGACCTGTCATATCATTTTTAAATTTGTGGGGTTCCTTGTGGAGGTCGCTCTACTAATAATCGCCGCCCAATCGGTATGCGTTTCGCTCGTCACCCAGGGAGTGACATGACAAGAAGACAGCGAATGGATTTACTGTACCTCCCGGTTGCCCGTCGTTCAGAGCCCAGTCCAGGCACGCCGACCCTTACTGTCGCCCGTCGTTCAGAGCTCGCAGTCAGAGTCCGTGTCCAGGCCTCCGGATCGTCTTTCCCACGCCAGCGCTACGTAGGCTGGCTGTCCAGGGCTATCACATGCCCAGAGTCTCGCTGCGGAACCCTTCCGGGATTGTCGTGGCCTAAGCCAGATGGCCAGGGCTCGCCGTTTCCACCAGTCCGGACTTCGAACCCCGCTGGTGGACCGCTGCGGGGTTCGCCATGGCCACGGTGGATGATACACTCTTTAAGTGAGGACGCGGCGGGGCTAAACGCGCGGCGCGAGCAATCAGGTAGCGTTTGTTCGACGGGCATCCGAAAGGCTGCATCATTCCGCGGCCACCGTGCCCACGGCTGACAGTGTCGCCGGTGGCCAAGCGGCGAAACTGCGTAAGAGCGAAAAAAGTATCTCGTTGCCATGACACCCCGGTACACCGTGGTTTTCTGCACGTGCGACAACCTCGCTGGAGCTTTTCGCGTGTGGAGCATGAGGCGGCACGAGCCGTCTTGTGGACTGCTGCCTGCCTCCTGCGTCTCGCACCGTGCCCACGGGTCGACGAGTAACCTGCTGGCGCCGCTTGAAACCACAGTGAGAGAGAGTGAAAAGCGAACTTTATCGGCACGTCGCGAGGATCGCGCTGTCCTCACCTGAAGAGTAATATCTTGCCCCATGGCCATGGGCCAGGCCAGGCAGCCCGGCTCCTACGTTTCTGAGCAGCTCCAGCCACGCTCAGCACGCACTGTCTCGCGCCAGCTCGTGTCTTCTCCACCGACCGCCTGTTAAGTGCCCTCTGCCTCGTCTTTCACCCTCGGCTCCTACAGACTTCTCGTCAATGCACGCGTTCATGATACTGTGCATGCGATCCACCTTTCAGCCTGGCGGAGGCGCAGATATCACTTACAATATTATCATTGTCCTGATTGTTGTTTCAGAAGAAATTTCTTAAAAAGCCGAGCAATCACAACAACCAAAACCAGGATTTAGCAGTTAGTGGGGCTGTTTCTAGCATTTTTAGCGTTTCTAACTTAATATCAGCGTCTTTAAATCTGTACAAAAATAATATTGATATAAGAGATGTGTGCAGCTCATTCAGGTGATATGAGAGTTCCCATGATTCCTCGAAAACGGGCCGGGGCGCTTGGGGGAATTAGCATAGGTTTGCATGTTAACACTTCGAAATAATTAAGCTACAATGAAATTCTCGAGAAACGTAAAATAATCCCAAACTTAAGCTTGCCAAAAGTCAAGTTTGGGATCATTTGTTCTAATATTCAGCTCGCGAAAACCGAGTCATTTACAGTTTGCGAACAAATCACTTTTTTAATAACTGATTTTTTAACTTTTCTTAATGTTGAAAACCGGCCGCTATATAAAACTGTATATACGCCAGAGAACGAAGTATATACCTCAGATAAGGCTGTATATATCCCAGATAAGGCTTTATATTCGCCAGATAAGGCTACATATAGGCCGTATATAATCATATAATGTTCGATATGGCCAGATATGCCCCGATATAAGATATCCAGTGAGTGACTCACAAAAATATACTGTCACAACTAACGCCTCTGAAATGTTTAGTGCCTACCTGCAAAATCCTTTATTAAAACAAGATGCAAACGGCGAGTTGTGCTAATTAAGCGTCTAGGACGGTCATAATATCTTTGATTGTTTACTTTTTAATTGTCAAACCACCTCTCTGCGACAATATTTGACGAAGTTCAACAAGCTGTGCTAAGTGACCTAATGCATATATTATAGTGGAGCTGTTAAGGGATAGTTTCCCCAGTTTCGTGTCCGTTACCAAATAAATGTCAACTCAAAACTGTGGACAACTACCGCCTTCAATGAGCGACGGCGGCAACCAGAAAAGCGGCTTGCCGGTTGTCTGATTGCCGCCGTCGCTCATACTATGGCAGCAACCTTTCCAGATTTTCCATTCTGGTTTTTATTAGAGTGGAAACACTTAATTTTTCTAGGCGTCGTCCTAGAAGTCGTCCCCGAGGTCGTCCTACACGTTGTGCTTGAGGTCGTTCGAGAGGTTGTCCTCGAGGTCGTTCTTGAAGTCATCCTTGAGGTCGTCCTCGATGTCGTTCTTAAAATCATCCTTTAGGTCGTCCTAGATGTAGCCCTCGATGTCGTCCTTGAGGTCGTGCTAGACTTCGTCCTTGAGGTCGCCCTAGACGTTGTTCTTCAAGTCGTCCAAAAACTTTGTCCTTGCGGTCGTCCTAAATGTTATCCGTGAGGTCGTCCAAGACGTCGTCTCTGAAGTTGTCGTAGACGTCGTCCTTGAGGTCGTCCTAGACGTCATCCTTCAGGTCATCCTAGGCGTCGTTCTCACGATCGTCCTAGAAGTTATCCTTGAGGTCGTCCGAAACGTCATTCCTGAGGTCGTCCTAGGCGTCGTCTTCTAGGCGTCATCCTTGAAGTCGTCCTCTAGGCGTCGTCCTGGAGGTCGTCCTAGGCGTCGTCTTCTAGGCGTCATCCTTTTGGTCGTCCTTTAGCGTCGTCTCTGAGGTCGTCCTAGGTGTCGTTTTCTAGGCGTCATCCTTGAGGTCGTCCTCTAGGCGTCGTCTTCGAGGTCGTCCTAGGCGTCGTCTTTTAGGCGTCATTTTTGAGGTCGTCCTCTAGACGTCGTTTCGGAGGTCGTCCTAGGCGTCGTCTTCTAGGCGTCATCCTTGAGGTTGTCCTCTAGGCGTCGTCTCCGAGGTAATCCTAGGCGTCATCCTTGAGGTCATCCTTTACGTGTCGTCTCTGAGGTCGTCCTAGGCGTCGTCTTCTAGGCGTCATCCTTGAGGTCGTTCTTTAGGCGTCGTCTCTAAGGTCGTCCTAAGCGTAGTCTTCTAGGCGTCATCCTTGAGGTCGTCATCTAGGCGTCGTCTCTGAGGTCGTTCTAGGCGTCATCCTTGAGGTCGTCCTCTAGGCGTCGTCTTCGAGGTCGTCCTAGGCGTCGTCTTCTAGGCGTCATCTTTGAGGTCGTCCTCTAGACGTCGTTTCGTGAGGTCGTCCTAGGCGTCGTCTTCTAGGCGTCATCCTTGAGGTTGTCCTCTAGGCGTCGTCTCCGAGGTAATCCTAGGCGTCATCCTTGAGGTCATCCTTTAGGTGTCGTCTCTGAGGTCGTCCTAGGCGTCGTCTTCTAGGCGTCATCCTTGAGGTCGTCCTTTAGGCGTCGTCTCTGAGGTCGTCCTAGGCGTAGTCTTCTAGGCGTCATCCTTGAGGTCGTCATCTAGGCGTCGTCTCTGAGGTCGTCCTAGGCGTCGTCTCTAGGCGTCATCCTTGAGGTCGTCCTCTAGGCGTCGTCTTCTGAGGTCGTCCTAGGCGTCAGTCCTTGAGGTCGTCTTAGGCGTCATCTCTGCTAGACGTCGTCCTTGAGGTCGTCTCTAGGCGTCGTCTCGGAGGTCGTCCTAGGCGTCGTCTGAGGTCGTCCTAGGCGTCATCTCTGAGTCGTCCTAGAGGTCGTCCTCTGAGGTCGTCCTAGGCGTCGTCCCTGAGGTCGTCTCTAGGCGTCATCCTTGAGGTCATCCTTTAGGAGTCGTCCTCTGGGTCGTCCTGAGGTCGTCCTAGGCGTCGTCTTCTAGGCGTCATCCTTGAGGTCGTTCTTTAGAGCGTCGTCTCTGAGGTCGTCCTAGGCGTCGTCTTCTAGGCGTCATCCTTGAGGTCGTCCTCTAGGCGTCGTCTCTGAGGTCGTCCTAGGCGTCATCCTTGAGGTCGTCCTCTAGGCGTCGTCTCTGAGGTCGTCCTAGGCGTCGTCTTCTAGGCGTCATCCTTGAGGTCGTCCTTTAGGCGTCGTCTCTGAGGTCGTCCTAGGCGTCGTCCTTGAGGTCGTCCTAGAAGTCGTCCTTGAGGTCGTCCTCTAGGCGTCGTCTCTGAGGTCGTCCTAGGCGTCGTCCTTGAGGTCGTCCTCTAGGCGTCGTCCTCTGAGGTCGTCCTAGACGTCGTCCTCTAGAGCGTCGTCCTTGAGGTCGTCCTTGAGGCGTCGTCTCTAGGCGTCGTCCCTGAGCGTCGTCCTCTAGGCGTCGTCCTTGAGGTCGTCATCTAGGCGTCGTCCTTGAGGTCGTCCTAGGCGTCGTCCTTGAGGTCGTCCTCTAGACGTCGTCCTCTGAGGTCGTCCTAGGCGTCGTCTTTGAGGCGTCTAGAGTCGTCCTTGAGGTCGTCCTCTAGACGTCGTCTCTGAGGTCGTCCTAGGCGTCGTCTTCTAGGCGTCATCCTTGAGGTCGTCCTCTAGGCGTCGTCTCTGAGGTCGTCCTAGGCGTCATCCTTGAGGTCGTCCTCTAGGCGTCGTCTCTGAGGTCGTCCTAGGCGTCGTCTTCTAGGCGTCATCCTTGAGGTCGTCCTTTAGGCGTCGTCTCTAAGGTCGTCCTAGGCGTCGTCTTCTAGGCGTCATCCTTGAGGTCGTCCTCTAGGCGTCGTCTCTGAGGTCGTCCTAGGCGTCGTCCTTGAGGTCGTCCTTAGAGCGTCGTCCTTGAGGTCGTCCTAGGCGTCGTCTCTGAGGTCGTCATCCTTGAGCGTCGTCTTCTAGGCGTCGTCTCTGAGGTCGTCCTAGAGGTCGTCCTGGGTCTTCTAGGCGTCGTCCTCTGAGGTCGTCCTAGACGTCGTCCTCGAGGTCGTCCTAAGCGTCATCCTTGAGGTCGTCCTCTAGGCGTCGTCTCTGAGGTCGTTCTAGGCGTCATCCTTGAGGTCGTCCTCTAGGCGTCGTCCTTGAGGTCGTCTCTAGGCGTCGTCTCTAGGTCGTCCTAGGCGTCGTCCTTGGGGTCGTCCTAGAGGTCGTCCTCTGAGGTCGTCTTCTAGGCGTCGTCCTTGAGGTCGTCCTCTAGACGTCGTCTCTGAGGTCGTCCTAGGCGTCGTCCTCTGAGGTCGTCCTAGAGGTCGTCCTTGAGGTCGTCCTCTAGGCGTCGTCCTGAGGTCGTCCTAGGCGTCGTCCTCTGAGGTCGTCCTAGGTCGTCCTTGAGGTCGTCCTCTAGACGTCGTCTTTGAGGTCGTCCTAGGCGTCGTCTTCTAGGCGTCATCCTTGAGGTCGTTCTTTAGGCGTCGTCTCTAAGGTCGTCCTAAGCGTCAGTCTTCTAGGCGTCATCCTTGAGGTCGTCCTCTAGGCGTCGTCTCCGAGGTCATCCTAGGCGTCATCCTTGAGGTCATCCTTTAGGTGTCGTCTCTGAGGTCGTCCTAGGCGTCGTCTTCTAGGCGTCATCCTTGAGGTCGTTCTTTAGGCGTCGTCTCTAAGGTCGTCCTAGGCGTAGTCTTCTAGGCGTCATCCTTGAGGTCGTCCTCTAGGCGTCGTCTCCTGAGGTCATCCTAGGCGTCATCCTTGAGGTCGTCCTCTTAGGTCGTCGTCTTCTGAGGTCGTCCTAGGCGTCGTCTTCTAGGCGTCATCCTTGAGGTCGTTCTCTAGGCGTCGTCTCTAAGGTCGTCCTAAGCGTAGTCTTCTAGGCGTCATCCTTGAGGTTGTCCTCTAGGCGTCGTCTCCGAGGTAATCCTAGGCGTCATCCTTGAGGTCATCCTTTAGGTGTCGTCTCTGAGGTCGTCCTAGGCGTCGTCTTCTAGGCGTCATCCTTGAGGTCGTTCTTTAGGCGTCGTCTCTAAGGTCGTCCTAAGCGTAGTCTTCTAGGCGTCATCCTTGAGGTTGTCCTCTAGGCGTCGTCTCCGAGGTAATCCTAGGCGTCATCCTTGAGGTCATCCTTTAGGTGTCGTCTCTGAGGTCGTCCTAGGCGTCGTCTTCTAGGCGTCATCCTTGAGGTCGTTCTTTAGGCGTCGTCTCTAAGGTCGTCCTAAGCGTAGTCTTCTAGGCGTCATCCTTGAGGTCGTCATCTAGGCGTCGTCTCTGAGGTAGTCCTAGGCGTCATCCTTGAGGTCATCCTTTGGGTGTGCGTCTCTGAGGTCGTCCTAGGCGTCGTCTTCTAGGCGTCATCCTTGAGGTCGTTCTTTAGGCGTCGTCTCTAAGGTCGTCCTAAGCGTAGTCTTCTAGGCGTCATCCTTGAGGTCGTCATCTAGGCGTCGTCTCTGAGGTCGTTCTAGGCGTCATCCTTGAGGTCGTCCTCTAGGCGTCGTCTTCGAGGTCGTCCTAGGCGTCGTCTTTTAGGCGTCATTTTTGAGGTCGTCCTCTAGACGTCGTTTCGGAGGTCGTCCTAGGCGTCGTCTTCTAGGCGTCATCCTTGAGGTTGTCCTCTAGGCGTCGTCTCCGAGGTAATCCTAGGCGTCATCCTTGAGGTCATCCTTTAGGTGTCGTCTCTGAGGTCGTCCTAGGCGTCGTCTTCTAGGCGTCATCCTTGAGGTCGTTCTTTAGGCGTCGTCTCTAAGGTCGTCCTAAGCGTAGTCTTCTAGGCGTCATCCTTGAGGTTGTCCTCTAGGCGTCGTCTCCGAGGTAATCCTAGGCGTCATCCTTGAGGTCATCCTTTAGGTGTCGTCTCTGAGGTCGTCCTAGGCGTCGTCTTCTAGGCGTCATCCTTGAGGTCGTTCTTTAGGCGTCGTCTCTAAGGTCGTCCTAAGCGTAGTCTTCTAGGCGTCATCCTTGAGGTTGTCCTCTAGGCGTCGTCTCCGAGGTAATCCTAGGCGTCATCCTTGAGGTCATCCTTTAGGTGTCGTCTCTGAGGTCGTCCTAGGCGTCGTCTTCTAGGCGTCATCCTTGAGGTCGTTCTTTAGGCGTCGTCTCTAAGGTCGTCCTAAGCGTAGTCTTCTAGGCGTCATCCTTGAGGTCGTCATCTAGGCGTCGTCTCTGAGGTCGTTCTAGGCGTCATCCTTGAGGTCGTCCTCTAGGCGTCGTCTTTGAGGTCGTCCTAGGCGTCGTCTTCTAGGCGTCATCCTTGAGGTTGTCCTCTAGGCGTCGTCTTCGAGGTCGTCCGAGAATTCGTGTTTAAGGTTGTCCTTGACGTCATCCTCTAGGCGCCATCCTTGAGGTCGTCCGACCATATTACAGCTTCACTGGTCTTCCTTCTTCACCAGAGTGGAAAGGTTGGAAGTTTTTTTTTATAATATTTACATTACCGTACAGCTTCAATTAAGCTTTCATTTGAGTATAATCTGAATATTTCGCGCTAAACATGTAACGCGGAACTTTTGCCTGAAAAAGGAATATTGAGAAAAATTTGCAAGTTTAAAGCCGATTTTTTAAAAAAACTTTCATTTTTTTATTGTTTATTTACAGTTAGGCAATACATTAGTCTGTCAGGAACGATTAAAATAAATTGCAATATATTGTTTGTATGGCCTCTATTAGGACTCGAATCTTGTGCTATGAGAGTTTTCAACGGGACTTCACATATACGCTCATATGAGCCGAATTTCGACTTATGTCAGGTTTTCTATTTAATGTTAGTACTTACCTGAACATCTGAGCGTAAAAGCCAGTGGAGTAACAATATTTATACTAACAATATTTATTTATTTGACGCTGGGGTAATCTGCACGGTGTGGGAGCTTCGCCTTATGTATTGACGGAGAAGATACGCAACATCTAAACTCACAGACAAACTTAAGCCAAGAGAAAACGTCTAAGTAACTAGGCATTAATCACTGAAAATAGAAATGAAACGTCCTTTCAGTCCTTTCAGACTGAAACGTTTCTTACTTATTTTTACCTAATGAATTACGGGCTATTTCTTCCAGAACACATAAACTTGTTTTTTATGTATTTCTTTTCTACATAAAACCAGTGGCATGGTTTCCTCTTTAAAGGAGGTATTCATATTAATAATCCCAAGAAAAGAATAATTACACTGAGATTATCTGGCGAACGTTATTTCTCACATGGACTTATCTCATCGCATTTTTAAAGATAAGCATATAAATATTGAAATCGAAGTTTTTTGATATAAAAACAAAACTGTGTCTAAAAACGAACGATGCCTTCTTCGCCTTGAAAAATTAAAACGGACGAAACTTGAAGCCCTTCTGAAGTTTCACCAAAGTTTAGAGGTTGCCAGGGCAATTTACCACTGAAATTGAAGATAAAAATTAGGGAGGGATTTAACATGTAAAAATACGTTCTTAAAAAATTACTATAATGTATAGGAGAAAACTTAACTAGAATTTTCACAGCACTTATAGAAATGCATATTTCGATTCACGAACTGACCGCGTTTTATTTGCACCGTTCAATTTGCATGCTACTTAAGCGGAATTTATGTACTGTGTATTGCTGAAGAAAAATTTAATTCTCGCACAGAACGCACAGGTGCCGGCAAGCAGTTGAAATAGTTGTTATTTTTATATCATTAGATTCCCCAAGATGATGCGGTTTCGAAACCCATCGTATATTTGATCTGTAGATTGACGCAACAAATCTGAGTTCTTATCAAATTGACTGCTGTTCTTATCTTGTTATACAAATTTCTATTTCAGCTAATACGATGCAATTGCTTCCGAAAGTTTGACTATGGGAGTATAAAGAACCTCGCAAAGTATGGGAAGGTATGTATTTATTCTCCCAGTTTAACGTCGCACTGTGGCTGAGGATCAACAACAACCAAAAAGTGGATGGGCTTATAAGTTTTAATAGCGGCAAGAAATGTTTGCTAATATAAATAATTTATAGAAAGGAAGAATGCTGATTGGTATTATTCAAAGTGTTTGTGCACCTTGTTGCACGACATTTTTAATAGTATATTTATTTGATAGATTGGGGCTGCCGGCCAGCTGGCCTACCCAGTGAATTTTAGTGGATTTATTTTTAACAAAACACACACACATAAAACATATTGAGGACAAAAAAATTAATTTTGTTTCCACATGTGTTACATGGGTTTGGACGCTTAATATAAAGCGTTAGCCTAAACTACCTTCTGATTATTTCAAAAATTTTCGTTTTGCCTGAAAAAAATTTGTTCAGGGGAAAGACGTAGTGGAACCATGAAAATCGAGAAATGTTTTTTGAACAAATACTGGTTAGTAAGAGTGCCACGAGATATTTGTTTCGCATCATTACAAAAACGTTTGCAGGGTAATGTACTGATTATTTTTCTAGACGGGACCTGTTTAAAGTAATGAGTGGAATTAAGAAGGCAATTAGTTATAGGTGCCTCATAGTGAGTCTTGGTCCGACAAAATTACCTTACCATCTGCTGTCCAGAGCTCGTGTGTTATGTCACATGTGATGTCATCAATCGCAAACAAACTTCTTATATGCTAACCATGTTGAATAAACCTGAGACTGGGGCAGAAATTAACATAATAATAATAATATAATAATCTTTATTTTTCGGGTGTCCTAAAACGGCCGAGCGGCCTTCTCTTAGGTACAGAGCGCGACACTGTTAGTGCCAACAAGCGATAGCCGGTTTTTCCAGTTTTTCTTTGTGAAACCAAGGGATGTCATCCAAGTTATTATTGGTACGGAAAAAGCTCATTTAGTTTTATAACGTAGGCGATAAAATTTCGTGCTCGCTAATACTATTTAGAAGTAAAATGCGAAAATGCGCCGATGTCATGTTCGCGCTAACAGTGTCGCGATGTGTACACCAACTCGTACAAGAGAAATTCTTAAACAATAATCCTACTCATTAAAAAAAGAAATAGACATGCATATACACTGACGCGCTATGAAGTGACCAAAAGTTCGTGCAACTGACAGCGAAATGTAGGCAGGGGTGTGGTGATGTCAACTTGAGGTGGCACAATGCTATTATATAATGTCTGTAAACGAGAAAGAGGTGACACATGGCATGGTGAGCAAATATCAAAACAGGTGAACTGTCTCATCGCGCGGAAAGGAACATGAAAATTGATTTTACTAATAAGCCATGAAGAATCAATGGCACCATTAATGATCTTATGCAAGAATACCAAGTCAAGGACTGTTCTTTTGTGTGATAAAAGCTTCAGCGAAAATCTATTTAGTAAGCATTCATAGTCATAATACACGCGTCGTCCAATCCATCTATCATAAACAATTCGAACAAATCTTTTTTGCACACGTTCTATGATCAAAGCCTGTGTTACAGATAATGAATTCCAAATCACAGAAGCAAACTCAAGCCTTGAAACCACTAAAGACTGAAAAAGTTGTATTGAACAATGGTGCTTTTTAAAATGATTGGTCAAACGCGATATAACTCCTAAAACTTTCATTGCAGAGCTGACAACAAAGGAGACATGATTTTTAAAAGTTAATCCGCAGTCAATGAACACCCCAAGATCCCTTACAATTGACACTCGTTCAATCGGATTTCCCTCAAGGTGATAAGTGTTATTTACGATCGCACGGCGTCTGCACAAAGATATCACTTTTGTTTTTAAAGGATTAAGAAAGGTTGAAGGAACAGGAAGGGATAGGACGACGTCCTCCCCCTGTCTGTTTCTTCGACTTTTATTTTCATTTCTTCCCCAGTCTCAGGTTTATTCAACATGGTTAACTATCACGCGCTCGCCTGCACCCTTACTATAATATTTGTTATATGCACAATTTGACAACTCCAGCCCCCTCCCTTCCACCCCCTCCCCCACCAGAAAGAAAATGAAATGCTTCATATGCAAGGTACGAAGCTAAAGAAGTGTACCCCCCCTGCTTTACAGCCAAACACTCTACGGTTGATTGATTTCGACAAAATGTAGCGATTCTGAAAGGGGCCCTGACACCCGTAATGCATTTTTAAATTTACCAAACGATTGGACATGGTATTTAGAACTAACCCTCAAACGTTGCCCCCTGTAAACAAAGAATTTGCCGAGTAAAGGTATATTTTCAGAAAGCCAAATTTCAAGTTCCCGCTCTTCTGAATGACGTCGAGAAGTCAAACGCGCTGGCTCGTATCTTTCTTTTTTTTTGCCTTTTAGCCAGAAGTGTTATTGTTGCTCAGGAGCTCGCTCTCGTATTTCACACGCGCCGGTTGTGCGTTTGCAACAGAACACGCCAGTTTGACCTAGTAGCCCTAGAATGAGGGGAAAATGGGACGGAGGGACAGGAAGGTTCGTGTGTGTCCGTCCTGTTTTGTTCACTCGCTCCAGGGTTACCATGCCTATCGTTAACCAGCTCGCCTGCCTGTTCGATTTAGAGTCCGGTGCAACTTGCGGCTGTTTTGTTGAGGCGTTCCAAAGACTTTCAAAAGCGTTGCAGTTGAAAACAAAGTGCAGAGGAGTTGGATGAGCGACGCGAGGGGCGACGTCGCGTCGGTGCCGCTTCAAGGACTGTCGCAGCACTGGCACAACCAAAATATTCCCTCTACGCAAACTTCCAACGAATGAAGCGTAAAATAAAGCGTGGCTGGAGGTGATCCCTGCAGGACAGCTGTTCGGCGGATGCAACACGATCTTACCAGTCTGTTTCGTCGAGGCGCTACAAACCTAAAGCAGGCGAAAGTACCGACGCTTCGGCGACGTCTTCATGGGGACCTTCCGGCTCTCGAACAGGCGCCTTGTACGGTGCGAAACCCAAACTCTGCGAACTTTCAAGTAATTCCTTCTTAACTCCCCAAAGGTCGTTACCAAAAAAGCCGCCCGACCTTCTTAGCCATCGCGAACACCGCACTCGCTTGCGGCACAACCATTGGTCATCGCCATTGCGAAAGTTCAAAGCAAAGAGCATAAAAGACGACAGGACACGACGTCTACACGTTGACGTCACGACGGAGCTAGGGGCTGCTTCCCGAATTTGATTTTGACATTTCCAAAGCAGCGTCGTCGTGCACACGACACGCTTATACAAATATTTATTGAAGAACGCCATTAATACATGTCATAAACAATCAACTTTTTCAACCTCAATAAACCTGCAAATTTAACCACCGATAATTTCGCGGAACGTGAACAGAAATACGATCCCAAAGAGGTGTCTGCGGAAAGAAAAATGGGCGCTGTTTAAAAACAAAACGAAAATGCGCATTTCCTATCTTGATTTTGTTTTCGCGTTGCAATTCTGTTTGTTTTTACATGACTCCATTCTGAAGCGTTTAAGACAGTGAAAATATGAATTATGGGTGTTAGTGTCCCTTTAAAGGGATGTTGAAACACTTCTTTAAAGGAATAAGACGTTTACAAAACTCTGTAACCCGAAATTACAGCGGAGTTCTTGAGGAGGAGTTGAGGAGGATACACAAGGGAGGGTATGCCCCTCATCCTCCGTACTCTATCCTCCACCATCCCCCTCTCCTCCTCCCGTGCTCCTCCCCTCCTCCTCGGCTCCTTGCCCTCCCCTCCTTTCGTTCTCCTCGTCACCTTCTCCCCCCTTCCTCCTCCTCTCCCCTACCCTACTCGTTACTTCTCGTCCTCTCTCTTCTTCCTTCTTTCTCATCCTGCTTCTTCTTTCTTTCCCCACCTCCTCCTATCCTTCTCCTCCCCCTCCTCCCCCTTACCCTCCCCTGCTGCTCTTCCGCACGTGACGTTACTTTTCCCGCTAAATCTAGCGCAGAAACTGAATTTTTTCATAGGTGACTTTACACCAAGTCATGTGACGTCATTTTCCCCGCTAAATTTCAAGGGGATTTAAATTTGTGTTGAGGTCACGTGACGTCAGTTTTCCCGATAAATTTACCGCGGTTACGCTGACGTCGACGCCGTGAAACCCGGAAACGTGCGGCTAGGAGCTGCGCTCTAAAAATAGGTTAGAGGTTGATTCTAGCATAGTTTTATCCGGTGAATCTGAATATCACGTCCGCTCTCCACTAAAATGTTACTAAGCCCTAGGAAACACAAAAAACCTCCGACCAGTCGTTACGTCATAAAAGGATCTTTCGGCCGCCAAGCGCGAGTCGCTTGAGGGCCGCGCATGCAGTTGCAAGCTTGCCACGCATAGACAATTGCAAGCATGGAGCTTCACTTCATATGCGTGCAAGCATGTGTAGCATGTGCGTGAACGTAGCATTGGCGAGCTTGTACATGCACCCACTTGCCAGCACGAGCAGAAGCATAGCGGCGGCCAGACGCCGTGTTTGCATTCGATGATATCCCCCGCACTGGTACCAGTCGTGGCGTCTTTTAGAGCGCAGCTCTTAGGCGCCCGTTTCCGGGTTGAGCGGCGTCGGCGGAACCGCGCGCGTTGCATTACGGGATGTTTCCCCGGTAAAGTTAGCGGAAAAAAATTTCCACTAAATTGAGAAAAAAATTTTCCTAACCTTAGCGAAAAAAACATTAACCCGCTAAATTTAGCGGTAAAATTTCCTACTAAATTTACAGGAACATTTTCCCTGCTTAATTTAGAGGGAAAATGTTGCCACTAACTTTAGCGGGTTAGGTTCCCGCTAAATTTAGCGGGGAAATCGACGTCACGTGACCTCACCACCAATTCAGTTTTCCCGCTAAATTTAGCGTGAAAAATGACGTCACGACTTTGTGTCAGGTCACCCACGAAGAGATTCAGCGCAGGAGGAGAGGTGGATGAAAGCAGGAAGACGAGGGAAGGAGGAGGAGGAGGGGAGGAGGGAAAATGAGGAAGAGGAGGAGGAAAGAAAGAGGGGAGTGTACGGAGGAGGGGAGGGACATTACCTCCCCTCCGTACCCTCCCATCCTCCTCCTCAAGAGCTGCGCTCTAGTTTCGCATTACAGAGATCTGTACACGTCTTCCATTTTCTGCCTTTTTAAAAATTTGCAAGAGTGCGCGTGCATAGCTTGATATCCGCTGAACATGTGCGAGAGCGGATATTCCGAAAATTCCCATTTGTGACGGTCACGCGCCTGGAAGGAGGACCTTTAACGATACTTCGAAAATGATTTTCGGCATCCTCCTTGCACCAAATAGAAAAAAAAATGTTTTCGATATTCGAGTTTTCGGAGGTCAAATAAAGAGGATTTGATTGTGTTTCCTCAAATACAAAACCGCTTCCGCATCAATTTAACGGCTGTTCGAACAACCACATTCATTAAGCTCTGCTTCTCTAACTTGTTTTCTACGAGATATTTATATTTTTAGTCCAACAAAATGGCCAAAGTGAAGCCTAGCTGATGCGTATTAATCTGGACGTATAAAAGTTGAGACCGCCAAGCAAACCTCATGAAAAAGCGGAAGGGACAAAAGAAAGCGGACGACTGCGTTCAAAACTCCTCTGAGTTTGAGATGTTATCTGTCCGGTTTGGTTTTCCGGAATATGAACTTGGAGCTTCTAATTAGCGATAAGATATCTACGTATGCCGGCGCGGCAAAAGAAAAAAGCCGTTCGGCGTATTTTAACGTTTAATACATTGAGTCAGTGCGATTCATTGATCAGCATATTTTTTATTGTATTTCCATTGCAGATACAAGCTATGGTTATAAAATGTCTTGTTATAATATTTATTCTTAAGCACAGGAAATATTCAAAATAAACACTAGAATCTGCCCTGTATAACCGGTCAATATTTTCTGCAGTCTAAACCCCCGAGTATGTGCTGTCTCGTGTGGAAGTTCCCGTGGCTATCTACTGGAGCAAAGGAGACTGGTTTGCCGTAGAAGAGGATGTGGCACGCCTACGAGAGGAACTGCCTAATGTGGTGGAATATTACCAAGTGCCTGATGAGCAGTTCACCCACTACGATTTCAGCTGGGGAATCAATGCGGAGCCTATTCTATTCCGTCAGATGATCAGCGTCATGGCAAAATACCAAACCTAGCCTTTGAATATCTCGGTCCGAAAAACGGCAGAGTGTTGAAGCTTTTTTTTTTGCGTTTAATTTTGCCTTTGTTTTTTGGCTTTTTCACACATATTAGCACGCGTTATTGCTGTACTGTCGCTTTTTTATTGATCTGTCGTCTGATTTTACCTGATTTATTATTCAGGATGTCTCTTCTCCTAACAGACCGCTATCTCATCTTTTCGTTCACGGCTTGAATTTGGCTTAGTCGTATGGAATTCTTTAGTACGTTGATAGTCTCTAAGCTATAAATCCGAACAAAATCGAATGATGCATATTATATAACAGGCACTTTTAGCGTCGTTTTTACTATTCTTGTACATTGTTGTTCTTAATGGTGTTTCACTTCGGCATTTCTCAAATAAAAGATTCAAACGTTATTGGCTTTCTTTTTCACGGGGTGTTAAATGCTTGGATTGATGCAAACCTATTTCTCACTTATGTCGATCTTCATGTTCCTTGTCTCGTTACCACAAATTGTATTGTAATTGAAGTTCAATCGATTTCTAAACTTTTACCACTCTCCCTTATGCAATTTTTATTCAATTGAAGAACATCCTCTAACTAGGACATTTTTCATGGATACCTTAGTTTTACGCAGGGACTTGAAGAGTCTCGTTGAAAATTGAAACTTGTGGTCGGTTTGCCTTGCTGCATACCCGTCCCGGGGGAATAACACGGAGCCAACGGTTTCAAAAACAAGATACTACATTTAATAGGACATGGACAGGACGATTAACATTATTACCAGCGGCGCCTGAGTCCAGGCCGCGACTCCTCGTGCGCCGCCTCTGATCTGCCTTATCAAGGCGGCGCACCCGACGTGCGCGTGGCTGGCGTGGCGTCGCCTCCACGCGGGAAAAGTTCGGCACCTTTGCCTCGCAGTCGGGCAACTGGGTGGGCTGCGGAGCCGCCAAGATGCCCACTTCCCGCCACCCCCCCCCCCCCTGAAGCTTCGTTCGGCGTGTCGATGACGCGAGACGACGTCGTGGGTGTCAGGGGGTGGATGGCGCTGCTGGGCGAACTGGCGTTGCAAGTCCGGCCGGCGCCTGCTGAACGAGCGCGATTGCCCGTTGGGGGTCGCGCTTGCCACGCTGGTTGAGGCGCGCTATGCGTTCGGCGTCCGCTCTCTTCTCTGATCCTTGGTCACACGCTGCTCTTTCTGCAGCGGCTCGGTCAGCTCCAGTTTGTCGCTTGAGCTCCTTGCTCTTGATGAGGGCTCGGATGGCGGCCACCTTGTTGCTCTGGACCGTCTCCAGCAAATGGCTGCTCTCCATGAGGTCCTCCTTGATCCGAGCCAGCTGCCGCTCCGTCCTGTAAAGGGTGGCCGCGGTCCATGGCGAGATCGGCCACCGTGTCCTTTCGATGGCGGGTGTGGTTAGGGTGTTGTCCACGAGCCATCTTCGTAGAAAAAGAAGGAAACAGACGACATGGGGCTCAGTTAAGGGTTGAGACTGACGTTATCTTCGCACCCTTTCCAGAAAGCTCAGAATAACGGATCTGAGGTGGGCACACAATCTTCTCTCCCCCTCTCTTGAAAAGGGAGAAGATCCGTGGAAGTAGAAAACTACCCCCAAAATGCGAGAGAGGCGAAGCCCAGGAGAAAAAAAAAGGATTCCTCTCTCTTTGGTGTCACCGACGTCGCAGGTTATACCGCCGTCTTCGTGGAGACAAGGGGGTTTCAGGAACTGGACTGCAGTCAGTGTCGTTCCGGTCCTGAGAGAAATCTTCGTCTTCTGCTTGAAAAAATCGTTTAAGTTTGGTGACATGAACAGGTCCGGTTTTCTAACTAGACTCACAGTGAACTAGTTTGTAAGTGAGCGGTGAGCACTTTTCACGCACGCAAAACGGACCTTCCCACCTGTTGGAGAGGGATGCTGCAAAGCCTTGAGTGGCGTCACTCAGTGGGTGAGTACGCCAGGGTACAAAATCTCCCACCTCGAACTGCAAGTCACGTCGCCCCTCGTTGTACTGTCCTGCCTGCTGAACTCGGGCGACGTCGAGATTCTCTCGTGCCTCTCAAAGGTTATCGGAGAAGCGCTTTCGCAGGTCCTCTGCGAACTTCACGTAGGGGCGAAGCCTTCCCCCAGACTCTGTAGAAAGTAGACTGCTGAAAAGCGGGAACGCGAGTTCCTTGCCGAAATTCAATTGGGCAGGTGCATGGGGCATGGGGCACCCGTTGACCGATTAGTGGCTGTACGGGTTGCGAATGCCAGCTCGGGCAGTTTCGCGTCCCAGTCCTTGTGGCGCTCAGTGTAGGCCACTAACATCATCTTAAGTTTCCGATTTACCCTTTCCGTGATGTTTGCTTGTGGGTTGTATGCGGAAATTCTTTTGTGCTTAATTCCCAGCACCGCCCACGCGTCCCCGAACACGTTACTCATTAGGTAGGAGGTATTATCGCTTATCAGTTGTGCTGGAAAGCAGTACCTAGCGAATGTTTCAAGTAGACACTCCAAGATTTTTTGCGAATCTAGCTTCCGCAAAGGAAACACTTTAACCCACTTCGTGAAGTGGTCGATTACCACGAACTAGTACTGATTGAGGTGGGTACTACGTGGGAAGGGGCCCCATGACATCACAGCAACAAATCTCAAAGGTGTCTAGCTCACGATTGATTGCATGAGACCGGGGGCTGACCACCACGTGGTTTTGCCTTCTGGCACACCGAGCAGCTACGAGCGTATCGGAGCACATCCTGCCTCATGCCTGGCCAGGTAGCAATTTGGGATAACTTTTCGTAAGTCTTGCTCCCACTGCTGTGTCCAGCCAAGGCAGAGTCATGCATCTATCGGATGAAAAGCTTACGTAGCTTGCGGGCTATCACGGTCCGGAACGACGAGCCATCCGGATCGTCGTCGGCCTGGGGGATGTAGCGCAGCAGGAGGCCGTCGTCACTCATCAAGGAGGAGTCGAACACCTCGTCACTTGGGTGGTCGACTGCACCTCTTACCGCCAGCCAAGCGGACACGCGTTGGCAGAGTCCGCCATCCACCTGCGCCTTGCGAAGCTCCTCGCGGCTCACCAATGTACCCCGCCGTGAATCTGGAGATCCTTGTGCCGTGGCCGCGATGGTCACAAAGCCATGGGTATTCTGCGAGTGTTCCTCGGGAAGTGGAGCACGAGAGAGCGCATCAGTAACTTTGTTGGTTGACCCCGGGTGGAATACTATGGAGTAGTCGTACTGTTGTAGCGTAAGCGCCTAACGAGCAAGACGTCCAGCTGGATTCTTAAAGGGTAACTGCAAAGAAAAAAAAAGTTTTTTTTAAACAGTCTAATTGGGACAAGTAGGTCACAAAACAAATATCCCGCGAAAAAAAATTTTTTTTTTTTACAATATTCGCGTTACGGGACGTAATTCAGTCAGAGTCACACCTCTCCACATTTGAAACTCCCGCTCTTTCGCCGCCCGCGGAGAAGAAGATCGCCCCGCCCCTCGCTCTTGGATTTGCTGTTGGATTGGCTTGGCTGCGGAGTTGAACATACGCAGCGTCCCGATTTCCGGTGCGTCTTGTGTGCCTTTCGTAGCTTCTGCACTTTACTTCTGTGTCCTCGGGCAAAATGGACCCCGAGTTGAAGCGTCAGCTTCTTGACCGCACCGAGCAGCTGGGTCTTCGGCCATACGAAGACACGCCGCGGAGGACGGCTGCCGACAACGACGACGGCGCACCGCCCGAACCTCCCGAGCCTTCGGCGCGCTTGGACGACACCCGCTGGTAATTGAACTCCAGCTGTTCTTCGTTAGGCGTTATGCATGTCCGCGTTCTGTTATGCTCCTTTGTATTGCTTAAATGTATCACATTGATGTACAATTTCCCCCACTGTAATGCCACCCTGGCGCTGTGGGAAAGTAAATAAATGAAATGAAAAGGACTGCGTCGCTGCTACCTTCTCGCGCGAGACGTCGCATGCTTTGACGAATTGGCCACTGAATGGCTCGGGTGGTACCAAACTTCCTCGATTTGTCAAGACTGAAAGAAAAAAAGTTAGTCTACTGCTGCTATTGACTCTTGCGATATTACGTGCAACCAGGTGCCGCTGCGGCCGCTGCCAGCTAATGCCAACGGCCCGCGAGTGCGTCTGCTGCCTGGAGGTTCCGAAGGTCGCCTCCAAGGCTGGTAACCGCTGCATCACCGATCACTCCGACTTTTTCGGTGGCATCCTGAATCCAGTCGTGCTCCAGATCGCCTACCGGATGAGGGCGATGGAGCTAAATGACATGGAGCTCATCGGACAGAGGAGCACCCATAAGTAAGGCTAACACCAGGTCGTGTTGCATGCTGTAGACCAGAAAAGACGTTGATGTATTTTTACTACATTATTTGGCCTGACTTAGTAAGCAGATGCTAGGGCATGACTGACTTTTGCTGGGATTGTAATTATGACCTTGCTGTCGATGGGGGCCTAGTTGTGTGGTGCATAGACAATCGGCAAGAGCAGCAATACTTGTTCACATTATGTGCATCTTGTTACTATCTGAGGTGATAAGTTAATTTTACTGTGAGTTGATTTGATTGCATATAGTCCCTTGATACTTTTGTTCTAGATTCACAACATTTCTGCTCTTCAGAGCAGTCTCTTCCTTGAGTTTTTCTTGTATTCTCATGTGTCACCTAAGTCATCCTTCTTGTCTTTCAACAGGAAGTACCGGTATGTGGCGTACCGGCAGTTTGTCTGGTGGATCTGGCGCCGCCTTGGCAGAGGGAACCGGATGGTCTTGCCAGCTTGTGTTGTACAGGCCATTCGAAACATGTATCCATCTGATGAATACCGGGGCTTTCAAGCTCTGTGAGCCGCGGGATTTATGAGCACACAACTTCATCCCCAAAGTTACGAGAACAGTTAATGGGTGCTCCTCTGTCCCATGTCGTTTAGCTCCATCGCCCTCATTCGGTAGGCGATCAGGAGCACGACTGGTTTTAGGATGCCACCAAAACAGTCGGAGTGATCTGTGATACAGCGGCTACCAGCATTCGAGGCGACCTCACGAGCGCGGGCCGTCAAACGAACTTCACCTCTTTTTTCTTTCGAAATTAATGAAACCAGAGCCAGGAACTGCGTTTGACGATCTCGGTTATCTCTTTACATTTTTTTCACCCAATTCCAACGGCCGCTGCTCGACAGTAGAAAGGATCGCATATAATTGTAAGAGACCGCCGAGGCGCTCAGAATGTGTGAAGGGTCACGTTAGAACGGTGAGGTAATGCCGAGGTGGCAGAAGTGTACGAACGACAGTTCTGGTCCCGAAATTATTTTTGTTAAAAAAGTAGTTCCCAAGCTTTAGATTTTAAGGGTGATCACTACACAGCTAGTGTCTTGACGCTATTTATTAACTTTTGAGTTTCGTACTCATTTATGTTATGTTGTAGGTTTTTTCTGTGTTTCCCAGTAACATGAAACGTCTTGCATTGCACTGCATGTCGTGTTTGTGAATTGTGGTATTCGGTTTTTTCCTTATTTCCCAGTAACATGAAACATCTCTTATTGTATTCAAGAGGTTGACTTGGTGTGCAGTGTTGTATGCAAATAAAGAAGTTCTGGGAAAAAAAGTCAGTGGAGTAAACTTTTATTGATATTTACACATGCAGTGAGGGAGGACGGATGTACGTTATAGAAAGCCTCAGAATATGGTGGCATGTGGTTTGTATTACACTTGCCATTCATCAACGGCACACCAGTTCATGTGGGGGGGGGGGGGGGGGAAGAAATGAAGGAAATTGGCGCTTGAAGCATTCTGAAAAAAGAACAAACCAGACGGGAAGTTACCCACACTGCAAAAGTAACAATCAGATAGAACTGTTATATGCAATATATTTCGACAAATCGCAAGAAAAAATTAAAATTGAGCCCGCACAGGACACATTTCCTTTATGCCTCGGGGTAATGTTTCGGCACGGAGGGTACACCTGGAACTTTCAGAAAAGAAAAGATCATTTCCCTACATGTTGCCTACCTCATGCCCGAGCAGAGACTCGGTCACGTGGAGAAGAGTGACTAGAGCACCTACGTGTGCCTCTGAAATACAAAAACACCACACAGACAAGCAGCACAAAGGCACTTACCTGCACTGCAAAGGAAGCAACAATGAAACAGCAATACAGTTTAGTTAAATAAATCGCAGCAAACAATTGTGCCCGCTGAGGACACATTTCTCTATGCCTCAGGGTAATGTTGCGGCACAGAGGGCACACCTGAAACTTGCAGGAGGAAAATTATCGCTTCACTACGCGTTACCTACCTCATGCCTGAGGCGCAGAAAAGAGCGACGTGAGCACCCACCGCTGCTTCTGAAACATAAAAACGCCACGCACAAAAGCAGCAGACAAGCACTTACCTACACTGCTAAGAAAGCAACACAGTATAGTTAGACAAACCAGCTAAAAATTGAGGGACGCACAAGACACATTTCCTTTATGCCTCGGGGTAATGTTTCGGCATGGAGGGTACACCTGGAACTTTCAGAAAAGAAAAGATCATTTCCCTACATGTTGCCTACCTCATGCCCGAGCAGAGACTCGGTCACGTGAAGAAGAGTAACTAGAGCACCTACGTGTGCCTCTGAAATACAAAAACACCACACAGACAAGCAGCACAAAGGCACTTACCTGCACTGCAAAGGAAGCAACAATGAAACAGCAATACAGTTTAGTTAAATAAATCGCAGCAAACAATTGTGCCCTTAGAGGACACATTTCTCTATGCCTCAGGGTAATGTTGCGGCACAGAGGGCACACCTGAAACTTGCAGGAGGAAAATTATCGCTTCACTACGCGTTACCTACCTCATGCCTGAGGCGCAGAAAAGAGCGACGTGAGCACCCACCGCTGCTTCTGAAACATAAAAACGCCACGCACAAAAGCAGCAGACAAGCACTTACCTACACTGCTAAGAAAGCAACACAGTATAGTTAGACAAACCAGCTAAAAATTGAGGGACGCACAAGACACATTTCCTTTATGCCTCGGGGTAATGTTTCGGCACGGAGGGTACACCTGGAACTTTCAGAAAAGAAAAGATCATTTCCCTACATGTTGCCTACCTCATGCCCGAGCAGAGACTCGGTCACGTGAAGAAGAGTAACTAGAGCACCTACGTGTGCCTCTGAAATACAAAAACACCACACAGACAAGCAGCACAAAGGCACTTACTTTCACTGCAAAGGAAGCAACAATGAAACAGCAATACAGTTTAGTTAAATAAATCGCAGCAAACAATTGTGCCCTTTGAGGACACATTTCTCTATGCCTCAGGGTAATGTTGCGGCACAGAGGGCACACCTGAAACTTGCAGGAGGAAAATTATCGCTTCATTACGCGTTACCTACCTCATGCCTGAGGCGCAGAAAAGAGCGACGTGAGCACCCACCGCTGCTTCTGAAACATAAAAACGCCACGCACAAAAGCAGCAGACAAGCACTTACCTACACTGCTAAAAAAGCAACACAGTATAGTTAGACAAACCAGCAAAAAATTGAGGGACGCACAAGACACATTTCCTTTATGCCTCGGGGTAATGTTTCGGCATGGAGGGTACACCTGGAACTTTCAGAAAAGAAAAGATCATTTCCCTACATGTTGCCTACCTCATGCCCGAGCAGAGACTCGGTCACGTGAAGAAGAGTAACTAGAGCACCTACGTGTGCCTCTGAAATACAAAAACACCACACAGACAAGCAGCACAAAGGCACTTACTTTCACTGCAAAGGAAGCAACAATGAAACAGCAATACAGTTTAGTTAAATAAATCGCAGCAAACAATTGTGCCCGCAGAGGACACATTTCTCTATGCCTCAGGGTAATGTTGTCGGCACAGAGGGCACACCTGAAACTTGCAGGAGGAAAATTATCGCTTCACTACGCGTTACCTACCTCATGCCTGAGGCGCAGAAAAGAGCGACGTGAGCACCCACCGCTGCTTCTGAAACATAAAAACGCCACGCACAAAAGCAGCAGACAAGCACTTACCTACACTGCTAAGAAAGCAACACAGTATAGTTAGACAAACCAGCAAAAAATTGAGGGACGCACAAGACACATTTCCTTTATGCCTTGGGGTAATGTTTCGGCACGGAGGGTACACCTGGAACTTTCAGGAAAGAAAAGATCATTTCCCTACATGTTGCCTACCTCATGCCCGAGCAGAGACTCGGTCACGTGGAGAAGAGTGACTAGAGTACCTACGTGTGCCTCTGAAATACAAAAACACCACACAGACAAGCAGCACAAAGGCACTTACCTGCACCGCAAAGAAAGCAACAATGAAACAGCAATGCAGTTTAGTTAAATAAATCGCAGCGAAAAATTGTGCCCGCAGAGGACACATTTCTCTATGCCCCAGGGTAATGTTGCGGCACGGAGGGCACACCTGAAACTTGCAAGAGGAAAATTTTCGCTTCACTGCGCGTTACCTACCTCATGCCTGAGGCGCAGACTTGGCTGCGTGGAAATGAGCGCGTAAGCACCTACCCTTGCTTCTGAAATATAAAAACGCCACATAAATGCAGCAGACAGGGACACTTACTTGTGCTGCAAAGAAAGCAAGTCTAAAAGAAATGGTGCGCAAGGGCACTTCGGTTTGCTGCAACAAACGCAACTAACAAGTGTGCTGACATCAATTAAGAAAAAGGCAAGGCATGGCATGGTACAGGCACGGTATGCCACGGTACAAACTTTGCCCCTCAAAAGCGGGTGCTTAGCCTCTAGCTTCAAAGAAACATGTAATGTGGAAAGACATTCTGCTATACATCCCGTACCTCAGGCCATAAAGAAGGGACTAGCAGGGAGAAAGAGGTCGAGGAACCAAAGGTGCTTCAGGACTGGTCCTGAGACGATCTGCAGAGAAAATTTAAATATTAGCAACAGCTAAAAATGCTTGCATTGCCAATTATCAACAAAAACAGATAAAAAAATGCAGCTGAAGGCTATTGTAAAAGGTAAACATAAAAGAAACATCTATCATCCTTTGGATCAAGAGGGAGCTAGGCTATGGACATATTTATTACTGACGAGGCTGTCTTGTTATCAGGAACTCTCGGTTCTTGTTAACAGGAACATTCGGTACTTGTGTTAACGTACCCGGCATGAGAGCTGAAGCGGGATCGTCTGGCCGCAATCAGGTCACTCTTGGGGGGCCTCGGGTACCTGGCACACATCGGTGGCAGATGCTGCGACGCATTCGCCTCGAGGGCTTCCCTCAGGGTCGGCCACTTTTCCAGGCAGGTCATGACCTCATCCATGAGCTCATCACGGTACTCTGAAAGGCAGAATCTTGTGTCACTGTTTTGTCCCCAACCAACGGAGCAATAACATACCAAATGTTGCGTTGCTTGGGATTGGCCGAGCTGTGGAATGGCCCTTCCGTGCTTTGGACGTGACGACCATGAAGCGCTGTACTCCTTCCCGGGTTGTGGCCTGCTCCCGCCCAACGTTTTCATTGTAGTGCAGTGCAGCAACCAGGGTCCTGCAGTGAAAACAGACAAGATATGGGCTGGTGCTTATACAAAAGAACTTGGTTCCAATGTGGAGACCGAAATGTATACATACACTTGATGGAACAAAGTATAGACTATGTATTACCCTAGTTTCACGGGCGCTCTCAACTGCCATTGAGTCAACGACAGTTGACTCAATCGCGATTGGCCGGAGTTGCACGGCTGCGCCAACTGTCATCGAGCCGGTAATGACAGTTGAGTTCAAGTGAGCTCCCCTACTTCGGTTCAACTGAACGGACTTCCCCAACGGAGGTAAAATGGACCCTGTCCGCAGGACCGCTGCCGCCCACCATCGCTTGCGAGGCACTTACTGTTTAGGAATGCAGGGGGAAGGAATAGGGTTAGGCGTCCGAGCTGCCGCTAAAATAATTCCAACAAGCCACCAAACGAGCGAAGATGGCGGCGGGACCAGCCGTATAAATGGACCAATAGTAATGGGGGCACCAATCGTAGCGAGCGGTAGCTTGCACCACCTAGCCTAAAATATGTGCACCCTTGCCCTGAAAGAACTATTTTCGTTTCAGCTTCAACTGGGTTCTAGAGAGCCGTGTATGACCATCTCAGTTCAGTTCGGTTCAATCACAGTTGGGGCCGATAACTGTGATTGAACTCAATGACAGTTCAAAGCACCCATGTAACTAGGGTATATGTTACTCACTGGTACAAAAGCAAACTGAAATTCGAAAAGCTAATTTACAGGTTTACAAGACTTACTAAAGACTTGTTCGCAGGGTGCTGGCTTGAACACAACAGACATAACTTTTGACCTTGTACTGCACATGTCTATCATGCCAATTCCATGAAAAGAACATTAATGATTTTTTTATTAAATATTGTTTTCAGAATCGACTGTAGGCCACCATGCCAGGAATGGTCATTCAATTAGAAGAGTTGTTTACCTCGCTTCCATTCCTTCTGGCGTAAATGCCCGAGACTTGGAGGCGAACCCAATCAGTACGCTGTTGAAAGCTTCCACGGATGATGTCTGGGACCCGGGGGACAGATGCCTGATGTCCTTGAGGAGCCGCGGGCTTGACAAAATGCTCCGGAGCTTGTTGTACGCTGGGGTTCCTGGAATAAGCACACAGCTATGATGGACGCCATTCAGAAGTATTTTTATTTCTCCTACATCAGAATCGCAGGAGGAGAGTCCTAGACAAGGAACCGAGAAATGAACTTACCCTCAGTCAACCATGCACGGTCAGAAAGTGGCTGGTGCAGGCACTCGCTGTACGGTCCATCGTGGCCATCGTGCTTGTCGACCACGTGGTTCAGTAAGCTGAGCCAGATACTTACTAGGAGTGGGCCGTTGCCATTACCTACCGCTGCACAGTAGTACAGGTGGTTGGTGATTGGCTGCACCCACACCTGCAGTTCCCTGGACTCGCTCTTCCGGCTCGCTGCTTGGAGCTTCTTCTTCAAGCCTTGAAAAGTGTACAATTGTTAGATATACGTCAGAAGTGTCCACTGCCATATAGAAATTTGTCGGGTATGGCCGTGACTATTTCAATGTCTGTGAACAAACTAAGTCTACGACATTATTTCCGGAAGACATGCAAATAGCTTTCAATTAATATTTTGACAGCTTCAGGTATCATGTCAGCTTTTACGCTCTTTGCAAGGCGCGGTGCTTCGCAAGTTCTACCTGAAAAAAAATCATTCTCTGTTCGACAGTGTGTGGTGTGTGCTCAAGATTCCAATGTGTATGGTTTGTGCTCCAGAGTTCGACGGGTGACGGGTGGTGCATGGATTTTGAACTGTTGTTCTCTCGTAAATTTAAGAAACAAAGTTTAATTTGAGTATAGTCTTATTCTGCATGTAAGCAAGGTGTTTCTTGACTGATGTCCTGTGCAACAGACTGGGTATGGGTTCAGGCGTACAATGTTTGGTCTCGTTCTCATTCCCACGGCGATAGCAGCACCAAGGAGCAATTATTCACGCTAGTGACTCACAATTGCTGTGAAATAATCTATGAAAAGCAACGTTTGATTATCTCTATACTAATGCCCAGTCTTGATTCGAACCACAGTTCAAAGGTTCCGTTTCGCTGTCTGTAAGCAAAGTGTTCGACAATGCCGTTGGCGGACAGGTCATATAAATGACCTTTTTGTGTCGGAAAACGCATCAATTTTGTTGCATCAAAGCCCTTGAAATGGTTATCTCCTTTTATTCCATTACATCCAGTGAGAACAACAATACTTCTATGAAGGACGTCACAATAATAAATAAACTATTTTGACGGGTGCACGGCCTTTGGAATCACTGTCATACACATAAAAGTAATTTATAATGTTATTTTGACCACGGATTGTCGAATTAGTCACTGCCTATCAGTAAATAAAATGAAAAATGAAATAATGGGAAACCAACCTTTGTCAATGTGCCACGTGTCGAAGTAGTGCTTTATGCCCCTTTCTTCGGTCCTCATGTGGTGCTCGACGCCTGGGTGACGGTCTGCATATAAGGGCTTGTATTGTAAAGAACACCAAATAACAGATAGCTGGTTACCCTTACAGAGCCAGAAAAAAACAGTTAGCTGGGTAGCTTATGTTGAAAGTTTCACATACCCGAGATGAAAGAGCCAATGGTGAAGTCTTCCTTCTTGAGCTTGGTGAGACCACGGACGAAGGCCACCTTTTCCATGGCGTTGCTGGAGGGCACCTCATCTGACTGATCACAATGTGTATGCATTCATTAGTACAACAGTCACCGTACTGCAGTCTGATTGTAAGGTTCTTAGAAACATCACACTTAAAGAGACAATAAGGACGATTTCTAATTATTCTAAACGAAGGGGGTGTGATGCAGAGTAGGCCTTTTGTTTTGGTTAGTAAATCTTACCTCACCGACTTGCACCTGCTCAATGTGAATGACCTTTTTGGTGCTCGCCTCGTGGAAGCTGTAAGTGCAATATTTTGCACTAAACCCCGGCGAGTCGCAGCGCCCATCTCCAGCTAGGTCGATGGTCTTTGCTTGGAGTCCTTCTAGAAGCTCAGAGTTGTGCCGCTTGTACACCTGGCAAGCAATTATGTCTTGTAAGTTAGTTATGCTATGCCATTTTTTTATTTTTAAACCCCTTCCTATACTAGCTAACCTGCTTCACAGCGGGCAGCAGGTAAGCCTGCTGGTAGTAGTGGAAGGTGCGCTCCGAGACTGTTGCGACGTTGATGGACTTGAGCAACCGCAGGGTAGTCGCAACAGGGGCTCCTGAAAACAGAATTCCCGCACAAATCAAGATATTGCCTGCTGCTTTGCCACTCACCTGAGGTTGGCTCCACCACCGCTCCACGTGGTTCTGTGCACAGGTGCTTGTTATCTTGACTTGAGTGCCCTGGACTACGATGGTGTTGCGGCAAGGGGCAAGGCAGGTGCGACACACTTTGAAGAGCTCCAGGAGGCAACCCTGAAATACAATAAATTTGCGCTCCTTCTGGGGTGGCACCTGTTCACGGTCACTGAAAATAAAAATACAACTGTAACACACACTTGAACTTCCCTAAAAGTGTTACCTCATGAAGCTTTCGTCTGCAGAAAGCACGTAGGTGGTGTCGGGTTCACCAGGACCATCAGACTCGTCCATATCTTGGTCTACAATGTAAGGACGTTTGAAACGGTCATGAGTTTGCATAGCATAGTATGGACACACTTCCGAGTCGGCTGTCCTCTGACAGACATCTTTGAATGCTAATTTAGGGCCAAGCTTTCGTCTCAGACCGTCACACCGAAAGAAATGTCCGGTGTGACTGTTTCCCTCTGGTGCAACCATCTCATTCTCTTTGAGGCATGTGCAGCTCCTCACCTGGGTCAGTGCCGGACTCGGCTTCGAAACGAATGTCCGACTCCTCCATGTCGGTGCTCGTGTCGCTCTCTTTGTCGGAACCCATGTCACTGTCTGAGGAGTCGTCCGACGTGTCCTCCAGCTCAGCATCGTCTGCATTCCAAGGCCTATCCAGCTGTTCACTGGGGCTTACCTGTCCTGCGCAGTGGTTACCCTCAGGTGGTATGGGCGTGGACCTGCGACGGCTGTCGTGAAGATCACTGCTGAGCTGGTCCGGGGCTCGCAGGCTGGAGGTCGTGCTGGGGATTGGCGAAGGTAGCCGAGCTTGCAGTGCTGTGGCAGGTTGCACTGGACTGGGAAGCGCTCCTGGGGACTTTCCGCCTGGTTGTGGTGTGGGGGCACCAAAAACAAATGTCCGGTGGGATGGTCCCCTCTGGTGTAACCATCTCATTGTCTTCGAAGCATGTGCAGCTCCTCACCTGGGCGAGTGCTGCTCTCAGCTTCGAAATGGATGTCAGACTCCTCCATGTCGGTGCTCATGTCGCTCTTTCCGTTGGTGCCCATGTCACTGTCTGAGGGGTCATCTGACGCATCCTCCACCTCCCCATCTTTGCCTGCATTCCAAGGCCTATCCAGCTGTTCACTGGGACTTACCTGCCACGCGCTGTGGTCGTCCTCAGGTGGTATAGGCGTGGACCTGCGATGGCTGTCCTGAACGTCACTGCTGAGCTGGTCCGGGGCTCGCAGGCTGGAGGTCGTGCTGGGGATTGGCGAAGGTAGCCGAGCTTGCAGTGCTGTGGCAGGTTGCACAGGACTCTGAAGCGCTCCTGGGGACTTTCCGCCTGGTTGTGGTGTGGGGGCAGCCGCATTGCACCCAGGGTTGACCTGTGCAGCTGGAGATAGAACACATAACTTAAGCTCAGTAAAAAGTTTGCATGAAATGCTGCCGAGACTGCGATGTATTCCTAAAACACCGTACTTTAAGTATTCAGTTATACTCACACACGGGTATGACAGAATCTGCAGTGTCTGCATCTGTCGCCTCTGTTTGTGTGCCAACAGTTGCACGAGGAGCAGAGCACCTGCAGCAGTGAGCCTACAACACAGATTGCAAGAAGTACTAAGTATGGTCTAAATCTCTTGCATGCAGTAGCAACTGTACACATAGTCAGCTGAACAGGAGAGCATCCGACAGCCTACAAACAAATGTTATGGTTTCAAGCACTTGAATGTGCTTCTTGACTGACATAGTCATTCACAGGTGCAGCCGCTTGGTCTTTGCTTGGTTCTGCCAGTTGCTAAGTGCAGAGGACATTATAGTGAAATGTGCAGCTTACACCTAATGTACATGCACACTGGGGACCAAAATAGCGGCAGCAGAAAACTCACTGCAGAGAGGCTTCCAACTTGGCTGTCACGGTTAGGCACAGGTGCTGGCCTTGTTGGTCTGGTTATCAGCTGGTTGGGTTGCACAGAAGAGAATGCGTTCTAAATTTTTGGGGACCAAAATAGCGGCAGCAGAAAACTCACTGCAGAGGGGCATCCAACTTGGCTGTCACGGTTAGGCACAGGTGCTGGCCCCAGCCTTGTTGGTCCGGTTATCAGCTGGTTGGATTGCACAGAAGAGAATGCGTTCTAAACTTTTGATATTTCTTCATTCAATTCTTGGTGGCGTGGGTAAACAACACTGAAGGCAAGTGGCCCGTACCCGTAGGTGCTAATCACTGGCCACAGTGATGTAGGATGTTTGTAATTGCTGGATGCAAAATATTAACTTCTGAGCTGAAACTCGCTTACCAGCGTTACAACAATTTTCGAATAAAATAGAACAGTTCTAAAACGAGACAATGCGCCACCAGAAACCTTAGCGTAGGTAGTAAGCAATTATCCCTAAAAGTTTGACTTACCGATGATGCTGCACTTGCTGCTGTTGCACTCGGTAGGAATAGCGTCGGGACCGCCCCACGTCTCAGCCGTGGACGTTCGGTGAACGCGGTGCGAATCTCGAAGGCCTCCGGAGCGAAGTGACGCGAACATACCTGGACATATTTGTCGCTACGCGAACGCCCGATTGCCTCCAGCCAAATAGCATTCAGCTTGTCATCTTTCGGGGCGACATGGCTGCTGGAAGACTCGCTCTCGCGATCACTAATCCGGCAACGCTTCACAGAGCAACGGAGCCGGTTTGCAGAAGCTGACATCTCAAAAGAGTCGGCATTTGCACGCGCAAGCAAAAAAATAAAAAATAAAGGAAACACGCTAAGAAAGCAAAGTTGACCGAGTTGACCCAGGAAAACGGAAGTAACAAACTGCGCTATAAAAGCAACCCGCGTCGCTTCCTATCACTAAAACTTGCGACAGCTGCTAAACACACACCACTTCACTTCAGGAAGTCTCATTCAAGCACCTGGGCCAACACGAAACACTCACGTAGACGAAACGAACGAAGTACGCGCGACAGCCGGGAGCAGACGTCGGCTGCTTCGGCGGCCACGAAAAGAATGGCGAAGCTTTTGTTTGTTATGGTATGAATTCAAACGGAAGTGCCCGTCCTGTAAACCTTTTGCAAAAAATGATGACTCTCATTACACGGGTTATTCTTTAAACGTAAAAATATGCCACTCAAAAGGAAATTGCAACATATAACAAAGGTTTAACAACCAAGATATAAGCTGTCAATCAAACTCTTAGCCAATGAGAACCACTTACGATTGACGTCACACAATCGGAACTTCGTGGCGCGCGATTTCAAACGGACGAAATTGCCGCAAACTAAAATCAGTCTCACGCAATAAATATTGCTGTAAAATTTTTTTTTCTCGCGGAAAAATTGTTTTTTGACATGCTTATCCCAATTAGGCTATTTAAAAAAAAACTTTTTTTTCTTTGCAGTTACCCTTTAAGTCCCCTTAGCCATGATAGCGCTAAGTGATGAGATTGAATCTGAAACGTTGCGCCATCTAGGTACACATTGAAGCGCTTCAACGCATGAATTATGGCGAGACATTCACGTTCTGCGACACTGTAGTTGCGCTCGGCTGGAGTTAGCGTGTGGTTCGTGAAAGCAACTGGCCGAAGCACACCGACATACTCCTGCAGCAAGACAGCGCTTAGGCCACAGTCGCTTGCATCTGTCTGCAGAACGAACGGCTTGTTCAAGTCTGGGAGCTGTAAACAAGCGTTGTTAGTCACGGCTTTTGAAAGGGCTGCGAATGCGCATTGTTGCTGTTCGGCCCAACACCACTTGACGTCTGTTTTAGAAGGTGATTGAGCGGTTGGGATATCTCGGAACAGTGTGGAATGAAATCCCGGTAGAACGGAATCAATCCGAGGTATCTTTGCAAGCTCTTTACGTCATGTGGGCTTAGGTATTCGGTTAGCGCCCGCAACTTATCTTCGTTGGGGCGGAGCGTGCCGTTATCCACAATGAATCTAAGGAGGTTGATCTTGGGCGCGGACAAGTGAACTTTTCGGGATGAATCGTGAGCCCAGCATTACGCATTCGCTCAAGTACAATGCGAAGGTGCTCGACATGCTCCTCAATAGTTCTCAAGAAAACAACCACGTCGTCCGTGCATGCCATGGCAAATTCGTACTTCGAGTTCCCAAGCGCAACGTCCATCAGGCTTTGAAAACTGGCTGGAGAGTCAGACAAGCAAAACGGCAGTCTGGTGAACTCGGACAACCCACTGTGGCAGATGAGAGCAGTTTTTGGAACGTCTGATGGGTGGATCTAGATCTGAAGAAACCCTCGGCTGCAATTCAGCGTTGCAAACACGGTCGCGTTACCTAGCGCGTACATCACGGAGAAAATGCTGGGGAAAGGGTAGCTGTCTTGTACGGACACATCGTTAAGCCGCCTGTAATCCACACAGAGTCTGGCTGTTCCGTCTTTTTTCGGAGCGAGAACAACGGGGAATGCCAAGGGGCTCTTCGACTCACGTACTGAACAGGTGTCGATTATTTTCTTGAGCACCGCATCAAGGAGTGCCCTTTTGTGGACGCTGACTGGTCGAGGGTTGCACTTCCGAGGCGACGCGTCACCGGTTTCAATGCGGTGAAGCAGGATGTCAGTCTTTCCAGATGTTTCCGTGAACATCGGTGAGAAAAACTGCAGGACGGCTTGGAGCTCCTGCTTCTGGTGGGTGCTTGCGGGGCATTTTCGCAACGATTCTCGAACGCCGGCAGGCAAGACGTCCAGCACAACGGTGAAGTGGGCTGCAGTGGGCAGGTTACGAATGCAGTCCTCCCGTCTGGTGAACGGAGTCAGCTCCGGTTGCTGTCCCAGCCGGTATCCGCCACCAGAAAAGGCAACATCATGCTTTCGCCTGTGATGAAATCTCTGCCCAAGATCACGGGTGCCACGAGTCCTGGCATATAAAGAAATCGCTGACGCCGCTTCTTTCCATTAAACCGAATATGCAGCCTCACGGCTCCTCCAGCTGTTATCGCAGTACCGGAAGCTAGCTGCAAACGCGTTTGGCACTCCCGGAGGCTTATCTTTATTCTTTGCAGAGTTCAAAAACGAAGTCCCCTATAAGCGAGATAGCAGCCCCAGAATCCAAAAGTGTGGCAATTGGAAAATTGAGCAGTGAAATGGTCATGCGCGGTTCACTGATGTTAGGCTCGGGCTGGATTCGACATACCGATAGAATCTGTGCCGCGGCCTCACTGCTCCCAGGGACTGCGACGGCCGTCGGCGAGTGGCTGACTGGTTTCAGCGTCGCCGGCCGTTGTAGTTTCCCTGGTTGTTCTGGTTCCGGCCCTTTGCCGCCGTCTCGTGCCACATCTCATTTCTAGTGCCCAGAAGTCTTGGACACTGGTTTCGGTGATGGCCGGGCTGCTCGCAGTAGTAGCAGCAGTCCGACGACAGTTGCCTGCTTAGGCTACCCGCACCGAGGTGCCCTTCGGACCGCCTCCAGTGATCGGGTAAGGAACCACTATGGGAGGGCCTCCACCAGGCTTGCGACTGGCTGTGTTGGGGAGGGCTTGTTCCGTTGTGGCGGGGGTCAATGCTGCTGGGCTGCGGGTTTGCGACTGCATGGTGCCAGTTTTCGCCAGCACTTGCACTAGCTGACTGATGAAGATGGTTCGCTTAGGTGGTGATCTCCGTTGGGCCCCAGCTCACTATAGGGCACGGCACACGACCTCCAACCTGTCGTGGCGACCCCCGCCCGAAACACTCACGGACCCCACTGTGACCTCCGAGGACCTCTCGGGGAAAGTTAGGCGAACATACGCTTCTCTTGCACGGGCGATCGCCATGCATGCCACGCCAACTATCCTGGTTGACGTGATGAGGAAGGGAGGCTTCGTTCGGACAGTCCACTTGCGTGGAGGCCTCGGGGCCCAACTCTGCGCTGGTTCAAGGGAGTGCTTGGCTGGTGGCGGCGGCACGTAGTTCCGCGCGGCATGAAGAGCTTCCTCGATGAGACGGGCGCCCCGGGCTAGCTCTTCAAGGGTTTCAAAGGTGCGGTTCATGAGGTAGACATGGTACCTTGGGTGACACTGTCTTCTGACCCGAGCTACTTTGTCCGACTCCGGTGACTTCGGGTTCGCCCTCTTCAAGAGCTTTTGCATGACCCGAACGTACCGGACCAGACTTTCGTCCGGGTGCTGCGTCCTTGCCTCGAGCTCTTGGAGAATCTGCGTTGCCTAGCCTGCAGGCAGGAACTCTTATCGAAGCCTTGTCTGGAAGTCCGCCAGGCTGGTGAAGGGGGCCTGTGACCCCAACCAGCATCTGGCGCTGCCTTGCAACGCCAGCGGGACAAAGCGGTCCACGATGAAGGCTTCCGAGGCACCGGAGGCAAGGTGGTACGTCTGCAGCTCGCCCCGGAAGTCTGCCACGGATTTGACGTCGTCGTACCCCGTGTAGACTTGAACAGTCCAGTGTGCTCGGGGCTCTCGTGGTGGGGTTTTCTGCTGGCCAGGCGTTTGGGACAGACGCTGCATCACGGAGTCGCACATCTCCGTGACCTTCTAGAGCAGGTTCATTTGTGCCGCTGCGGCCATCGCGGCTTCCTGCTCTCGTGTGAGCATTCCTGCAAGCACAAAAAAACGCCCCCCGAAACCCAACAAAAGCGCAACGCAAGTGCAAAAAAAAAGGAAATGACCCCCAGAAACCAACCCAAGCGTGCAAAACGATTGCCGCTGTCACAAAACAAACAATCAGAAACACGCCAATACAACCAACGCGGACGTGACGGAAGCACGGAACGACGATAAGAAACACGGAAAATAGGAAAAAGGCTTACCGAAATAAGAAACCAATCCCCGTGAAATTCCTGCGAGTGGGTAGCATACCACGCTTGGGCGCCATTGGGGTCGGTTTGCCTTGCTACATACCCGACCCGGAGGAATAAATAACACGGAGCCAACGGTTTCAACAACAAGAAACTACAATTCATTTGTCATGGATAAGACGATTAACATTATTACCAGCCGCGCCTGAGTCCAGGCCGCAACTCCTTGTTCGCCGCCTCTGATCTGCCTTATCAAGACGGCGCATCCCATGTGCGCGTGGCTGGCGTGACGTCGCCACCAAGCGGGAAACGTTCGGCACCTTTGCCTCGCAGTCGGGCAACTGGGCTGCGGAGCCGCCAGGGTGCCCACAAACTCTAGAGTACATTTTGTGTGAAGTTTGCCCACCATTTGTAGCCGTGTTAATTTTAATATTCATCATCTCCGTTCCCAAACAGCACGGCTATACTTGGCAGTGTTGTGCCAGTACGGGTCAGAAATCGGTTTCAATTCTGCCCAAAAGTTTTGTACCACCGCTTTATATCTGGCAGGTATTGGCGTATCGTCGTTTTGTACCGGCCTAGTGTTGGGGCAATGTCCTGCAAATACTCTACGATGCGGGTGCTCCATATAGGCCGGACGTCATGCAAATCTGCTTTGTATAGGCCGTTGAATATAATTTGTGTCATATCAATCTCGTACACGGAATACCAACATTGTTTTCAATCGCTCCAAGAAGTTTATCAAACCACTATCATTACATACAACTTAATATTTACCAAAGTTATACTTCTGTGTAAAAGAAGACCAAAATATTAAACCGAATTAACAATTTTTACGCCACGAAAACTTATAAATTAAAACACGAAACACCGTGGAGATTGTGAGGGAAGCAGCACTACTATCATAACCATGCCTGCAGTGAACTTACTAATAAAATAGGGATATCATGTATTCATCCATTTATTCATTTATAAATCCTTAAAGGTCCCATTAGGACAGTTCCGGAAGGCGTACATGTAGAACTTTAATAGATAAAGAAAAGAAAACAGGAATAACATGTGGCCTAACCGCGGCCACACACGAAGGCATGACGCTGGTTAGGCATTAACTATTGATGACACGGCATTTCTAAAACGACCGGGGTCACTGTTGTGTAAAATATAATCCGGCAGATTATTCCATTCCCTTATATCGTGGGGAAGAAATGAGTGGTTAAAGCGTCCGGTGGAACCAGGGATCCGATATACACTAACGAGGCTAAAAAGACGTCGGGATGAACGATGGGGATCTAATAGTAGTGACTCTACCAAAACGAGTTTCTCTTCGAGTCGGTTAGACATATTGACTTAAACTGCGCAAATGAAATAGGAAGGAAGAGACGACAGGAAGGAAAGAGTGCTGACTCACAACTGAGGTTTTAATGAAGATGTAGTAAAAGAGAAGAAAGATGTACGCCCCAGGTACGAAGAAAAGTATTCTGCATTTTGATTCGGCACACAGCAAGCTCGTCAAGAGAGTAACGGTTGCTAGTACGTTGGGGGCGGCTCTGAAGAAGTGTTGCGACCACACAGCAGTAGAGGGCTTTAACATCCAGGTGCAGGGACGTCGCGCTTCAGGATACCTGATTTCAATTATTTCCACCATCGTGGAGAGCCAGTTAAAACCACGTCAAAGAGCAAGTCGAAACCGAACGAAGACCCGACCTGTGGTAATGCCCTACCTCCACCGTCTAATCAGGCCATTTATTGGCATTCTAAAACCAAGCAGTGACACCCCAGGCCGTGATAGTATGCCTCCGCAGTCAAATGGAGCATCCCCCTTTGGGCTCCTAAATTTGAATGATCGTAGTCTGCTAAACAAAGCAACGGCGCTTAGGCCGTTTTTCTGACATACGAACCAGAAGTGGTCGTCGTCACAGAAACTTTGCTTGATGAGCAAGTGACGAATCATGAAGTATTTCCTGCTGGTTACAAAACTTTTCGAAAATATCGTTGTTCAAGAGGCGGTGTTGTGGCTATCGCTGTGAAAGATAGCATATCATGCTCTACTGTGAGCTGTACTTTCGACGCTCAAATGATTTGGGCAAAACTTATTTTTTCAGCGATGTCAATCCTTGTAGGTGCTTTTTATCGGCCGCCTCATGCCGACGTATTACACCTGCTGGCATTACAGGAATTTATATCTGCATCTTACCATCATTACACTCATGTTATACTAGCGGGTGACTTTAATTTACCACATATTGATTGAAATCATATGCAACCACTGCGGGAGTGTCAGCAGTCTCATTTGTTGGTTGACATTGCTTTTTCATGCAATATGACTCAAGTCGTTCGTAGTTCGACACTTGTTACTAATGCCAGTGAAAGCCTTCTTGACAAGGTTTTTGTTTCCTCTAAGATTGCACGACAAGGTGCCCAGTGCGAAATAGTCGAAGGTAATTCTGATCACTCTTTAGTAGTATGCACTCTAACGCTGGCTTGTCAGTTATCTACTACTATCGGCATTAAGCTGTACCGTGACTTTAATAATGCGGATGATGTCAATATTTTAGACGTTCTGCAAGAAAGCGATTAGCTTTTTTACAATATGTATGATCCTGTTACAAATACTACCAATGAATTGTGGTTACGGTTTAGAGGTATAGTTCAGCACTGCATTCAGAAGTTTGTTCCTTTGCGTATTAGAAGAGTGAAAAAGTGCACCCCATGGATAACACGTGACATTCTACATTTGAAGCGTAAAATACGGCGATTTCGTAAATTTGGTAATGGGAATAACATTTCGTCTATACCGTTTTTGCGCAGACAGTTGAGGTCTTCTGTTAAAATCGCTAAACACCTTTTTTTTAACGTCACCTTGCATAACTATCTGATAGTGATCCCCGAAAGTTTTGGAGGTTTTTGAAACGATAGAAATGTTCTTTCTCGGACATGAAACTGTGCAATGTCCTAACAAATAACAAGCAGTTAATTTCAAATGCTTTCAACGAATACTTCATGTCTATATTTACTGTGGAAACGGGAATAGTTCCAAGTTTTGAGAGTTCTAGAATAGTGATACCGGACATCAGCATTACTGAAGAGGGAGTTTTTGCGGCCCTCCTGAACCTTGACGTTAGGAAGAGCCACGGTCCCGACGACATTCCGAATGTTTTTTTGTATAGATACGCTGAATGGTCGGCAAAGTTTTTGCATTTGATTTTTTGCCATAATCTCAATACGGGAGACGTGCCTGATGAATGGAAAAAGACTGGGGTAATACCAATATTTAAATCGGGTGACAGTCAATGCGTCGAAAACTACAGACCTGTTTCACTTTTGTGTACGGCTAGTAAAGTTCTTGAACACTTCGTATTCCAACACCTTATAACATATCTTGATGACAGTATGTTTTTTCAGGACGAACAGCATAGATTCAGACGGGGTTTTTCCACTGTAACACAACGTGTTCATACGATACGCGAACTTGCGGTTGTCATTGATATCGGCGGACAGACAGATGTTATATATTTAGATTTTGCGAAAGCGTTCGATCGCGTCTCCCATGACAAACTACTGCATAAGTTACGCTATATTATCAGTAACGAGATCATATTACGATGGTTCGATTCATATCTTACTAACCGTGTGCAGTGTGTTAGTGCTGACTCTGTTTCTTCCCCCGTGTCACCCGTTTTCTCGGGCGTGCTCCAAGGCTCGGTCATTGGGCCGCTTTTGTTTTTAATTTTTCTTAACGATTTAAGGATACACCACTTTAATGTACAAAGCCGATTTTTGTGCTGACGATTCTGTTTTATTTGCTAAGGTAAACAACCTGTCTGGTCAAGAAGAATTAAATTATTGTCTTTCTTTGGTTCATGCATGGTGCATAAAATGGAATATGGTTCTGAACTGTAAAAAGTGCGTTCAAATGGCCGTGACGCCGAAGTACAACCCTTTGTTTTTTACATATTCTATCAATGGAGTACCACTCGAGACTGTTAAACAATATCAATAACTCGGAGTTTTAATTACCTCTAATTTGTCATGGAAAGCACATATTGAGTTTATAGCTCGTAAAGCAATGCGGAAGCTCTGGTTCTTGAAACAAAATATTAACCTCTGCTCACCTGAAACTAAACTGACTGCTTATAAAGCCATCATAAGACCAATGCTAGAATACGCATGTACTGTATGGGACCCTCATACACAGCTGTCAAAAAATATGTTATCGACGGTGCAAAAAAAGCATTGCGGTTTGTATACAAGCGTTATGGTTTTATGTCATACGTTTCAGATTTGTACCCAAGATCGGGATTGAGTGATTTAGCAACCCGGAGAAAAACAGAATGGCTGAAGTTTCTTTATAATATGATACATGGTAATTTGCGACTTCGTCTCTGTGATTACACTTCATTTAACGAAACAAGGCCCACGAGAGGCAAACACCAATTAACACTTGTCGAACCATTGTGTCGAACCACTTTGTTTAAAGCATTCTTTTTTCCTAGAACCACCTGTGAGTGGAATAAGCTTCCTGAATGTGTTGTAAATTTGAGATCATTACATACTTTTAGCGAAGCACTACTCTCGCACATTGTTGAGTAGTGCTCTGTCTGTTTGTTTGCACTGCTTCCGCTTGTTTTTGAATATTGCTTTTGTACACCTCCTGCCTGGGCGTTCTACAGAATGCTGGCAGTATTACCAAATAAATAAATAAATAAATAATACTTAAATGCTCTATACCATAACTTACAAAGAGTAGCCGCAAAGTTTGAGGTTCCCATCTTCCTTACTGCTCCCGACAAACTTAAACGATTATGTCCGAAAATCTACGAGCTGTAGGATACCCACGACGTATGTAAAATCAACCATGCACGGACGTTCGTGAAATGTCACAGTGGCATCATATACGAAATACCGTTGTCAAGTGGCCAGGTATATATCTCGGACAATCTGGGAGGTGCATCAATGTGAGACTCAAAGAACATGCACTTTCTCTTAAGGCAACACCAGCGGGCCATCTTGCTGTGCATCTGAGATATTGCGGGTCCACACCAATGTTTTCCGAGACAATGGTGCTTAAACATTTTAAAGGAAAAAAAAAGACTAGTAAGGTGTACCAGGCGTGCAAGATCGAGAATAAGGCCTTAGCCTATATAAGTACGCCTTCAATTAGTCTAAGGACCAAAGAGGTCCAATTCTTTTTAGTCCCTAAAATATTGTTTTCTTTCTTCTTTTTTCCCTGTTTGCGAAAGCTAGCGCCCTTTGGGTCACCGTCAACTTTGTAGTTCACATGTGAAAAATGGTACACTTGGGTTTATTCAATAATGCAAATCGTCATTCCTTTACAATGGCTCTGATAGAGAAGTTAATTTTTGTAACTTAATTCCTCTGCCTTTCTTACCTTATTAATGTTACTGCACTTGACATATGTCTTTGCTTTTACTACCTCTTCATTAAAAACTCAGTTTTGAGTCAGCGCTCTTTTTTTCTTGCTGTCTCTTCATTTCTCACTTTATTTGCGCTGTTTAAGCCAATAGCAGTGACTGCCTGAGCTAAGGGTGGTGATAAAAGTTCTAATGGAAGAGACAGATACGTGACATTTTTCGGCGAGTAATGAGGGTAACACGAGATAGAGAAGCCTTCATTTCTGATACACTGCCAGAACGTTCATAATTAAATGGGAGGGATCCGGCAGCACAATTTTTGAATAGATTCTAAGGTGGTAGTGAGGTAGAGGGGATGAGGAGACCAAATGGAAGCAGATATTCCATCTTTAGGCGAACAAATGTCTCTTAGGTCAGCTGTCGTATTTGGCAAAGTGTAGGCATCTTATAATATAGCCAAGGGTTCTAGAAGCTTCAGCATATATAATGTTAATGTGTAGAAACAATAACATATGAGCAGAAAAATGGACACCATGATATTTGTATGATTGTGGACACTTGATTTTTTGAGTGCCTAGAGAATACTGAAAGAAAGATGGGGAGTTATTGCGGAAGAAACAGACAAATTTAAAGTTAGAGTGGTTTAGTAAAATAAGCCATTGATCAAACCATTTGGTTATACGTTCGAAGTCATGCTGAAGGAGGAGATGATGTTAGTAAAGTTTATTTGACGATATATTACGCAATTGTCGGCAAATAGACGTACTTAAGAGGTTATTGAATTTGGAACGTCGTTAATAAAGATGAAGAAAAGAAGGGGAGGGGGTTAGTACACTGCCTTGTGGGATACCTGACGAGACACAGGTGAGGTTAGATTCTAACGAGTTTATAACCATGTATTGGACTCTGGATTAAAGAAAGCTGCGAATCCAGGACACAATAAAAGGATCAATATTGAGACAGGAATTAGTTCTGAAAGGAGGCGGTGGTGAGGAACACAATGAAAAGCTTTTGAGAAATCTAAAACGATGGTGTCCTTTTGGGAATGTGAATCACGGTTAGCGTGCTGATCCTTAGAAAATTCAAACAGCTGGGGGTCGCAGGAATAGCTCTTGCGAATACCGAGCTGCCTATAGAAGGAGTTGTTATAGGTTAAGGTGATTCATAATGTTCGAATGTATGATCTGCTCTAGAAGTTTTGATGAAATGCGCGTGAGCGATATTGGACGATAGTTTCTGGGATGAGATCGATCGCCATTTTTGCAGACAGAAAAGACATGGCCAATTTTTCAATCTGTCGGAATCTTTGATAGATGCATAATTCGACCCCGGGTAGCACACTGAAAAACGGAACCACGAAGTCGAGAAAGTAGGTTGTCCACAATATGCTGAAGTTTAGTCGTCGACGAAGAGCTATTTTTGTCGAAATTCGTCACACAAACACAGCACAAGAATTCCACGGACTCCGGTGAAAAAACGGCCATTACAGAAAGATTGGAATGGACGTACACCACTCGATTACGATTAAAAACGACGGCCGCGTCTGCAACGCACGAAAGCAACAGAACACTGAAGAGCGCATTTCGGAAACCGAACCTACGTTGGCCACCTATTTCTGTAACGTGGCAGACGGCGAAGTCACTACAGCCTCAGTGATCCCTTCAGCGCGACAGAGAGAGTCACGTGACAGATTTTCGTACAAGCGTTTTTGTCCTGCACTTCCTACAAAGAGATGTCCCGCGTTTCGCTCCACCCCTCTTATTTGCTTAAAGTGGTAGGGAAACGAAAATTAAAATATACAAATTTCGCTCGGAAATGAGTCAAGCATGATGGATAATAACGGTAAATGATAATCGTACATTTGTATTTTCAACGACTGGCTATATTTTTCGTTTAAAACGGTGCACTCGAGCAAACACTCGAAGAGAAAGGAATGGAGAGCGCTATGCGTCATGGAATATCTGGCGCAAACAAAATACAAAAAAAAAAGATTCACCGCATTCGTGACGTAGAACGCCTGGCGTGGTTATGAGCTTTGCCATTGGTGGCGTTGTGGTGGCGTCAACGCGTTACAACCAAGCCGTTCGAAGTACCCCGGGGGTGACGAGCGTTTCACGTGTGAGATCAGTCATGCACGTCGTGTCTGTGTGTCCTATTCTCCCCCTAGAAGATGAACCCATCATTCAAAATTCGGTCAAAAATTGCTTTCCCCTCCCCGTTCACCCCTAAGCTGGCAATGCTGTGGGAGCTGCATGCTCGTTAGACCCGCCACGCATTTGTCACGTGATTACGCTCCCTCGCGCATACCCACGCCCTTCAGGACGATTTCCTTGGGAACATATACTTGAACGACACAAGTGAGGATGAAGACACAGACACCGCCCTTTGTGTATTCAATTCCGAAAGGGGAGTTGGAAGTACGCTCAAATTAAAGGGGTCATTAAACGAATTTCGGGCTGTGATAAATGAATTTACGTCAGGATTTTACTAATAGCACATTGTTTAGTGGGCCAAAAAATAAAGTAAATAATCAAAAGCCTGATTTTTGATACGAAATTTTGAAAACACAGCAGGCTATATCGTAACTCCTTCCCTTCGAAGCTCTCCGCATTTTTCACTGTGATAGCTCCGCGGTACCCAAAGCGCGTCACCCGGCACAAACGCACGTCACAAGACACCCGGATCTCTCTTATTCTTTTCACTCCTTAGCTGATAGTGCGGTGGGAGCTATGCACTTGCCGGACCAATCGGCCACCTCCCTTTCATCACCTGGCCTACTCTCTGCGCGTGGGCGTGCGCGAGGGAGCGTGATCACGTGGCAAAAGTGGGCCGTGCCCAACGAGCACTTAGCTTCCACAGAAATGTGAGCTTTGTAGTGAACGGGGTGGGGAAAGCATCTTTTGACCGAGTTTATAGCGACGGGCTAATCTACTAGGGCAAGAATGGCGGGGTGCGGGTACGCAAACAAAGGTCCGAGAAAAAGGTGAGTCCCTCCTTTCCGTCTTCTTGAACTGCTTGCTGCCATGCGCGATATTCGAGTTGAGGAGGAAAGCTAAGAAGGAAAAAGATAAAAAATCGTTTCATGACCGCTTAAAATATGCGTGCTTTCAAAGGACAGCGCTGCTTCGATGTTTAGTACGGCTACATCACGGTTCTTGCTACGTCAGGCCCTACGTAGCAAGATTCCTAACGTTGCTAGATTACCTCCCAACCAAGCTTCACAGGCATCCGCCAGGTGCACATTGGAAGATCGTTAAATTAGCTTTAAATTTAGTTTTCTTGTACCTTTCAGCGAAATACTAGTGTTTTTGTGGTTATGCTGCGACATGCAACACAATTAAGCTAGAAAATGAAAGCTGGGATTTTGTTTTCTTACCCCTTTAAAGTGGCCGTTGCGCTCGCCCACAACCACACGAAGACAAAAAAGCGGGTGGGGAGGCCTAACAAGAGGCGAGGTCGAGCGCGGATGAACAATAAAGCTAACTTCCCCCTGATTTCAGGCTGACTGTACAGTATTGTGAGGAAATGGAAGACAAAGGTAGTGTTTCGAGGTGATGCTTACAATGTCTTTTTTGTTGGGGTGGAATGGGGGAGAGTGAAATATTGTGATCGAAAAGAGTGCTTTGTGATGCTGTCGAATGTTTCAAACGACCGTTAAAAAAATCGTCGCCGCCTGGATTTCCCTTTCGTTCCCCCGAGTGTGAAGCGAGCGCTGTACGAAAAAGCTACGGTCGCTACCCCTTTTTGTTATCGCTAGGCTCTGACAGTGCTCAATAACAACGCAAGACACGCACAGAGGAAAGCTAGATTTTGCAATGGACCACATAGTAATAGTATCTGTTGATGAGACGTGCACACATCAGCCTCGCCCAGCGCTTGAACGATGGTAGCAGTTGCGGTACCGTCAAGCCAGTCTCACGGCGCGTCCTGATATTGTCGTGTGTACCTACTCTCGAGTACGACAATCCCTCGCATTCTGAGTCTGCAAAATCACCGTTGCCTGGTCCAGCCACGGCAAAACATTCAGCCCACCTATGGCCAGGAGAAGTAAAAGAACACACAAAACAAAATCAAAAGTTGCGAACAGAATTAAACTTGATTTCCATTCAATTCAGTTGCAGACCACCCGCGAGCCAGCAATTGATCATCAGCCGAACTCCCAGGCAGTAAGCCTAGCTCTGGCACATGTTTGGCGACTTTGACACGTACCTGCCAGATGAGAGCCGAACTACCAGGTGGTCAAGCCTAACTTTGGCGCTTCTTTGGTGAATAAGGGCCAAATTGCCTCGACACTTGCCAAAGAAGGGCAGGTTAGGCTTTACTTTCGTTTCTTCTGGGTTTTCAATGGCCAATACTGCCATACAATTGCCAATTTCGGAACGGAGCTCCGTGCTGCCTGGTTGGTATTAAAGTTATATATAGTTTATTAGAAAGGTGACCGATAGCCAAGTTATGTCTTCACAACGCGTTTATCAGGCTCGGTAAAGCAAGATAAATATTGTTATGGTAAGTTCAATAGAGAACTGACATGTGTAGATTGACTTCATAATTATTGTTTTATGGGTCATTTAGCAAATTGAGTAATCACAATATTACCATTAGAAGCCACACTATTTCAAAAAGGCAAAAGCGTTCATTGTTTAGGTGAGTTAACTAATAAAATAAAATGTGTAGACTGATTTCTTACGTATTGTTTTTACGGATCATTTAGCAAATTGAGTAACTAACATTACTATTAGAAGTCATGCTATTCTTAAAATATGCAAAAATCTCCTGGTAATTAAATATTAATTTAGATATTTTCAATTCTATAGCCGGATTTAAAATTGCATTCAGAAAGATCACCGCAGGACCTGCCGACAAATACGCTCAGAACAGCGAAGGTAGCCGTTTCAATGAACTCGTCGCTTATGTCGCCTGCGCAACCACTAAGGACACGCGACAGAGACAACAAAGTTGGAGATTTAACGAGGGCCTTCTGCTGTGCAATATTGCGTCTTGAAGGAGGAAAGTTGGCTTACAAAATTACTCCAATCACTCTAACAGATGTCGCATTCCTTTGTCCTTTTGGCGTTCACCTTGAGAATTGCATGGTGGTTAAAAGTTTCATTTACATTTCAAGCAATGGTGTTAGGCGTCATTCACGCAGCCGGCGTTTCTCCCATCCCGGCACCGTCGCGAGGGGCGTTCCAGGCCGGGGAGGGTATTTTTTTCGGACCGGTTTTCGCCGGAAACCTGTGCCGCGGCGGGTGCCGAGCGACGTAGAAAGCTGCTCTACGGCACCGGCGTCCAGGCGTACCGGCGAATGAGGGAGTACAGCCCCCATCGAAAACCGACCAATCCCAAAATAGAAAAGTTTCACTAAGGTTGGAAGATTTTGCCTCGTTCGGTTGCCAACAGTCAGCCAATGCTTGTTGTGTTGTTTTTGTTGTTCCTTTTCGGCGGGAATTGCTAATATCAAACGCAAATCCTTAATTTACAAAAAAAAAGAAACCTGCGCACTAGTGTTTTGGCACAATTATCTCTATATTTTGTAATTTAATTTGAATAAGTAAGCGTATACACTGCCGTTTAAACATTTAAAAGAACTATTAAAATAGAATGAATAGAATTCTCTCCATCTAATCAGTCGTCGCAATCCGATCCAATCCAATCCTGCTGCCGCGGCCGCCGTCGCCTTGCTTGCACGGCCCGTTCGGACACCATGCCGTCGCGTTCCCGCCCCGGCGTGCTCCTCCCGTGACGCTGCCGGGATGGGAGAGGCGCCGGCTGTGTGCATGAGGCCTTAAGGTGGCCTCTGTTCATTCTTTCTATAAACCGGAAGCTCTCTGGGACGTCAAAGACTGGAGCACCATCTGGTGACGTTTGCCATAAAAAGGGTCTGTAGTGCACTGGCCATTGTTGCAGGTGATACCAGAGCTTCGCAGGCCCACCACTTTTTCAGCGTAAATTGAAGCCTCAAAGTTTTGTTTATTTCGCTTCTACTCCGGCGCGCCGGCCGAGAGTTTCACAGAGGCGCGCTTTATTGGAATACAAGGGCGCACCGTCGCGAGTCTCGTAAAAAAAGTATTCTTTCCGGTGTGCATTGTTTGTTTCAAGCATTCGCGACAACTTCTTGCAAGCATAGAATGAGCGCCTACATCGCTGTTTATTCAGGTGTGAGACATTGTTATTCGAACACTCAACGCCATGGGTGTGTATTTTGTTTCTGCATAGAGTATTGCGAACTTTTCTTTAAACAAAGGCCGGTTTGCTCGGCAATTCGTTGTGAAGTAGAACTATTTTCGAAACGGTCTGTTTTTGTATTCATCGTCGTTACGACAAGTTATTTCACCTAAAATGAGTGCATGCTGGATATTGTTCCCTGGAAGAGGACACGAGTGAGAAACATTGTGTGTATCATAATATTGTCATTTTTTATCTTTATTTTTATGATTTTTTTACACCGTATATACCATATTAAAATTCGAGTTTTGATGTACCGACATTGTGCTTTGTAAAATGTCATACTTTATGGATCCTAGCGTAACATCGTGATGGGTGTATATGCCTTCAGTATTCTTATAGCTCAGAAAATGTGTGCTTGTGTTCAAACTTGTCAATATAATAAATACAAATATTTACAAACTATTTGTGTAAAGTTGTGTTTTCTCTTAAAATTATAGGTTTCGATTAATGTAAATTTTTAGCTTGTCTTCACTAATTTGAATGAATAAATGGCCTACTGGTGTAAGTAGTTCTTTTAGCCTAGATGTTTAAATTACTTCAGTTCTAACTATTGGTAGCCTGATTCTCATATCCATTTTATATTTGAGCTAGCGAACGGGCGCGGAATGCAACTTTGTTAAACGGTCTACAATTCTTCAAGTTTTGTTTTGTTGGATACGAAAAATTGGGCGCTTCATTTTTTCGGGCGGAGAAGGTTGGTTGTGTGCACGCACAGGTATGCATGCTTATAAATATTTTGAATGATATAGGTTCGGATCTTAGTCTTTCCTTCCTGTTATTTACTCGTATAAATATAAATCATTATGCTAACAAGACAAATTGCACTCCACCTTAATGACTGGGACTTGCACCGGCGCGAATTATTACCATTAATAATATATATATAATATTTATCAAGCGTTCATCACTGATCATATGCGGTCTTGCGTAAGTTACATTTACAAAGTAATTCGTTACAGTTACAGTTACTTTCAGAAAAAAGTAGCGAAGTTATCGTTACAGTTACCGAAACAAAGATTAACTCGTTACAGTTACAGTTACTGTAAAGTAATGACGTTACGTTTCAGTTACTTTTCTATAACACAAAAAATTCAGAAAAACTGAAACGCCCCTCAAAGTTTTACTGCATAAAATGAAAAATACCTTTTTACTTCATATTGTAACTTTTCAGCAGTTGCTTCTCAAATTAGTGTTTGAAAGTTTCCACGCCAGGTAGTGGCGAAAATCGAAATGCGAAACAAGCGCAGTGCCCTCCGCGTGTATCGTTGTTTCACGATTGATTCACCCGATTAAAAAGCGTTTGCACAGAAAAAAACACAACATAGATAGTGCTTCAAAACACTAAGATGTAAGTGTTCAGTCACAAAGTACAAGCGCGTGCGTAAAGATAACTAGATTCTTTTTATCAAATCTACGCGTGGCTATATTCGGGTCGTGACTTGCGACAAAGAACGTATTCACAAAGTTTGTGCAAGCCAATTTGACACTCGAAATGTCGGAACAGAGGATTTGGGAAGTGCAAGATGTAGCTAAATAGTACCCGTTCAGTAATATATTATTCATAAAAAGCTGAAAAGTAACGACAAAAGTAACGTTGTTACTTTCATCGTAACCTCAGAAAAAGTAACTCGTTACAGTTACAAGTTACATTTTTAAAAAGTAACTCGTTACAGTTACAAGTAACCAAAAAAGTAACGAAGTTACGAGTAACGTGTCACTAGTAACGCGTTACTACCCAAGGCTGATCATATGTAATAGAATTTTAAACAATAACTAATACGTAAATACTACTGCAGCTAGTAGAAAACCCATCCCCCTGCACGAAACGTTTTCGGGAGCAGACAATCAGGCTGTCAATAACCACTCTTGAAGAAAGTAATGGAATGTCGGATAACAGGTTAGAACGTCGATTCCTTTTCAACAATAATATGTGAATGAAAAGAAAAAGTTTATATCTCTTTTAGTGTCATCTATAAACGTATCGTCTGCAGACTTTTATTGATCGTCCACAATCGAACTGGCTTTTATATTCTGCAAGCAGAGCGTAGCAGCCTTTAAACCCAACTGCGAACTAGTCCGGCGTTTCGGGGTATTAGGCACGAAGACCTGAACACGAAATTTGTTTACAGAACTCCAGGATACAACTTGAACAAACAAGTAGACACGCAAGTTGCCTAACAATTCCCAGCCGACTTTCATTTAAATATTGGCTTCAGGACTGGCGACCGTGGATAAGACACGTACTGGATATAGCGCGTCTACCTTCAGGCGTACAGGGTAACACCCGTTTGCCTCTTTCACGGAATAACGAAACGCTGCGCGTATACGCTGTCTCGCAGACTGCACTGGAGCGGCCGATGCAAGCTGGGAAGCCCTAGTTGTCCCATTTCTCGTTACCTCTCCACGAATTATCGACTAGGCAGCAAAACACCACATCGAGCCGGCACAAGTGAGCCCAGCCGAAGACGCCGATAAATCAATAGGCAAATTTCCTCCTTTCCACACTCGTAATGAACCAGCCGTGGGAGTTAAGAACATCATTGCGAAGGGAGCCTTGATGTAACTTCCCCGGAAAGGCACATGTCCCGCCCTTCCTCGACGTCACCCCGGAAACCCTCCTCAAACCCATGGCCCCTCAGGGACCTTATGCCTCGACAAACTTATAAGCCGACCGAACTCTAGAACTCACGCCCCTCAACAAACTCATGAACTCGCCGAACTCAGAGGCTCATCATCTCTCAGAGACGTCATGCACTCAATGACCTCATAAAGTGACGTCCCTCGCCTAGACTCCTAAAATCACCAAACTCTCAAACTCACGCCCGTCTCTGAACTCATGAACTCACCAAACTCATTCACTGAGCTCATGAAATCACAGAACTAACTACCCTCACCGAACTCGTGCTCCTTATAGAACCTCAAAATCGTGAGTTTTCGAGGCTTACAAGCACGCTCACGTCACGCTTGATCGGTGAGACTGAGTGAAGTGAGTGAGTGCACTCATTAGTGAGCTTTGCTGATGTATGTTGTTGTGATCACGGCTGTCGTATATCAGAGGGTGTTTAAAATTTAATCTAATCTCACGCTGCATCTTTGACACTTTGCTTGCAGTAAACTACTGACGATGAGAAAGTAAACCTGCCAAAGCAGGTTTATATCGTCTGCAAATAGGAGCACCTCGCGAACATCTTAGAGACGGCATAAGATGGCTTATAAAATTCATACACAGCAATGGTCAAAGCTTTGGCCCCCAGGCGCACCCAAAATAGATAAGACATGTCGTCACAGTAGCGAGTTTCTCATACAGTTCTGGTTTTCCAGGTACATAACTCCTCAGCCATACATACAATGTACTCCGGAACCAAACCTATATTTCTTTAGTTTAAGCAATAACAACTGGTGACTCACCTTAACAAAGGCTTTTGACATTTCCGAATATTTTGCATCTACCTGACCCCGACCCTCTTCAATTTACACAAAATAATTAAGAAATGTGCACAAGTACGTTTCAACGAATCTGGCAGCTAAAACCCGCACTGATCAGAAGCTACATTTCTTTTAAAAAGCCCCTTAAAAGAAAAAAAAAAGTTTTTGTTTTTTTTCAAAACAGTCTGGTTGGGACACGCGCGTCGAAAAACGGAATTTCACGCGAAAAAAAAAAATCTTAGAGCAATATTAATTGTGTTCGACGCAATTTAGACGTTAGTCACCTCCTTTCCACTTGTTTTCTCTCTCGGAATTTCGGGCGCGTGGAGGAAGGTACTCCCCGCCTCTTCGTAGTGGATCGGCTCGGCTGCTTGGCTGGCTTGGCTGCGCCCCATACAGAGCCATTGCTACTTCCTGTGTCTGCCGGTCGCACGTCGTACCGCGTCTTAAGGCCTGTCCAAACAGGCTACTACAAAAGTCGTCAGGCCACACGACTGCTGCAAAAGTCGTCAAGATTGAACCGTCCGGCAGTCGTCGGTCGAATGTCTGTTTGGACACCGGCCGACCCAAATTCACGACTTGCCTCCTCGCCTCCTCCACTTGTCGTTGACGTCGGTGCTCGTCAGACTTGACGTCACACGCCACCTGCCAATGGTATGCCTGATGCCTGTCTATCTCCCGCGGATCACAAAGTCGCCGACCTTGCTACCGCCGTCACCTCGGCAGGAAGGCCAAGAGGTCCGGCTTCGGATGGATTTGGGAGATTCCTTCGTCGAAGCGCGCGTTTCGGCCGCCTCGGCTCCAGCTTTTTCGTCAAAATCCACGCTCGTAGCTCGAAAAAATTAATAAAGTGCAGTGCGCAAAAGGAGCTTTTAGTTGTGTGTAGAAACACTGAGAACTTAAGAATATAGCATTTATTTTATTAAACTTCAAACCAACCACGTTTGTTTGTCTATACGAGGTACGTTAGGAACAAGAGCCGCGGGAATCCTATCCAATCCACAGAACTGCTGGACGATGACACGACCTTGGACACGACGCGGGCTGCGCGGGCTCGCCTGGCTTGCCCCCTCACACTCGAGTCTTCCCTTTCCCATTTTTCGGGACTTCCAAAGCGGCGGAGGCCTTGAGCGAATGACCGACAGCCAAGAGAGCGTGTGAGTGGCTCTCCGGACCCACGTGATGAGCAGAGCAAGGCCGCCGTGGAGGAAGCGAGGGAGATTTGGCGGGGGAAGTCTCCCCCGGCAGATTTGACAGAGGGAAGTTTCCCCCGACGGCCGTAAGCGCAGCGCAGCAACGATCTGCAGGAGTCGTGAGTGTTGTAGTATCCTGTTTGGACACCCCTTTACACGACGAACCGAGTCGCGATTTTCTTCCGCAGACCGTGTACCACGTGACCGGCACGTTACCGATTCCAGAGATACTGCGCCTCGTCCGCGGCGGACGCGCAGACTGATAAAGTCAAGCCTTTTCATTCGCGGATTTTTGCGGGAGATTGATTTGAAAAGAGTTTAGTCTGGCAACAGTACGTTGTCTTCTTGTTTTTTTTTCTGGACGATGAAAACAAAGTGGCGCATCGTTGTGTTTGTGCGTTCGCTGGTTAATTTCGTCGGGCTTTTCTTCGTTCCACGTGTGAAAGGAACTACAGAAACTTTGTATGGCTGACGCGACGCAGGTTCCGGTACTCCTCCTTGTCCGCGTCAAGAAGCTTCCGTCAAAACTCGTCTAGCACGCCGCGATAATTCTTGCACGTCAATCGGGATTTCACCGAGCAAGACCTCTCTTGCGGCTAGTGCGTGAAGGCATCTCCAAACGCCCCTTCGCGAGCCCATAACTTCGTCGCTTCTACGCGGAACCCTTCTCGAGCAGGACCATGCCCATGTCACTCTCATGCTTTGGGTTAGTAAAGCTAGTGGCGCTTCGCGCGAAGCCTATCACGGTGTTTTGTCTCGATCTGTACTTAACAGCGGCGTACGATTCATTATCGTGGTAGCGAACGTCGATTTCTCTCTTGGACAACGGTGCCACGGTGCGGTGTTGGAGTTTCGCGGCACTGTTGGGTGGCGACCAGGTTCGGTCCGTCCTTGCTGACGTCTGCTCGTCGTCTCCCTAGTGTGAATGGGACACACAAATCACACAAAGAGCAGAAAAACAAAAACCTGTCACCCGCGCCACTTTTTAAGTACTTACGACGACTAACTAACACAAGCAACAAGACCTCTTCAGGAGGTATTCACATATAAACAAGATAAAACTAAAAAACTACCCGAGGACGCGTTACAAAACGACGATTATGACATGAAACAAAAATGGCGAAGCTTTTTGTTTGTTGTTTTATCCGAACGGAAGTTACGATTTCGTAAAACGTTTGTAAACAATTACGATGTTCATTCGATGAATTGTTTCTTAAACCTAAAAAAATGTAATTCAAAAGGCAATTTCAAGAGATCACGAAACTTTTTTAACCAACATTTAAGCTGTAGCTCATTCCATTGGCCGATGAGAAGCTGATTTGAATGACCATCGTTACCAATGAGAAGCTGAGTTGAATGACCTGGAATTTGCGTGCAAAATTTCAAATAAATTTCTCGCCGTCAATACTGCTCTAAAAAATTTGTTTTCGCTTAGAATTCATTTTTTGACACGCGTGTCCCAACCAAACTGTTTTAAAAAACTTTTTTTTCTTTTCAGGGGCCCTTTATTATAATACTGCAAGCGGCTGTACATCATATTCTCAAATATTTTTGAGAATGTTTTTAAAGCAGGCACAGGACACTGTTAACTGGTATCACTAAAATTAACAGATTTAAAAATCGGCGTAACAGTTGAAGAGTTCCAGTTTTGTGGAATAAAAATTAATAATCTTCCCCAGAATAGGAGCAAACATTTAGCCGGAATTCCTCATAATAAGTAGGGAATACTACCGACACTGTCGACAGTTTAGAGTTCAGTTTTTCGATGCCCCCAATTATGAAGATGTGAAAAGGATGTAAAACGTTTAGTTAGTATCTAACTAAATTAGCCATTTCACTTCTTTGCTACTAGCCCAATTGACTCAGGGCTAAAAAAAACCAAAGCAAGTTCCTACCTTTGCAATATCCTGCTACTTCTAAAACAAACCCTTAAAAAGCCCCTGAAAAGAAAAATGTTTTTTTTATATACAATGTGGATTAAACACATGTGTAAAAAATACGTGAAAAAAATGTTGAGAGCAATATTGGCGGCGCGGTACGAGATTTAGTCGGTAGTCACATACTTTCCACTTGTTTTTCCTCTCTGCATTTCTGGCGCGTGGAGGAGAGTTGGATCGGCTTGACCATCACGTTGAGGTGGACAGAACGAATGACCATCTCGTTAAGGTGGAAAGAGTCTATGACCAAGGTGGAAGTACGCCGAAATAACGAGGACAGAAAAGAGGTGCACACAGGAAAGGTCGTAACTTGCAACTAAATTTTAGTAAACACACACAGGAAAAGAGTAAAAACCGGACATGCCCGCAAAGGCTTCATTTAGACAAAAAAATAACAGAAGCTGGAAGTCACCGGTGGGTGTCTGAAGCTTCACCGATAAAGACCTGCTCTTTATCAGAGAATATGATAGAAGGAGCGCTGATACAAACATTCGAACCATGGTCCCTTATCATGAAGGCCTCGTGTATTTTACGCTTTAGCTGCGTTTTGAATGATCCCACAAGATTAGTTCTATGGAACTCCTTTTTTTCACACATCTATCGCAGTGTACAGCCAAATGACCAGACGGACATTTGGCTATACACTGCAATATGAAAATTTAGCAGCATGTTGTGCCCTGTCCTGTGTGCCTTTCTTCTATGTCCTTGTTTATTTTTTGATTATTTGCCTACGTGTATCAGAAAGAACAAACTAGCCCAACTTGCAGTCTTACTGATATGATATGTTCTTTATTTTGCAGTGGTGTGAACATACTATTTTATAGCTTAATCGTGCAAAAGCAAAACTGGTGTACCTGTGCCGACGTTATGTGCCCTCCGACCTTACCTGCTCTTTTAATATCATTCCAAATGAACGTGCATTGTATGTGAAAATCTTGAATTGTTCACTCATAATGCCTTGTCTTTTAGAAATTGTCTCCTTTGTGGTGGGAAGTTCAATGAAAATATTAGAAATGATATCATGCTTGGCGCAGAATTTCAGAAAGTCACATTGCTTATTGCATCTTTTCAAAACCTTGGTTAGGTCTCGATTCGAATTTGCTTCAGTAATATGAAACTCAATATCTATAACATATGTAGGGCTCCATGTTTTCGGATAAATCCGAAAAACTCCGAAAAACACCCGCGGGAAAAATTTTGGTCAATTCGGATTTATCCGATAAACTTCGAATGTTTATGTGCCAATGCCACCCCCCCCCCGCAAAAAAAAAAAAAGTAAAAAACAACTTTTTTTCTTTACGATTTGATTTGCACGGAGTCACTGGTTCTGGAAAAATGGCACCATAATTATCTTTCAAATGTCAGACCATTGTCAAAAAGGGTCTTGCCGCTTGCCTCGTCGAGGTTGATTCAGGGCAACAGGTCACTGTACATTCGGGTCACGACAAAAGCCACTCTTTTGGTTTCCAGTTTGAGCCATACGATTTGTGATTTAGAAAAGGGAGAAGGTATGTTTTGTAACGGTGACAGCTATAGATCATAAAGGTTGTATTAAATAGAGAAAAGGAACAGTTGGAACTCTCTATTACATCCTTAACCACTCCACCTCGGGCGGCCGCGGGCCAGACTGATGGAGTAGGATGGGATGACTACGAGCTTCGTAGCGACTGCCCCCGGGAGTTTATTGAATTTAAAGGTATCGACGTTTATCGAAGCAACACTTACTAGTCCGACGTTTGTCGTGGGAAAAATTAATATTGCCAATGGAAGTGGCATGAACGTCAAATTCAACTGAAGAAATTTTATTCGATACAAGCGTGTTTTATTTTTTATCTGGCATACGTTTACATCCGGTTATTATTTACATATTTATTTTCAATAGGAAACACTGCGAAATTAAACTCCGAATTTAAGAGAATTGGGAATCAAACAAATATAAACCCTGATAAACTCCGAATTTTCGACAAAAAATAAACTCCGAAAAACACCTCCGAATTTGACGAAAAGTAAACTCCGAAAACACGGAGCCCTAAACATAGGCTATGACCATCAAACATGTTCAGAAAAAGTTGATTTGATTTGTTTATGATGAATATTTGGAAAGGCGCTGTAATTATTAATATATTTCATTTTCATCTACTTTTTGGTACTCTCAGAATCTGAAGGTATTACAGAGGCGTGGAAATATAACGTACAAGTATATGAAACACTAAAATCACGAAACAACACTTTTAAGTCAACAGGATGATCTATTGTGGCAATGGATGTCGAAAGGTGATTCAAATCCATAGACGTACGAAGTGTGTATAATCTGTAGAATATATTAGTGTGACACTGTGGAATTTTGACTTTATGTTGATTTGTAGGATGGCTCCACTCATAGTTCAGTCTTAAAGGGACACTGACAGGGTATTTATGCTTGCCGAGGTGTTTAGTTCTACGTGACATGTGAGAGCCAAACTACCCAGAACAAAATTTGCGGCTCGAAATTTGGTTTCTTTCCGCCTGAAAACCGCCGATCGAGAACTGGCCGGTTTGAGTCACGCACACTCTCTTGCTCGTGGTCACGGGCCGTTTTCTAAGGTTTCGACGTGACCACCAAATTTAATCAAAGTCGTGGGTCATTGAAGGCACACAGTCAATATTAAAAATATAAAAAAAAACACGAAACCCATTTTTTGGGGCTTCCAAAAAGCTGCAAATACGTTAATTGAAAAAAAAAGGTTGCACAGACAACCAGAAGCATTCTGTGCGTTCACTGCGTAATTCTCAGCATGGCGTCGCTTCGCGTATCGTGGTACTAGCGGATGGCAGCGGACGACGGGCGTTGGACCTCTACTTCAGAATTGTCGTTCACGGTACCGGCTAAATCTGTATTTCTTCGAAAGTGAAATTTTGGACCGATCAAAAGAACTGATATTCATCCCGTACGACACGCCCGACCAGCAAGCCGATTGCACGAAGACGTCGCCGAGCCGTCGTCCATTCTCGTGGCTGAAGACATCGCACGCTGAAACGTCAAGCACGAAGTGCGTATTTCAGAGTTGAATACGCACGCGTACGGTTCCTTTACGAGGTGCGAATGTGGCCTATGCGTGGTGCTGCCTGACTTCAAGCCGGGAGTGCATGTATTGAAGGGAAAACGGCAGCAAACTTCCAACATACAGTTTACCGGCTCGATTACTACGCGTGAAAGATTTCCTTCAGTAGCTCAGTGGAAAGACGTCCGTTTCACACGCAGCGGGCACGGGTTCGATCCATAATGTGGGATTACCATTTTTTTTGTCAAGCATTTTGCGATGTTTACATTTCTTTTTAACAATTATCACTGAAAAAAACAATTGTGGACGATACGTCGCTGAACTAAATGGTATGGGATTCCATTTTTGACACCTGCGAACTCAATGTAGTGACTTTCCACAAAAAGCAAGGAGCATATCAATCGGGTAGCGTCCGCTTTCCGAGCTTCCGATAACTGTTTTACAGGAATTGCAGCCAGCCAGTGATCCTGACCCGTTGATCTTTCGGAAACTTGTGCACTCTGCCGTACAATGCCACTTTCAGATGCAGGACATGTGAGGCAGCTCTTCACGCAACATCTTGGGAGTATTTTTTTCGGAGCCGATCACGGGAATGCACCACGGGCACTCACTACTAATTGGGAACGCTTAAATGTACAAAACAACTAATCTTCAAGTACAGAACAGCGAGCGGAACAAACATAACTGCAAAGGAATCGCACGGCAAACAGATTCCGGTCCGCACTTCGTCTGCTACCTGCAAAAAAAAAAAAAAAAGAACCGCATGGTTGGGCGTTGGGACTTCCGCCACTCACTCCATCCTCTCCACTTCCCCGAGCAGTGCGGGAGTTTCGGCTTCGGTTTCGAGCAGTTGCGTTTTTTGGCTTTATTAAAAAAATACGTGACTCTGCAGCAAAATATTAACTAAATAGTATTCCGAAACCATATTAAATCGCCTGACAAAAAAGAAAAAAAAATTGGGAGGAGTCAGTGTCCCTTTAAGGATTCGGTTGTGCAAAAATATTTTCTGATAGAAATATTAACTATAAAACTTTCGGGGTTAAAAAATAGTATGAATTCATCCAAAAATTATTTTCGCGGACACATTTTAGTGACCGGTTCATAATTTTGATTTTTTTATATAAATTTGGTAATAGGCTCTGGGCAGGGTTCCGGAAAGCGCCACCGTCGGTGGATCATCAGAGCCACAGTGGCCAAATGAGGGAACACTGGGGCGGCTAAACTCGGCAGCGGCACCAGCGTGCCCTTGCGAGATTACACGTTATTACCAACTCCGAGTCTTGTGTTGTGGAGCGCTACACTACCGACTGTTTTAAGAATCTATCAAACGTTAGATATATAAACGTGCATGCATGTGTCCTTATGTCGCTCTAGCATCAGGAAGTTGTGGGAGCCGAGGGTGAAAGTCGAGGCAGAGGGCACGTGACAGGCGGTCGGCGGGGCAAGTCACGAGCTGGCGCGAGAGAGTGCGAGCTGAGCGAGGCTGAAGCTGGTACCAGGAACGTCGGAGCCAGGCTGCCTGGCCTGGCCCATGGCGAACCCCGGAGCGGTCCACCAGCGAGGTCTGTAGCAAGACCGGTGGAAACGGCGAGCCCGGGCCATATGACCTCGGCTATGACAATCCCGGGGTGGTTCCGCAGCGAGACTCGGGCATTGATAGCCCGGGACAGCCAGGCAACGTAGCGCTGGCGTGGGAAAGGCGATCCGCAGGCCTGGACATGGGCTCCGACTGTGAACTCTGATCGACGGGCGACAACAAGGGTCGGCGTGCCTGGACTGCTGGGTCTCGACGACGGGCAACCGAGAGGTACAGTAAACCCATTCGCTGTCTTCTCGTTGATGTGTGTCACTCTCTGGGTGACGGGCGGAGCGCATACCGATCGGGCTGCGATTATTAGAAGAGGGATCTCTATAAGAGAAACCCACATGAAAATGGCGCATCCAACGTGGGGCCCGTTCGGTATGCCTCTGCTTTTAATCGTCCCCAGGGTGTCCCATGGATTCGTTGAGCGGGTTGTTCACTAACGCTAGCGATGCCCGTTGAGACAAAGTGTGCTGGTATTTTGGCGACTTGTCTCACAGCAGAGCTCAGGAGGTGTCTCCTCGAATCGAGTACTTAAAGGGCTCGAAGGACGAGGTTGCGTACGCGCTTTCTCGGTACTCCATTATAATGGTTTGCAGGAGACGAGGAGCGCGGTTAAGATGCAAGAACGTCGTCTTCGGAGGCCGAGGAGAGCCACGGCATGTTCGCTGGAAGGCAGGATAACGACTGGCAGGAGGGAAAACGGCCAGGTATCATTGCAGATTTAGGATTTAGGCTTGGGGTGATGCGGTAGGCAAGTAAGCGCTTGTCGAGGCCCGGGGTGCAGATGGGTTTTTGTCAGTCGGTGTCGGAAAGATTGCTGGAATGGCAGTCGACACCGGGAACACTGGCGAACGAGATTGTCAGCGGGTGTCGGGTAAACTTGCGGATATTGCGGTTGACACCGGGAACGCTGGTAGGTGGGTTAATGAGCACTATGATTTATAACCGCTGGGCCAATACGGCTAGTTGCTTCGTGCCACTCCAACAACCGACGAAGGGCAGAAGGACTACTCTCCATTCAGGTAGGTCGTCCCTCTAGAAAACTACAGAGCCGACTTAAAGGATGCTTTTGCGACTTCACTCTGGCCGGTCGTGGCAGTGACAGCAAGACTTTTAATAAGTTATGTCGCGTCACGACCTGGCCGGGGATGGGAGCAGTCGGCATTTGGGTGGCTTGTAGCTGTCCAGCTTGCCTTGAGGCGTGAACGGTTAAAGCGGGCTTGCTCGCTGAGCTGCCACCCCCTCCGAAGGTCGATCAGTCCCTAGAGCTCGTATGCACGTGGACGGAACGGGACGCTGACGCTTACATCGAGTAGTGCACGGTATATGTATCCGTTGTGGAACACGGGTATGGTATATGGTAATCCCCCCACAGGCTTTGGATCCCTTCGCTGGCGCAAAAGATGGCCTAGGTTTACGCTATCGTTACCTGTTCTGAAGGAAACTCACGCGTTGAGCAACGCAGCCAGTGGTTTTGCCGCATCGCTTGCTCCGAGGTGAAAAGGGCACCCGAGGTATATAGACGCGAGCGTCGTGTCTTACTTCTAGGTTTACTCGGCGAGATACAAACGAGGAGGCTTCCCCGGTTCACATCGCTGACTTGAAAGGATACTGCCGTTGTCGCGATGGGGATGACGTATAACATGAGGTTGCGGTAAGACACAAGGAATCCCTTGTTCTTGGCGACCCAGGAGCCAGCTCCGGAATGCGGAGTTGCTGAGTTAGCTGCATGGTACACGAACCCGTCGGCAAGCACGTTGGCGGTGGAGGCTATGGCCACTGCCACAATCTGCGGCAGAGTATTTGTTCGCTGTGTGTTGTTTTAACATTATCTTCTGCTCAGAACACCTTCTTGGATAGACGGCCATAGACGGCGTAACCCAGGAAGCCCACCGGGAGGGAAGAAAAACCCATTCGTTTTCCCAAGTGCTCAGGGTGGCTGACAGTTGTTCGGCCTGACGAACGGTTCCGGCGGGCAGTTCTATGGCCCGCTGTGACCTCTAAGCGGAACGGGGCAGGTCCGTCTGCGTCGGCCGGACGAGCTTAGAGCAAGCCCCCTGCTGCATCGCAGTGAGTGGGACAGCGAGCGACAGACAGATCGACATTGTCTGCCGGCTTCGATAGCCACAACCACCTACGCCGCTTTCAGACGCTGCAACGTGGCCACTCCGGCAACAGCAACAGTGGCCGTCGATTAAGCCCAGCGGCCCCCATAAAGTCCCCGAAGCCCCGGCCTTGAGGGGGGAGAGTGTGGGAGCCGAGGGTGAAAGTCGAGGCAGAGGGCACGCGACAGGCGGTCGGCGGGGCAAGTCACGAGCTGGCGCGAGAAAGTGCGAGCTGAGCGAGGCTGAAGCTGGTACCAGGAACGTCGGAGCCGGGCTGCCTGGCCTGGCCCATGGCGAACCCCGGAGCGGTCCACCAGCGAGGTCTGGAGCAAGATCGGTGGAAACGGCGAGCCCGGGCCATGTGACCTGGGCTATGACAATCCCGGGGTGGTTCTGCAGCGAGACTCGAGCATTGATAGCCCGGGACAGCCAGCCAACGTAGCGCTGGCGTGGGAAAGGCGATCCGCAGGCCTGGACATGGGCTCCGACTGTGAGCTCTGATCGACGGGCGACAACAAGGGTCGGCGTGCCTGGACTGCCAGGTCTCGACGACGGGCAACCGAGAGGTACAGTAAACCCATTCGCTGTTCTCTCGTTGTTATGTCACTCCCTGGGTGACGGGCGGAGCGAATACCGATCGGGCGGCGATTATTAGTAGAGGGATATCCGTAAAGAAACCCACAAAGTTTAAGTAGGTTCCTTCCTCGCTAGGTAGAGACAACCTAAAACGGGAGCTAGCAGAAGAAAATTGAACGTTCTGATATTACGGCCAAATATAAGTGAAAGCAAACAAACAAGGGCAGTAATTTTTATTTTTTTTACGTTGTGTGCGCGCATTTCAAGGTAACAAAAGAGAAGACTTCGTCGAACTTCCCCTTACAAAAGCGGAAATAAAAGCGCACCCCCCCCTTTCCCTCTAGCCCTCACCCACACTTTTTTTCCAACTGAACTCATTTTGGTTATCAGCTTGTTTCTAGTCCCCATGTTTCAGTGTTGAAGACGGTTATGGCGTCCGGTGAATGTGTTTTTCGTGCAAGCTGGTTGTAGTTTGGACGGTGCCGTGCGCAGTTGCTCGTTTCAAGTTGATACTCCTTCTCGTCGATTGAATATGCTGTTCACTTTTACATAGTTTACATAGAATACAAATAAACGCCGCATGAATAACCTTTTCTTGAGTAGACTGTTTTCTCCCAGCGGGAACGAAGTTTGAACCGCATAGACACGGATCGAAATAGAGCAACCATCTTGGGCAGCTACGCGATCATGCTAAAGGCACAAACGAGAGTGCGTTCTGCAATCAGCGAAGCGGAGAAAACACTCACTTCAGTTTTCGGTAACTACGGTCAAACGTCCACAAAATGTCGTTCGATCGAGATGTGTCCGCGGAGCAGAGAGCTGTAAGAGTGTGAAAGGACTGATCTAACTCTAGTGTCGTTGCATCAAATCTTAAGACAACGCCAGACTTCGAGCGCATTAATTCCAACTATCGAGTAAAGTAGCGTATTTAGAAATCTATCTCAAGTCAGGCAATATGAACGGAATGCTTATTGTACACGTTTTACAGCATTTATTAACCTCCGACGGCGTTGTATTTTCCACGGCCGTGACGGAAACCTGCGGAGCTTCGCGCCTGCCAAGCTTCCGGGCTTGCGACAGTCCGGTACGCAACGGTGCCTACAGATTCGACGTTTGCTCTTCTACGACATCCGATAGCAGTGTTAAGCTTAAAAGACAAAAACGCACGAATCAACACCTTGAAATTGATGCGTGAACAGCCCCACTATGAAGCAGGGTGGCGAAAGGGCCTTCCCAGTGTTGCAAATATTTTGAGCTAGATGACGCAAAGTGTCACACAAACTTGATTGCCCTGAGGGTATAGGTACTGTCATTCACTCGACATAATTGCTTACCAAAGTAAATTTTCATGTTAACTGCCATCATACCGGCTATCCTGTAGGAATTTCACGTTCGTTCACCATGTTTTACTTCGCTGATTTCTTGGATTCACATAACAGCATCACTCCTCCGAACCTCGATTTTTGTGCATCTATTTTGTTGTATGGCTATCTGTTGAATAACTTTGTAATTTACACATAGCTTTTTCTTTTATTATATAATTATGTTGTGATAACAATTTTTCTTCTCGTTTATGACTATAGTGCACTATAGTGCACCAGAAAGAAGACCGTTGTGGTTCTTTTGGGGCACTGAAAATAAAAACAATAATATTATCATTACTTGATACCTACTGAGAGGAATACTTACTAGCGTTGCATATAATACACCATTGTCAACCACTAGGGATATTTTTAAAGCTCTCCAATTTCCAAACCTTCGATCACCTTATACTGAAGCTGTTATATTGCGCAACTTTTGGAATAAGAATTTCAAAACGCCGTCACTTTCGTCTCGCTCATTGCGATGCACCTTTCGTTTTAAGGTGCCAAGTTGCTGGACGTGTTACGGTAAATGCACGCGCGATTATTTTGTTGCGAGTTTAGTCAAGGCTCTGCCGGCTTCAATCCTGGACATCACCTCACTGATGCCATTGAAGAAGGAACTGAAATGTGCTGACTTGGATATCACTTAGTGCAAATTTAGTACCCTGTATATGCAGAGTAAATTTGAAGGACAATTGTTTTTTTGTTTTCTTTCTGGCTTAGCTTATTTTTTGCCTCATCCTTTCTCCTTCTTACCTTAGAATCGGATGTCATAGAAGAGTTTGGGTATAGTCGGCTGCTCGCTGTGGAAATTTTACTCGTCTGTTGCTAGTTGAAAGATGTGGTTGTGTTGTGCCTGTTTTAATTGTTTTATTCTTTCTTCATCCATGAATAACTTCTTTTCTGTCTTTATTTTATTTTCATTTTTTTCATTCTTTATACATTTCCCTTTTGTGTACTGCATTTTGATCGCTTCACTTCCCCTCCACCTCTCTAATGATTCTGATGACATATTTATGTCTTCTGTATTTTTTATGTTTTCTTTTACATCTCTTTGCTTTCCTGATGTCGTGTAGAGTCGTTTTGTGACTTTGTTTCATTTTGCTTTCTCGTTATTTTTTTATTTTTTTGTACATGTGCTTTATTGTGCTTATTCATTTCATTTTTTGTTTACTGTCTGATGGTCATTTACGATTTTTCCTTCTGCTTTTCTTTTCCTTGATATGTTTTCGAACGTCATGTTTTAATGCCAGTATTGGTCTGCTGAAATTGTTTAACTTTTTATTTCCTTTTTTTAAATTATGATCAGCGACATTTCTGAGGTGATGTGCCGGCTGCGTTGAGGGCGGAAGCTTGGAGTGGAGAGGAGAAACCTCCTTGCTACTCCGGACTTTCATCTGCTTCCTCCTCTCCAGATCGCTCTCCGCTCTTGGCGTGTCGATGGTTATACTTTCATTTCTATTGCTCTAACAGTTCTGATGACATTTATGTAAACAGTTTCTGTCCTCATAATGCCTTCCTTTAATTCGTCATTATTTGTTACTTTTGCATCTCTGCCGATCTTACTGTATTTTCTTTTGAGGGCGTCATCACACAAGCATTTTGCTGGCTTTGATGTGCTCATACTTATAAATTTGCATTCCGATGGCAAATAAATATTATAATTATTATTATTAGTAGTAGTAGTATAGCGCAGTGGGTGCTCTCAGCCATTTTATGGTAAACAAAAGTATCTTTGATGCAAAGAATGCGGAAAACGCACGCACAGGAAGTGTGTCATGATTCCGGAAAGCGAGGTTGGACGAATGCTGACAAATAAATGGGCACTGACGAATGCCCATTTATTTGCAACGACTGCATTTCCGTCAAGCACACGCGTAGTCTCAGCTCGGACGAAGCTAGGCCTGACATCGATAAGGACTCACCCTGCCCGGGCCGGTTCACCGTGGACTCCGCGACTTCGGTGGCTCTTCTCCGAGACCTGCTGGCTGACGTCTTGAACGGCATCTCTTTCCAGACGCACCAGATGACGGCTGTGAGGGAGGAGAATGCTCGTCGTCGCAGCGAGCTGACGAGGAGCTCCGTGATCAGTCGGTTATGTTGCGCAACATTCAAACGGAGCTACGGGACCTCCGGCATCGCCCGAGGTACGTCTTGGGACCCTCGCATTCCAATGCTGCGGTGGCGGGCTGCCATGATCCGAGTGCTTCCGTGAGGAAAGGAGGAGCAGCCGTCCCATTCCCCAAGTGGGAAACGACCTCGACGGTGTCTGGAGAACTTGTTTCCTTCAGCAAGGCGTGCACCATGACTTCCCGTTCGCCCCCGGAGCATCCACGCGACCAGAGCCGGTTAATCTTGAGCGGCAGAGCCTTCCGCGAGACGACGCCGGAGGTCCTTGCGGGCATTCCACCCGTTGCAGCTTCGGCAACGCAGGCAGAGGGGGCCGGCTCACAACAATCAAGACGAAGGAGGAGATAGGGCAAAAACCGGTCCACTGGACCTTGGCAACTCAGCGGCTCAGCCTGGCTTGACGGAATGCAGTACAAGAAGGGTCTGTGGACTTCGTTCCCCCGGCTCCATTCCCCAGCGGCCATTATTTAAGCGCAGGTCTGAGAGTGGAGGGATTAATGCTGCATGGGTGTCTGTGCGACATTCCAGTGCAGCTTTCGTGATACGTTTGGACGCCAGCTGTTCTTCGGAGGACGTCCGAGAACATCTCGGAGAATTCTTTGGTTCAAAGGGGTTTCGATGCACAAAACTGAAGAAGCACTATGGTGGATACTCTTCATTCCTTGTCGCTGTTGTGGACGACGACATTGAAGCAATGTTCGACCCGAACATCTGGCCGGAGGGCTGCCTCTACAAAGAATTTCAGGGCCGGCTGACGATAAGCCGCGTGTCTGATGAGTGTGAACGTATCGAGTGATCCCCCAACCATCTTGCCTGCAAATGACGAGCACGCGCATTTATTACCAGAACATTAGCGGCATTCGTAAAAAAGCCAGTGAATTCTTTCGTAATGTTATACGCACTGATCTTTTGGAAAGAAAACGGGAGGCGGTGTCTTGATTGCAATCGATAGGTCTTTGAAGACTTATTCGGGATCTGTGTGGGTAGCGCTGGAGTATGATAATAGAGAACGCGTCCAGATAGGTACTTTTTATTCTCCTCCGTGCATTCAACCTGATGAGATTAATGAATATCTCCTTGGAATTGAGGGTATAGCAGACAAACTGGGTAAATGCAAACTATTAGTATTTGGCGATTTTAATGTACCAGGCATATTTCGGCAAACTCACAGTTTTGTTTCAAGTGATTATTACAGTGCAAAGAGGGGCGATCATCTTGTTGACTTTCCCTCTTTCATTGCCCTGAGTCAGTTTAGCAGGGTAAAAAATAGTAAAGGCGCTATCCTTGACTTTTGTTTCTCAGACATTGGTGACGTTTATGTTACTGAGAGTGGATTTCTTTTCGTGCCAACATTCAAATATAATCCTGCACTTGAGGTGGCTATAGCCTTGAATGTACCTGTCAGCCGTATACCGACTGCTAGTCTCACTTATTTAGGCAATTTTTATAACTTGCTGCTGGTGACTATGTGGAATTATATAACCCCTTTTCTACGTTCGACTGGTCGCCTATTCTGCAATCACCTGACATCAATCATCCGGTTCTTCAATTCACCATGGTGGTGAAGGAGGGAATGGATCATTTCATTCCTTTAAGAAAGCAGGCCAGTTAAAAATTTCCTCCTGGTTTTCTTCATATTTAAAAAAGTTGCTGAAGAAAAAAGCTTCTCTCACAACAAATTAAAAAGACTGGTAATCTCAGATGGGAGGTTGAGTTCATTCATTATAGACGCCTTTGCAAGCAACATCAGAGGATTGATGATAAGATATATGTTTAGTCGGTGGAGTCCAACTTGAGAAGAAATCCAAGAAAACTCTACCGATATCTTCGTTCTCGAGGCGGAAAATTGACACATCCTGATATTATGCTGAAAAAGGAGAATGCGACCTCATTCAGTGTATGCGATATATTCGCGCGTCATTTCAGTTTTGTATATAAAAACAATGGGAGTGAGTACCAACAGCCGCCATCCGCTGGTGTGAACGCTTATATTTCCTCCCGGCCTATGAATGAGGGAATGATTCAGGAATGCATAGGAAAACTGAGGGTTACCATGTCCTCAGGTCGCGACGGTATTCCAGAAACACTTGTAAAAGCATTTCACAAAATTTTCACACCCATCCTCGATGCTATTTTTTGTACCATCCTAAGAGCAGGAGTGTTTCCTGACATGTGGAGGAAGTCAGTCGTTGTCCCAGTCTACGAGTCTGAAAGTCGTACCACTACGTGAAACTACAGGCCAGTTTCTCTGCTTTGTACATTTTCGAAGTTTTTTGAGATAATACTCCACAAAACATTTTACTTCCGTTTAAAATGTATCAAGTTACAACCTTCACGGATTTGTACCAGGACACGCGACAACAAATTTGAATTCATTTATGTCCATTGCATCCAAAGCTGTGTGCCACAGACGCCAGCTTGACGTAGTATGCTTTGATCTGTGTAAGGCCTCTCAAGTGGTTGACCATGGCATTCTTTTATCAAAACTTTGTGGTATTGGCGTCTGTGGGCGCTGCACAACTGGTTTTAGAATTCTTTGTTTAATAGCACATGTGTTGCTCGTGCGAACGGCGCGTATTCCCCGTACTTGGCCATATTTGGGGTACTTCAGGGATGTGCTCTGGGCCCGCTTCTTTTTTTCTATTTTTGTGAACAACGTGTGTAAGCAGATTGCACACTCATCTTTTCTGCAATATGTTGATGATATTAAGATATTTAGGGATATTTAAACTCTCTACGATTGCAAGTTCCTGCAAGAGGACATCAACTCATTTTTCAAATGGTGTTCACTGAACGGTCTTCTACTAAACAGCTTGAAAACCAAGGTCATGTCCTATAGTCACAAAACGCAAACAACGTGTTTCCCCTACAGTGTTCGCTCAGACGTATTGTGCAGTGCTAGTGAAGTGCGGGACTTGCGAGTGGTTCTAACTCCACATTGATATTTGATAGCCATGTGGCTCGTATAAGTACCTGTGCCTCGCGCGCGCTCGGTGTTGTCTATCGAACGACTAGAGAAGTTAGAAGCCCCGCAATGTTTGTAACCCTGTACCGCATTTTGACAAGGTCTCAACTCGAACACGCATCTCCTGTATGGAATCGTAGTTGTAAAGCTACACTCCTAAGGCTGTAGCAAGTTCAAAACAAATTTTTATCTCTTTATCGACTTCAACATCTTCTGAAACAGCATTATCACAGAGCAACAGTGTATTGGACGTCCTGCATATGAACAGCTTATTTCACCGTCGTGAAAAGGCAGATCTGGTTCTCCTTTTCAGAATCTTTCATGGCATTTCCCACTGTTCAGAACTGCTCTCAAAAATACATTTATGAGTTTCTCGGATAGCGACCCGTTTGACAACATGTTTTACTCTCCTCGGACGTTAAATACCCTGGACCCCATGCATCGTATGTGTAGGATATACAATGGCGTTGCAAGTCCTCTTGATATTTTTTGTGTGACTTAATATGTCATATCTCCCAGAGACTTCTATGAGTCTTGCTGAACCTGTCGTGATTGTGATTTTACTATATATTATTTCAATAAGGTATATTCGTTTTTGTGGCAGTCTTCTACCTTGCGTTTGGACCCTGTGTTCCGTTCTCTGCTTATTATGTAGGTCGTATCTTTCTGTCAGCATGCATGATTTGTATCATATATTTTAGTTTTTTTATGATTGATTTTTTTCATTGTAGTGTGTAAGTTTCGGTGTGCCAGTACTAAGACCCCGTGGTCGTTCCTGGACACCGATTAAAATTTATTCATGGTTCTGCATTCTTGATTATTATTATTATTAATATTAATATTAATATTATATTATTATTATTATTATTATTATTATTATTATTATTATTATTATTATTATTATTAATATAATCCTTCTTATTATTTTGGTATTGTTTTGTTGCTGCTGTGGAAGGTTCTAAAAAGTATTGATTTCCAACAGACCAATACATTCAGTGATACAATTGAACTGTTTATTAGCTCCCAAATTATATACTTCTATGGAGGACTCTTACCTCCTCAACAAGTTCGTAGGTTCACTCCAAGAAATGCCTGCGCCCCTACTTGCCCGCAAATCACTGGTAGAGCCAATCTCAGGGATTTACGAAATCAATTCAACGAATGATGAAGCGGAAACTCCGTTTAGACCTAAAAATGAATCTGCGCTGTGGCATTACGCAATGCGAAGCGTCATGCTTGAATTGCGTAATGCCACAGCCCAGACTTTATTTATTGGTTTAAACATATGTTCCGCCTCATCATTAACTGAGCTGATTTCGTGTACCTCGGAAATTGGCTCTTCGAGTGTTTTTGCGGGTAAGTAGACGTGCAGGCATTTCTTAGACAGTACAATAAGGCTATTTAAAGCAAACTGGCTTGATTACACTTTTGATTCCCCTTGACTCCTACTATCAGCTTTCTTCTTTCTTTGTATAACTACACAAAAAAAGACAAAATGATTTTACAAATTTTTTAATGTTGCTTATTTCAGTGTTTGTAATTCCGGAGAATACGTTCGTCTCCTTTTTAGCGCGGGATTTATTTATTTTTATTTAGTAATACTGCTAATCTCACATGGAGATCATAGCAGGTGGGGTACAAGCATAATGAAACACAATACACAAAGTCAACTGTACAGGCACTCACATCCTCCGCCACACAGTAACAGACAGAAAAAAAATTATTATACTAAACGCGCAGCCAACAAATCAAGAGATCCCTGCTCAATTGTCTCTTGGGGCGTTCCACTCCACCACGGTCCGTGGAAAAAACGAATATTTAAAACAATTATTACGAGGCATGAATGGAACTATGGAAAAACTATGTCTTTGTCTCGTAGAATAGCCCTGTGAAAAAGTTATATAATCTTGCACATTAATTTTATAATACCCATGAATAATCTGATACAAAAATTTTAATCTGCACATTCGATTTCTTTCAGTGATCGGCTGGAGGCCAGCTCTTTGGACAAGATTTTGTACTGATGTCCTCCCATATGAATTAAATATGAACCTAGTGGCTTTGTTCTGAATTCTTTCTAGTTTTGTCAAATTTAATTTTGTAAATGGGTCCCATATGACGTTACCGTATTCTAACATAGGCCGAATGATAGCTTTATAAGCTAGTAATCTTGTGCCGGAGGTAGAGTATTTTAGAGGGCAGACCTGAAAGCAAGCTGCTTTAAGGTCTACCCACAAGCCTTCAATCGGAGCCGATAAAAGCTCGGCGTTCTGACGTCACCAATACCCCTTTTAAAGAAGCAGACGTACTTGCGCTCCGAATAGATTATCTATTCGAAACTAGAGCGACCTCTTTATGAACAATGCCCGCGCGTCCGCGCATGTCTTTTTGCTCAAAAAGGGCCAATCATTGCTGTTTGCTGGATAGGCTAGGCAACTGATGAGACACCGATAACCTCGGAGTGCAAAAATAAACTAAATGTAAATCAGATATCTTTTCTTTTTTTAGTTCCGCGCGTTATTTTTTTGATTACGCCATTCGCCGGTTGCCTTCGTAAGCCTTAATGGTTGCTCTCTCTGGGTTCTGCGGGAAGGTAGACACACAGGTTTGTTCTTAAGAAAGGGCTATTTATTTGCGAATAAATACAATACAGGTTAAATTATTGTCAGCAGTGTGGGGATCAACATCATTAGGTAGATTATCCTAGAATTTTTCATACTAAAAAAACTGTTACGCTGTAATTTCCTATAATTGAATATGACGTCACATTTCATGTAAGCATTCCCTCATCAAGGCAAATCTTCCTGAAAAATATTTATGTGCGCGATATATTTCGTATAGTTCTGCTATCTAGAGAGCCGCAGTTTTCTTAAGAGCATAATCGTATCTCGTACATACAAAGCCCAATTCATAACCAGGCGGGTTATCAACTCAATTCACATCAGCATTTTTACTTACGCTGCTTGAAACGCGTCTACCGCTGGTGTGTTTAGCATCCTATAATGCTCAGGAATAAAAAGTGACCAAGAACTCACAACAAATTACGTCGCATTGGCCGGCTCGTTTTGCTGTCAGATATGCTGCGATTTTATCAGCCGGTAAAATATGACTTCCGTCGAAAAGCCTAGCAAAATCCATCATTGAAGCGTTAATCGTATAAGTTGGATGAAACAAATTCCGGGTTCTGAGGTGTTAGTCACTGACACATATTCATACAGTTTTTATTCCGATTCGTTACAGATGTAGCGAAATTATACCTGGGAGAGTGTACTATAAAAAATATCCGACAATTATAAAACTGTAATGTCCACTAGTAAATATTGCGCTCTTAATTTGCAACAAAAGCAAACAGATAATGTTATCTTTAAAATCATTTTTGAAACCAAGACTAACAAAAAAAACTTAAAATCACACGAAAAAAAAAGCCATTTCAGGTTCCACCTTCTTATTCTATTGTTTACTGGAAGTCAGCCCTATTGCATTTTCACGCGCAGAAAGGAATCTGAAAATACAAGCTAGATCTGCCACATCAGAGTGTTCGATTTTGAAATTGAACTGACTGTGATACATAGAGGTGTGACATCTATATGGGAGATATTTTCATTGTCTACTACACAAGATGGCTGGATATTAGATAATACTATCTAATACAGGAGGTTAGATAATTAGCTAAAATGTGTTATTCCACTTTTTTAAATACAAGTTCATATGGGTCATGTGAACTTCCACTATTATCCGCCAGCAACTCTTCTTGGCATTTGGGATTTATCTTGGCAGCGCAACGTCGGAGCGCCCCGCAAAGAACCCGCTGTCGAGGAAGCTGCGAAGTGCCCAAGATGTTGGTAGAGGGAAGAAAATATCAGTCTGGGGTGGGGGGGGGGGGGGGAAGAGGCAGACAGAATGTTTTTTTGTTTTTTTTTCAAAAACGAAATCTTGTAATTTTCGGCAGGCTCACTAAAGTTATTATTGCAGCGTTGCAGTATGTGTCTGCAATTTACCGCAAGGACACCCGGTGCTCCAGAGTCTCCACTGTCTGTTTTTCAACTCGCAGGTTGTTGCAAGCAAGGTGAGCTTCATGGTTGAATATTTCGGGACTCAACGTGACAAAGTAAATCGCGAAAAAGCTAAATACGAACAATGTTATTTCAGGATATGAACTGTCAGTTTAATGTACAGGCATATGATAGATGTTTGAATCATAACAAATGCTGATTACGGCTACTTTCAACGAAAGCAGTTGTCCCGTTTAGGGAACCAGAACACCTGATAGGGCAGAATAACAACGCGAACACCTTCACTTGTCTAGTGCAACCTCACGCAAGCCAACAACGAAGTGTTCTGGATGGCGACAACGAAGGGAAAGGTGCACGGGTACAGATGCGTTTGGCTTAAAGATGCTTATATTTACGCGAGAAAACACGAGGGCAGTCCAGTGATACGCATAGCCGCAGTAAGATATCTCGAGAAACTGGTCTAAGACAGGACAGTTGACTTTTCGGTTTGCTTAGTTTGGAGAATCTGAGAGTTTTCGTTCTTGTACAACCTTTGGGGTAATTAACGAGTTTTTTACCAATTGTGTGAGCAACTCCTTGTGTATCACCTATGTTAATATTCGTAGTATTTGGAAACACTGGAATCACTTTTTTGTTTAATCTCTCCATTTCTTTCTCTTTTGGATGGTTTCGTCATTACTGAAATCAACGTTTTTCGAAATGTTACTTAGATCATTCGATGCTAGGTTATCACGTTGTTCTCGTACACTCGTCCTATTGAAAGGGGAGGGGTATTGCGGTATTTATAAACGATATTTAATGAGTGTCCGTGCTGAGGTTTTTTTTAAATTGATATAAGCAGAAGTAGTTGTACAGTGCTTAAGTACCCCTCTGTAATCGCTTATCTTACTTTCAGGCTATCGCCCTCCAAGCTGCGATGGTCGCTTATTTTTAACCAAACTTGATACAGCTCTCTCTACCCTTTCCTGTGAAGAATGCATGTGTGTAATTGGTGATGTAAGTATCGATATACTTCGTCGCACAATACATATAGTTACCGACTATCTCGATATTCTGTCAAAATGGGGACTAGAAACTATAATTCCCAAAGCCACAAGAGGGGAGTGGTTATCTGGCAAGCTGGTCGTATCTAGTTTCGACCACATAAATGTTCGGTCCGACAACTCAGAAGTTAAATCAGCCACGGTAGAAACTAAACTGGAAGATCATTATTTTATACGTTGCTCTGTAATTCCGTTACCTTATTCTTTATCTACTAACAGCCCTGAGAAGGAAGACGCAGATACTTTAATAATCTGGGGACACAGCACAATTGGGACATATTTCTACAAAGAGAGTCACCTACCGACAGTTACGAGCTCTTAGTTGCACAACTTAATCTCTTTCGTCAGGCAGCTACTCGCACTGTGAAGTTTAAACAACGTAATATCAACCAGAAGTGAACGGCTGCTGCAATACTGGCACCAATAAAAAAAGAAAGAATTGCTTTGGATACAATCAAAGAGCTCCTACAGTTGCAACGTGCTGCGGTCGACTTTTAAACAGAGACAGAGTAGAAACAAGGTGAATGCCATGAGACGTCACGGTAAACGAATTCATTTTTTGAATAAATTTAACAACTCTCGCTTCGACATTAAAAATACGTTGTCTTTGATCAATCACCCAAGCGATACTAAGAAAGTCCACGGCTAGTGATAACGTGTTTTTTTTTCGCCTTTTTCTTCTGATGAGCAAAGCGGTGCCAATAATTTTGGCAACTTTCCGTCGGGTTTCGGGCATCACCAGACAACACCCGGACTCCTGCTCTGTGCGTTGGACTCAGGTTTCTTGCACGTATTTTATCCAAAACGACCTTAGGTTCACTATTTTAACTGTGAGCCAAACAAGGTTCCGGGAGTATGGCATCTCAAATAATAATTTACGCAGACATTTTGACGAACTTAGTTAGGCATGTCCTGCTTTGGCTTTTGCATAATGTTATCTTAAGTGGATTCATTCCGATAAAAATGAAAACTGCGGTAGTTACTCCGCTTTTTATGGGCGGTACGCGTGAAAATAATTGAAAATTATCGACCTATTTCAATTTTGACTTGTAAGGTGCTAGAGAAGCATTTGTACCTGATTATGGCAAGTTTTTTTAGAGAGGCATTGTATTCTTTCACCTCATCAGTGTGGGTTTATTCAAGGTCGAGGGGCACAAGCGCTTCTGGAGGATTTTTCTGATATACTGAATTTATCTTTTGAACGCAATCAAGTTGCCTGCGCACTGTTTTTGGGCGTCAGGAAAGCTGTTGACAGCGAAAGCCACCGACTTTGGCTAATGAAACTTTCAAAATTAGGATGTCGTGGCTGCTTTTTAGTACTACTTAAAAACTTCCCTAAGCGATTGACGACAGTGTGTTTCAACAGGGCATTTTCAGAGCACATTTTCGTAAATCAGAACTGGTGTACCGCAGAGATCAGGTCTGAGCCCATTATTGTTCAATATTTATGTTTACGACCTCCACAGTGCTTTACTAGTTTCGTTGTTTCAATATGCTGACGATGCGGGTATTTTATCCAGTTCTATCAATTATTTAGGTGCAACCTCTTCTCTGCAATCCGCTGCGATTAAAACTACGAACTGGTTTGCAGCTAATTTAATTATTGTTAATGCTTCGAAAACGCAGCTCATTTGTTTTCATAACCCCTTGAGAATGCTCGAGATGCACCTAAGTACTTCTTATGAGTTCTAAATGCGAAAGCATGAACGCCGCTTTACCGCTCCCCTTTTCCGCCTTCGATAGTCGAGCCCGAGTGCTGTCTTCGGCGCGCTGACCTTGGGCGCGGAGCGGTCGAGCCGCTGCCTCGCGGACACTCAGCGCCATTGGGTGGCGGTCGTTGAAACTGACGCGCAGCGGCCAATGGGAGCCTCGTCGACGCGCGCAAGCCAATGGGACCGAAGCCGAAAATCATCAGCTTTACTCCGCTCCCTTGGGATCGGGAAAACTAGGTGCCGTTTGGCTCGCCTTTTCGCGTGGTTTCTTAGCTGGAAGCTGGCTTCACTTGGAGAAAGGATTTAGGGTACCGTTTTGCAGGGTTTCAAAGCTGAGGACGTCGGCTCGCTACATGGGACAGTAAATGCTTTCGCATTAAAACATCAGGCAAACCTATTCTTTATTGCTACATGCGTTCAATTATTTTTATCTTTGCTTGTGAGCCGGTAAAATATACATCAACGGCGATATACCTTGGCATTTTTTTCAATGATGACGTTTCCTGGGACTTCCATCTTGCTCATATTTGTAAGAGGATTCGTTTAGTGTCTTGTTTGCTGTACGCTATTCGATACTATATGCCGCTATCAGTCCCAGAAGTTACTACACATGCCCTGATCCACAGTATACTCCGTTGTGACATATCTGTGTACGGCCATTGCGCCCAACGTTGGCAACCACGAATTAACACAATTCTAAGTTCTATGTTAAATAACATTTCCTATAACTTAGGCCTTGATAAAAACACTGATGTGTTCGCGACTTTATCTATGCCCGACTTTAACTCATTATTGATTGGAACTATCGTGCATAGACATTTTTGGGGCTAGCAGTTTTAAGATTCCGTACGTCCCTGCCCGTAATCTCAGACTGAAAGGACATTATTGGACACCTCGGTGTTTCGCAAGGTATGGTAAAAGAACACGATTGAACTATGTCCTAGCATGCTTTATTGAACTCCCATGGAGTGGTATTGATGCTACAGCAAGATATAAACTGAAGAAAGCGCTCAGGTACATTAAGGCCCCCCCCCCCACCCTCTCGTTGACTTTGGTTTTGGTTTCTGTTTGAATTCGTTTTTAATTTACGTACTCTGAGTGTGTGTGTTCCGTTCGCTGACTGCCAGACGCTGCCACACAAACCCAATGAGGCTTTGGCAGGTGTGTTTTTGTATGTGTAATTCATATGCAATAAATATTATTATTAATATTATTATTGTTAATATTATTATTAATAATCATGTTGTTGTTGTGGTGGTGGTTGTGGTGGTGGGTAGCTGTTGTTATGAAAGGTTCTAAAAGTATTGATTGTCGACAGACCAATACATGCAGAAATAAAATTAAACCCATTATTAGCTCCCAAAATATGTACTTCCGTGGAGGATACTTACAACTTAAACTGGCGCATAGGTAGAGTAAAGGGCCGTTTATACTTCGACGTTGAGCGCAGTGAACGCAGCGTAGCGCAGAACGCGCGCCTTTCATTAACCGGCAACCAGAAACTCAATATCTGCGACCAATCAGTATCTTTGCTCGCTGCGCTACGCCATGCCGGTCGACGTTACGTTGGAGTATAAACATACCTATAGTGTACTGAATGCAAACTGGATTTACTGCACTATTGATTCCCCTTTACTCCTATCATCAGTTTTCTTCTTTGTTTTTTGTTTAACTTCATACGCAACAGACAAACCAATTTTGCATTTTTTTTAAATGTATCTTATTTCATGTGTTTTGTAATTCGGGAGATTAAGTTCGTCTGCTTTCTTAGCACGAAATAGTGGGCAGATCTGAAAGCAATCTGGCTTGAGGTCTACTACCCACAAGCCTTCAATCGGAGCCCATCAAAGCTCGGCATTCTGACGTCACCAATACCTCTGTTAAAGAAGCGGACGAACTTGCGCTCCACTTTTCGAAACTAGGTCAACCTCTTCATGAACAATGCCGGCGCGTGCCTTTCTCTGCAATGCTTAAGGGCCAATCATTGCTGTTTACAGGGTTGGCTCGGCAAGTGACGAGGCACCGATAACGTAAGAGCGCAAAAATAAGACATGTGTACATCGGATTTTTTTTTAATTCTATGCGCTATTTGCTTTTTTCGCCAATCGCCGGCCCCTTTCGTGAGTACTAATGGTTGGTGTCTTTGGGTTCTGCGGGAAAGTAGACACACATATCTGTTAATAAGAAAGGTCGACCTATTTGCGAATATATATGGTACAGGTTGGATTATTGCCAGCAGTGTGGGGATCAATTTCATTAGTCTTAGATTATCCCAGTCCTGTAATTTTTGTGCATCACCTTTCATCTAAGCATTCCCTCATTACGGCAGATCTTGAGAAAATATATTTGAATGCGTGATGTATTTCGTATAGAAGTTCTTCTGCAACCTAGAGAGCTGAAGTTTTGCTCTGAGCATAAGCGTATCACGTACATACAAACCAAAATTTGTTTCTAGGCAGGCTATCAACTCAATTCACACCAGCATGTTTACGCTGCTTGAAACGCGTCTTCCGCTGGTGTATTTGGCATCCTATACCGCTCATAAATAAAAAGTGGCCAAGAACTCGCAACAAATTACGTCGCATGGGTCGGCTCGTCACGCTGCCAGATATGTCCCGATCTGGTAGAATAGGACTTCCTGAAAAAATGTCTAGCACACCCCAGCATTGAAAGATTAATCGTCTATGTTGGAGAAGATAAATTCCGCGCTCACAGGTGTCAGTGACATCGAACTCCATACCGTTTAAATTCAAATTCGTTGCAGATGTGGCCATATTACGCACGGGACAGTTCATTATAACAAATACCCCACAGTTATAAAACTGTAACGCTCGCTATGAAATATTGTGCTTTTAATGTTGTGGGAGGCCGAGGAGGACGACGGCGCGCGAGGGGGCAGGAGCGGTGGCCGGCGGCCCGGCGCGCGTGTGAGAGCACAAGAGTTTCGACAAGGCACGGGCAAGAGACCCGGACGACGACTGCGACAGCAAGGCCCACAACCAAAGCGCCGTAAACAGTAAAACTTTTTGAATCTATCCTTGCTCGTGTGACTTCTTGGGACGGCGGACCAGGCTGGGACCGATTGGGCAGCAGTTCAGTAGAGCGACCCACAATGTGCCACAGAAACGAACGGATTATATTAACCTTAAACTTATTTTCGAAACCAAGATTAAAACAAAATTAGTCACGCGGGGAAAAAGTCATTTAACGTTTCACCTTCTGATTTCATTGTTTACCGGAAGTTAGCCATATTCCGTGTTCACACAAAAAAATAAAGAATTGCAGACTAGATCTGCAGCATCAGTGTGTATGATTCTGAATTTGGACTGACTGTGATACAGAATGGTGCGAAGGTTATATGGGAGCTGTTTTCACCACCTACTAAACATCATCGCTGCATATTAGATAAGAATGTAACCAATACAAGAGGTTGGATAACTAGCTACAATATGGTATTCCAGTTTTTTAAATTCCAATTCTTACCTGTTGTGTGTAGTTGAAGTAATAACGGGAACTAATTTCTTTGGAACTTTGAGTTTATCCTGGCAGCGCGACATCGGAGCCCCCTCAACGAACACGCTGTCGAGGAAGCTGCGAAGTGCACCAAACGTTGGTAGAGTGGCGAAAATAGTTTGCAGACATTATTTCTTCAAACAAGAAAATTTTATATTTACGGCTGTCTCACAAAAGTTATTATTGCAGTGTTGCCGTATATGTCTGCAGTTTACTGCAAGGGCACCCAGGGCTTCAGAGTCCCCTCTGCTGGTTTTTCAACTCGCAAGTGGTTGAAACAAGGTGAGCTGCGTTGTCGAAGGCTTTTTGACTCCACGTGAGAAAGTACAATCGCGAAAAAACGAAATTCGAGCAACGATAATTCAGTATATTAATGTCAATTTAGAGGGCAGGCACGTGGTAGATGCTTCAATGGTAAAAACATGCTGACCTCGCCTACCTTGAACGAAATCAGTCGTTCCATTTAGGATACCAAAATACCTGGTAGGGCAGAATAACAACGCGAACAGTATCTCAGCAATATCTACAAAGGCCGCTAGATTGTTGACGAAGATTAAGAACAAAAGGGGGCCAAGATTAGTTCATTGAGGGACACCAGATGTTGAGAAGAAAAGGCGAAAATAACTGTTATGAAAACGAACACTGATTGGACGAGATGATAAGTAACATTCGAACCAGTTACACAGCTCTGAACAACAAACGCATGATAATACTTTGTGTAACAACAACTCACGATTCATTTTATCGAAGGCTTTCGACTTGTCAAAATATATACAATCAACTTGGCCTCTCTTTAAAAGAATGGGGGAAGAGTAGTTTAAAAAAGAGCAAAGATTGGTTTCAACCGATTTGTGCTCTTTTCATAATAACTGTTGCGCTGTAATTTCATATATTTTGGGATATATCCGAATATGTCCAGAGATTTTTGTGTTTAACCTTTTATCTAAGTATTCCCACATTATTGGAAATCTTGCTAAAAATATTTATGTGCGCGATGTATTTGGTATATTTCTCCTGCAACCTAGAAAGCCGTAGTTTTTTGGGAACATAACTGTGTCACGTACATATAAACCCAAATGCATTACCAGACAGGTTATCAACTCAATTCACACCACCATTTTTACGCTACTTGAAAGGCGTCTTCCGCTGGTGTGTTTAGCTTCCTATACCGCTCATAAATAAAAAGTAGCCAACAAGTCACAACAAATTACGTCGCATGGGTCGGCTCGTCACGCTGTCAGATATGTTGCGATTTTATCAGCCGGTAGAATAGAACTTCCCTCAAAAAAGTGTAGCAAACCCCAACATTGAAGAATAAATCGTATAAGTTGGAGAAAACAAATACCGGGTTCTAAGGTGTCAGTCACTGACACATATTCATACCGTTTTTATTCAGATTCGTTACAGATGTGGCGAAATTACTCCTGGGAGAGTGCACTATAAGAAATACCCCACAGCTATAAAACTGTAACGTCAGCTAGTAAATTTTGCGCTTTTAATGCGCCACAAGTACGAACCGATTATACTAACTTTAAGATTTTTTTCGAAACCATGACTAATAAAAATCTTAAAAGCACACGGGAAAAAAAGCCATTTCAGGTTCCACCTTCTTGTTTTATTGTTTACTGGAAGTCATCCCTATTGCGTTTTCACACGCAGAAAAAAACTTCAAATGAAATCTAGATCTTTAAAATCAGTGTGTATGATTCTGAATTTGAACTGACAGTAATACAGATAGTTGTGAAAGTTATATAGGGGTTGTTTTCACTATCTGGTAAACACGATCTCTGCATATTAGATAATAATGTAGCCAATACATGAGGTAAGGTAATTAGCTACAATCTGTCATTCCACTTTTCTAAATACATGTTCTTTTACGTCATGGGTACTCCCAGTATTAGCGGCAAGCAACTCTTCTTGGCACTTGGGATTTATATTGGCAGCGCAACGCGTGAGCGCCCCGCAAAGAACCCGCAGTCGAGGAAACTGCGAAGTGCCCCAAAGGTTGCTAGAGTGAAGAAAATATCAGTCAGAGGACAGACAATCATTTTTTTCAAAGAAGAAATCTCTATATTTACGGTCTAGCTCACTGAAGTTATTATTGCAGCGGTGGATTACGTGTCTGCACTGATCTCTATTGTAGTAGGCTGGATCGCGGATCGGGAGCCCGTCGGTGTCGCCACCGGCGGCCATTGCTTGACACCAGGCAATACACGCAAGTCTATGGGAGAAACGCACGAAAGTAAGAATATTGAAGCATATACGCTGTGCTCGGAGGCGAGTATTTTATGATGTGCTCCGATCCTTATGTCGGGTGTTTGGAGATCGAATCGGTATTTGTCAAACGTTCGAACGCCGATTAAAAAAATCAAACGTACCGGAGCACCTACGGCTGAGCTGGCAAGCTCGCTCTCGTAGTGGAGTAAACAAAGGAACTTGCCGTCAATGAGACCGTCCTCGGGGAAGCCCAGAAGTTGATGAATGACAAAGAAGTTCCATCTCGACAGCGGCTTTCCGGGAGTGAGCGAATTCCGCGTAGCAAAGCCTTCGAGCTTGTCGTCTGCTAAACCCAACTCAACGAAACCGCCACCGACTCCGCGGTAACTCTAGGTAACTCTTGCCTGATTGAGCTGCACTACAGTGGAGTCACTCTCGACCACAAAATATTTATTTATAAGAACTGCGAGGGCTGTTAGTTTTAATGTTTGTACGCAAGCTATTTGACAGGCTTATCGAAAAGCATCCAAAAAGTTTCAGTGCCGACAACAGCTTAGAAACGGGGGAAACGGCACTTTTTCTCGTTCTTCCCATAGAGCCCCATGCATTGGCTGGTGTCAATCAATGGCCGCCGGTGGCGACACTCGGCCCCAGCTGCCGAGGCCGCGGTCCGCGATCCAGCCTACTACAATAGAGATCAGTGCGTGTCTGCATTTTACCGCAAGGCCACCCGCTTCTCCAGAGTCCCCATTACCTGTTTTTCAACTGGCAGGTGGTTGCAAGTAAGGTGAGCTTCGTGGTTTCTTATTTACATAGAGACCTACATCGCCTTTAAGCATTATAAGCATTATAGCAGGGGTGAGTACATAAAAATACATTAAATTCTAACAAAAACATTGAAACACAAACAAACTTGTATATACGTTAAACACATCCTTCAATAGCCAACCTATTCCATTCTTCTATAGTTTTTGGAAAAAAAAAACGCCAAAACATCGGTACTGGCAAAATTAGGGTCGGATTTTGTTCCGGTGGTCCGCCCCTCCCGAGATATAAAAAGGTTCGTGTAAAACATTTCTCGACTGATCACAAGGAGACTGTTATATATATCATGTAAACATGTAAACATTTTAACCTAAACATTTTTCTGCGTTCAACTAGTAATTCTCACTTTAAATTATTCTTCATGGTGGTGACACTTGCCCCGCGTTGGTAACCATTTAGAACAAATCTAGCACATTGATTTTGATTTTTTTCCAGTTTTTCTATTAGGTTACTGTGGTGAGGATCCGGGATGACGGCTGCATATTCAATACAGGAACGAATAAACGGAAAGTACAAAGTTTCTTTAGTTTTTGCATCAACCTGTCTGTCGAACATTTCGTCGTATAAAATTAGGCATCCGTACAGCCTTCAGAGCTATCATTCCCACATGAGCTCTCTACGTTAAATCGCTAGACAGAGTTACACCCACGTATTTTACGCTTGAGTTAGCCTGAATTATTTCATTATTTATTATGTAGGTTGAACCACGGAGCTTTTCTTTCGAGTAAATCTCACGTGAACAGATTTTTTAACGTTCAGATTCATTTTCCAATTGTAGCACCACATTGAAATATTGTTGAGATCAGCCTGTAAGAAATTTACATCATTCGAATCATTAATTGCTCTATAAATATTACAGTCATCCGCAAATAGTATTATATTTGATTGTATTCCATTAATAATGTCATTTTTATATATCAGGAAGAGCAAAGGTTCCAGAACAGAACCCATGGGGGGACACCAGATGTAACATCAACGTAATCAGACTACTCACCATTTAGCACAACGCACTGTTTTCGTTCTCTCAGGTAGTCCTGGAGCCAACCTAAAACATTATTATCAATGGCAAGTAAGCTAAGTTTGTAATTTAACAATTCAAGGTTTACGAGATCAAAGGCTTTTTTGAAGTCTAAAAACAAACAGTCTACTTCATGTCCAGCATCTATGGCGCCCGGAAAAAGTGAGGGGTATAGGTAAGTGAAATAGCATGATTGGAACACGTTTTTACTAACATTGTCACCTGCTGGCAGTTACGACCACTTAGTAGCATAATTTAATCTCTTTCGCAAGGCAGCTACTCGCACTGTAAAGAATAGGCACCATAATATCAACCAGAAATGGATGACTGCTGCAATACTGGCAGCAATGAACGAAAAATACTTGATTTGGATTGTTGCAACGTGCTGCAGGCGACTTTAAAACAGGTTAGAAACAATTGGAATGCCATGATACGTCTCGCCAAACGAGTTTAGTTTCGAAATAAATTTAACAACTTTCCTTTCGGCATTATAAAAACGTGGTCTTTGATCGATGACTTGAGTGATACTAGGAGATCCTTCACTAGTGATAACTTGTTTTTTTCTTTCACCTTTTTCTTCTGGTGAGCAAAGTGCTGCCAATCAGCTCAGCAACTTCTTTTTTCGGGTTTCGGGATTCGCCAACCAAGACTCGGACTCTCGTGTTTTTACAAAAATATTCGTTCGACTCGGCTTTATTGCCCTTATTGTCCCAAAACGACCTGAGGTGAATTATTTTTAACCCTGAGCCTAACAATGCTCCCGGCATTGACGGCATCTCAATTAATGAGTTGCGCAGACGTTTTGGCGTACTTATTTATGCATGTCCTGCTTTCACTTTTGAATAATGCAGGGGTGTGACATCTGCGCCAATTGCGCCATTTTGATACAAACCCAATTTTCTGCGCCTAGTTGCGCCAAAAACGCGAAATCGGTCGAAATTGCGCCACACTGCGCCAAAGTAACTCAAAACAAAACAAAAAAAGTTTGCGGCGACGCTAGATTTAGCGGGAAACAAGAGCTTGCTTGGCAACATTCAATCTCGTCGTAGTAAAGTACACGGCACGGGTACAGGGTAGCGCAAGCAACCGCCGGGTTCGAAGATTTCAGCTGTATCGTGGTCTTTTCCTGATTTTCGTACTACTTTCCGCTGTCATTTGTTACTGCATGCTAACAGTGCGCTGTCACGCGGTCTCGCTGTCTGGCCGCCGGAGGTACGACGCACAGGCTATCAAGATGAGCAAACCTAAGTATTTCTTTCGTTTTGAAAGTAAACCTTTTCTTAAATGTGCTATTGAGCGCCTCCATTGTGTAATTGTTCATTCGTGTCCGTAATCTCGTCGAAATGGATGGCGCCGTCGCCGTGAGTACTTTCGGTTATCACACACGTGCTTCCAGTACGTGAGCAATCGAGTGAATCGGTCACACACCCGTATTTAGCGTACATGTGGTGCTCATAGTTTTTCTACCAATTCACTATTTACCTTGTGACTCACTTTGGTGGGGAGTTTTTTTCTATCTGCACGTGCTTTCTACGAGCGTCCGATCGATGTCTGGTTGTAGTAAACCGTGCTTTCCTGTTCATGCTCTCGAATCACCGCTTTAAAAAGTTTTGCACTACAATTGCGCTTTGGTACCAGTTCGTATAAGCTTGAGGTACCTGGTGCCCACCTAACTTTGCAGCAAGCCTGTGTTTCTTGTCCTCATTATGCGCATGAAACTCGCGTTTGCCTTTTCCGTATTTTTCTTTATATATTTTATCTCGGTGCGTATCGGCGCTGATGACTTATTGGAACCAGGGTGGGAAAAATAACGATAAAAAAATCTGATTCATGTGATCGAAATCAGATTTTTTATTAATTAAATTGCTGATAAGCTGCTCTAACATTTTCTGCTCCTAATCTGCTCCAAATTGTAGACTTTTGTGCTTCGAAGTTGCTCCAAGATGCATAAACTGCTGCTCCAAAACGAGAATTTTGTGCTCCTAAGCTGCTCCAAAATCCAGATTTTTCTGCTCCAAAAATTGCTCCAAAACCTGTTTCACCTGTCTCACCCCTGATAATGTTATCTTGAGTGGAATCATCCCGATAAAAATGAAAACTGCGGTAGTTATCCTGCTTTTTAAAAGCGGTGCGCGTAAAAACAAGAAAATTTCCAACCTATTTCAATTTGGCTATTATTAGTGAGAGGTTAGAGAAGGGTTTAAACCTTACTATGGCATTGTTTTTTAGACAGACAAAGTATTATTTCCAATCATCAGAATGGGTTTCGTTCCAGGTCGAGAGACACAGTACGCTAAAGGAGGATTGTTTTGATAAACTGAATTCATCTATTGACTGCAATCCAAGTTGCCTGCGCAGTGTTTTTGGACATAAGCAAAGCTCTTGACAGCGTATGCCACCGATTTCTGCTAATGAAACTTTCGAAATCAGGATTTCGTTGCTCCTTTTCAGTTATCCTTGAAACATTGCTACGCGATGAACGACAGTGTGTTTCAACAGGGCATTTTCAGAGTACATTTTTGTCAATCAAAGCTGGTGTACCGCAGGTATTGAGATTCGTTACAGATGTAGCGATATTACACATGGGACAGTGCACTATAACAAATATCCCAACGTTGCAAAACTGAAACGCTCGCTCTTAGATATTGTGTTTTTAATGTGTCACAAAACAAACCGATTAAATTAACCTCAAAATATTTTCGAAACCAAGACAAATAAAAACAAAATTAAAATTAAACAGGAAAAATGTATTTCAGGTTCCAACGCTCTTATTCTATTGTTTACTGGAAGTCAGCTCTATTGTGTTTTCAGAAGCACAAAAAACTAAAGCTGCATGCCAGATCTGCATTATCAGTCTGTATGGTTCTGAATTTGAACTGACTTTGGTACAGAAAGGTGTAAAGTTATATAGGAGTTGTTTTCACCCATCTACTAAACATTATCGCTTGATATTAGATGCGAATGCACCCAAGACAGGAGGTTTGATAATTTGCTACAATATGTTATTCCACTTTTTTTAAATACAAGTTTGTATGATTCATGTGTACGTTCAAGTATTAACGGCAGGCAGACATTTCTAGAACTTCGAGTTTTTCTAGGCAACGCAATGTCGGACACCCGCGCCAAAGAACACGCTATTGATGAAGCTGGCGAAGTGCCCCAAACGTTGGTAGATTGGAGAAAATATCAACCTGCAGACATTATTTCTTCGAACAAGAAACCCATATATTCTGCAGTCTCACTAAAGTTATTTTGTCGTATTTGCAGTATGTGTCAGCAATTTACCGCAAGGACAACCGGTGCTCTAGAGTCCCCTCTACTTGTTTTTCAACTCGCAGGTGCTGGCAAGGAAGGTGAGCTACGTTGTTGAACGTTTTGGGACTCCACGTGCGAAAGTAAATCACGAAAAAACGAAATTCGAATAATGGTATTTCAGGATATGAATGTCAATTTCAGAAGGACAGGCACATGATAAATGTTTGAACGGTAAAAACATGCTGACCTCACCTACTTTGAACAAAATCAGCCGTTCCATTTAGGGAACCAAAACACCTGGTAGGGCAGAATAATAACATGAACACCTGCACTTGTCTTGTGTTATGAGCTGAAAGGATTCAAACGTTTTAAAACGCTGGAAAACTTGCCGCTTGACTGACTACTAAATTCGCAGGTCCATTATGGACAACCATGCAATACTGATATGTTTTACAATCTTCATTGTGATTGTCGAGCACAGTTTGTCTACACTGGTTCCAATTGACCCAGATTCACCTAGAAACGTGGTGAGTTCTTGCTTATACCATTAACCTAAGATAACCTTTCACTTTGAGTAGTTCTTTTTTATAATTTTTGGTTGCCCTTCATCTTTCATAATTAAGGCTCGTTCAGGTATTTGTGTTAACCCGTGACCTAGTGCGTAACGACTGCATGCGTTCCCGTACAACGCGTTGCAGCGTCAATGATTAACATAGCGACCACGTCGCCGTAAGCAGTCATCAATGGCCGTCCTTCCGCCTCTCTTTCCTAATGTAAAGCCAGCGTTCAGACATATGTTGGTTGGGGGAAACAGGGTGCGGTTTGTGGATGCTGATCATTTCCGCCGGTTGTGCGTAGAACCTTCCCAATTCCTGGAAGAATGTCCCGAAATCGACATGCCCCACGCCGCATATTCCGTCAGCACTCTAACTGGTAACGACCGCAGTGCAGGTCGGTCCACATCCGAGCCCAGTCGAATGCCCGCGGGTTCTAGACCACCGGATGCCTCCAGGATCAGCCCTAGTTAAAGGCGCCCTCCTGATGGTTGTCTTTATTAAAGTTTCGATATTAGTTTTGGATAAAGAGTTATATCCCATGGTTACAGATTTTACGCTTTGATTACAGCTCGCGATTAAACTCGCATCGAGCTTAGACTCACGTGTACGTCCTTAAGCGGCCGCGCATGCTCAGCAGAGGTGTACACACTAGAGTCAGGTTTAGATGATTCTCCTCGCTCTTTGTACCTCTCTCGTGTTCGGAATTCGCGGCTGCCTGCTGCCGTCCCTCAATAAAGGGCGCGGCTACCTAAACTCCTTCTGTGTTCGGATATGACACTATATGGCGTGCAAGTTGCTCTGCTCCTTGAGCACATCGTGCGTTTGTTTACCACCCCAAAGAACCACGTGCTTCTGTTTACCTCCTATATCATCCAATGACGGCGCGCCCTTGGCTGCCCCGGGTTCTCTATGTAGCCCTCTGATTGGCGTTCTCCACCTCGCGTTCCGACCACCGAAGACGCATTTTCGAACACGTGCTCGCCGTATGTTGGAATGAAGAGTGGTCTCGAAGTTTCTATATGGTACGTTCCAGGAGCTGGCGTTTTGTGCTGTCAGGTGTCGTGACCGTGTCTGTTTGCCGTTGGAGTGCTGGCAACAAAGACGATAGGTCTTAAGTGTTGCTGTAGCTGGGAATTTACAACTTTTTGACTGCTAGAGTTTTCGCGTGCTGTCGAGCTAGAGAGCCAAGTGCACCAGAACAGCGTCTGCCGTTCTGGCTTCCGCTGCTGCGTCATTGCCGATGTCGTAATAGCAAGTGAACAGCGAGGCAAAATTGTGCTGTCATGAGGCGAAATCCAAGGACCTCTAAACGAGTATGCGTTAAAATCCACCAGTCAAATACACTTTTTAGGCGGTATGGTATGATACCGAAAAGGCGGCATACCCGGATACCAAGCACACGCTGAGTCACAGGTGTCGTACCTAGAGTCACGAAAGCTATAGTCGGTGAGAGGTTAAAATTATAGTGGAAGTTCCTCTCACTTCTTTGCAGTTTAGCAGACCAAACATTGGAGGGCACCTCGCCTCCTTTCCATGTGTTCGATCTGCTAAACTAGGAAGAGGTGGAAGGAGCTTCCACTCTGCTCTTAATCTACCACCGACTGTAACAGCAGAGAGGGACATATGCCAGTTCCTATTGTAGTAGTGCGGTTCTTATACATATATAAAAATACTAAGACGGATCTATGCATTCACATTCTACTGAAAATGAATGAAGGAGTGGAAGACTAGATGATTGTATCGACTCATTCACTAATAAATATAACGGTGAATTTTTAATGCGATAGCATTATTTCTCTACCTCCGTCCCGATTTCGTGGACCTTTCAGGCCTCCCTCTTTTCAGTTTCCTCTCTAAATTTGGCGGGAAATTGGTATCACGTGATATGGCGTCACGGGACCGAAAGACAAATGCAGGTTTCCCGCTAAATTTAACGAAAAATTTTCGCGTCACGTGACCTATGCACCAATTCCATTTCGCCGCTAAATTTACCGGAAAAGTTGACATCGCTTGACCTATGCACCAGTTTTGTTTTCCCGCTCAATTTGGCGGAAAATGTATTTCGCCTGATCTGACGTCATGGGACCTACTGACAAATTCAAGTTCCCTGCAAAATTTACCGGAAAAGTGACGTAACATGACCGATGCACCAATTGAGGTTCCCAGCTAAGTTTCGTGGGACAACTGAAGTCAAGTTACCTGTACACAAATTCTGTTTCCACGCTAAATTTAGCTGATAAATTGACGTCACGACTCATACACCAATACGGTTTTCCCACTAAATGTTGCGGAAAGATTGATGTCACGTGACCTGGCGTCACGTGACTTACGCAACAATTTAGGTTCACCGCTAAATTTAGCAAAAACATTTACGCCAAGAAGATCGATGCGCCAATTCAATCTCCCCGATATAATTTGGCGCGAAAAAAAAATATTTTACGTGATCTGGCGTCGAGGGACCAACAGACAAATTCAGTTTTCCCGCTAAATTTAACGGGAGAATTGAACGCATAAAATAAAATGTTGATTCAAAATTTTTGTCAACGTATTCACAGCGAGCCTGCGTCGTTAGTCTCATAACCAATGCTATCATAATTCATTAAAAAAAACAATACCGATTGGAGCATCGATTTCCCGCTTTAAAGGGGTACTCGGGCGATTTTTGTTTCACTGCATGTCTTAAGTTTCTTGAGTGACGCAACCGTACATTTTCTACGTTTTCATTACCACGTTGGAGTAAAAACACAGATAGCCATTTGTCCATGCTCGTGTATGTGCACTAGAAAATAAAAGAAAACGCTAAGCAGCTTCACCATTGCATTCTTTTGCAGGTTAATCTATAGCAGTAATATGCGCGTAGAGGGCGCCTATAACAGACAATGCATACAGCGCGCATATATCGCAGCTCATATACTTGTATAAAAATCAGTGGAATAGTTTCATTTATAGGCATAAAAAATTGCAAACAAAAATTGCAAATAAAACACGTGTTTGAACCCGTGTTCTATTTGCTCATTCTAACACAGAATATGTTATAGCGCTGGCCCCACAGAGTTTCCTTTTTTGCACTGCTGAAACAAATGAAGAAAAGTCGGGCTCCAGCCAAAGCCTCACGCAGAGCTCGTCTCCTCACTGATCTGGCACGACAGCCTCCCGAGTGTCTTATTGGAGTCGATCTGAGACGCTCGTTCGGGTCACATCGTCTTATGAAACGCAAGGCGAAGCCAGCGACATGCAGTAGAATCATTACGCGCTGAACGAGCAACTAAGTTCCAGGCTTCCAAAGCCCCTGCCGAGCGCGCAGGTTCGACTTTTTTTTTTAATATTTGTGGGTTTTCTATATATCGACGTCTGCGGGGATGCCGCAGCGCCGTTCACACTCTTTGATCGCCTTTAGAGTTCCTGCATATATAATCTCGCGTGGGGAGCAGAGCTGCGCGTACTTTCGTCTTGAAATCTCAAGTTATGCGGCAAAGCCACTCTGCACGCGGGATGGAGGCATTCCATCGATAGGCCGTATGGATATGCCTATTCCCCTAGGGTCCGCGTGCGGTGGTACACTCACGTTAACGTGATTTCCCAGGTGTTACGCGTTAGCCTCTGATGTCAGACAGGAGATGTCCTCGTGTTTTGGTTAAAAGCACGGTGAAAAGCGTAACCAAATAGGCCGTAATCGGGTAAGACCTGGGCAGGCGGTGGAGCGCTGCCTGCCTTTGTCGTCGTCGCAATGCTCAGATGGATGACACATGGATGATATAAGGTCTACAAATAAATGGTATCCGCCCAGAAACAGAGGGACAGGAGGACGCGAGAGCGCGAGGAGACGTCCGAACGCCAAGCTGTGGTTGGAAGGATTAGTGGGTAGACCTAAAGCTGTAGCCGCCTTTGCCTCCACTGCACTCGGCGAATGCGTTCAAATGCGAGAGCCACCGCCGGAGGCCGCCACATTCTTACGCGGTCGACGAGTGTAGCGGAGACAAAGGCAGTTAGCTTAAGGTCTACCCACTACTCATTTCCAACCAGAGCTCGGCATTCTCTCGTCTCAGCGCGCTCTCGTGTCTCCATCTTCAGTTTTTCGACGCATCCGGCCTCATGCAAGAGCAAAGAACAGGAGTACATTTGGCAAGTGGTCATTTAGCGCCTAGGGGAGCTGTGCATCGCACTAGCGCAGGCTTTGCTGGAGAGCACTGGATTTTTGAGCGGAGCTCTTAGGCGCCCATTTTAGGGTTGAGCGGCGTCGCCGTCGGCGTCGGCGTGACCGCGCACGTTGCTTTATGGGACGTCACAGTTTTGCCACTCATTTTAGCGGAGAAATTGAATTAATGTTGAGGTCACGTGGTGTCAGTTTACCCACTCAAATTAGCGGAGAAAGTTTCGCTGAATTTCCCGACTAAATATAGCGGGAACATTTTTCTATATTTCCCACTAAATTTAGCATGAGATTTAGCGAAATTTCCCGCCAAATGAAAGGAGAGGAGGAGGGGAGGGGAGGAGAGGCATATATCTTCCCCTCCGTACCCTCCCCTTCACCTCCTCAAGAGCTACGCTCTTACTTCGCATTGCAGAGAATTGTAAACGTCTTTCACTTTTTGTTTGTCACTTGATCCAATTTGACGAGTATAAACCGCTGCGGTGCGTGGAAAACAGATGCGCAACTCTGGCCCTGCACCGGGGAGTCTATCGAGGAACTTTAATCTCCTTTCCGGTGCATGTTATTTCGGATATAAGTTGAATTTGTACTGGCGTCCGAGTCGCAACCGCGAAGCGGATTCGCTTATATTCGTCGTCAAATGCGCGTGAATTTACACTGCATCTTAAGCAACCCCGTTCACAGCCACTTTCCGGATGCGGTTCAGCCGCCAGTTTGAATGCGGCGTAGCACTGGCCCCGTTGCCAGAGTGCCGGAAAAGCGGCGCCAGAACGCATCTAGCTCGCCGCTTTTTTAAATTGCGTGTTGCCGCTGCCCTTTAAACAATAGTGGTGGAAAGGGTAAATTCCTCTTTCATACCTTTTCGTCACCAACACCTTGTTTGGTATACTTAAAATTTATTTTCAGTCGGAGTTGATCACCAGTAAAGGCTACCCGGTAGAAACCTACGAAGTTAACACCAAAGACAATTATGTGCTTGGCATTCAACGCATCCCGCGAGGCAAGAACGAAAACCCGGATGCGCCTTTGTCTAACAAAACAGTGGTACTTCTTCTACATGGCATGATGGGAGCATCACATGATTACGTTTTAAACTCTGCTAACGAGAGCCTCGGTAAGTCTCTTTTATATTCCGGTAGTTTTACGGATCAGCGTATATGTCTCTAAAAACGCTGTGCCCATACCTTTTCTGTGCTCATGCCGCCATGTTGTATAGCGGAACTGCCGGTATGCCGCAAAATATCGTTTTGCTCCTGCCGCACCACTGGGAGAAGGCCACGTTCTAATCGCGAATGTCTATCATCCTTGTTCTGACCTTACATAACCGATGTATTGGTCAACAGGTTGTAATGCCTTCCTCTTTTCTTTATTATTCTGCGTACCGTCGTTACCAACCACGTGGCTGGTAACGACGGTAAACGGAAAAGGACTCTATCTTGCATTCAGGCATAAACTATTGTACAAACTATTCGCTATAGTACCTTTGATATGTAAGTGTTTTCGTAAAATAGGAGCACATATGTCTATCCGCCTTCTTACGTAACCACGTTTTATCTTTACTTTAGCTCACCGTTGGTGAGCGTTTCTAAGTGTGCCCTGCGCAGAGGTCGGTATTTTAGGTCGCCCTCACTCACCCTCACCCTCACAGTCACACTCACCTTCAGCCTTTCACTTACCCTCACAGAACCTCACGGCCCTCACGGCCCTCACGCCTCTCACCGCCCTCACTGTCCTCACGCACTCATGGCCCTCGCGCCCCTCATGCACTCACCGCCCTCACGGCGCTCACGCACTCATACCCCTCGCGCCCCCTACGCGCTCATGACCCTCACGCCGTTCACCGCCCTCACGCCCCTCACTCACTCATGGCCCTCGCGCCCCTCATGGACTCACCGCCCTCACGGCCTTCACGCACTCATAGCCCTCACGCGCCTCACGCACTCACCGCCCTCACGGCCCTTACGCACTCATACCCCTCACGCCCATCACGCACTCGTGGCCGTCACGCCGCTCAGGCCCGCTTCAGATGGGGCAATTTCACACAGAAACTGGACGTCGCAACACCGGCAACACGGGCCGCCCGCGTTCACACGCAGCAATCAATTACTGCAATTTGGAATCATCATCATAAAATTTTATTTCTCTTACACTATTTAGACACACAATTACGCGCTATAAACGTGTTTTTATGCACTTAAATCTCGTTGAGAATACTAATGCATTTTTTTAAACAGATTATTTCCAAAAACGATCAATTTCAAACCAGAACCGTCTATTGTTGTCATCATCACAGGTATCAAGTGAAGATATCGCGTCCCTGATTGGATCCAGCCGCTTCAAACGTCTTCAAATTGCTCCGAGTTGCTCGCTTGTTTCGAGCCGGACCCGATCTCAGCAATTCGTGTCGATCTAGGGAAAGCTAGGAAACAACCCGCCAGCAACACCGAAATTGCTGAGAAAGTTGCTCCGTCTGAAGAGGGCCTCACGCACTCACCGCCTACACCCCCTCACGCACTCATGGCCCTCACACCCCTCACGCACTCACCGCTTTCACGGCCCTCACAGCCCTCACGCCCCTCACGCACCCATGGCCCTCACACCCCTCCCGCACTCACCGCCCTCACAGCCCTCATACTCCTCACGCACTCACGCCCCTCACGCCACTCACCGCCCCCACGCCCCTCACGCATTCATGGCCCTCACACCTCTCACGCCCCTCACGCACTCACCGCCCTCACGGCACTTACGCACTCACGGTCCTCACAGCCCTCACAGCCCTCACGGCCCTCACTCACCCTCACAATCATTAATTTTTCTGGCTCAGAAACTCACTCACCCTCACCTCATCTGTGAAGATGAGGGTGAGTGAGGGTCCTCATGACTGAGGTTTGCCGAGGTATGGCCCTGTGTGGTTATTCAGGTGTAGGAGTATATAAAGTATGGCGCTTGAGCGTTCTTGGTCGTCGTTGCGTAGCAGTGTGTGCTTCAGTTGGGTTGGCGCATTTGTCTAATTTGCATGTCTACGAGAGGAAAGCGACATTGTAGGAACTTGACTCATCACTGGTGTTCCGTCGGGCATTCCTCCCCTTGTGAACATCATGCCGTTCGACTTTTATTTTTTTCTAAACTTATTTTTGATTTCCACTTTGTTAGGACTTGACATCGTTTAGTCTTCACTTGGTGACTGACAGCAGTCCCCAATCAAACGACACCCCGTTCCTCGTAGGCGGGAGTTCAGTTATGGCACGGCCAAAATGATTCAGTCAGTTGCATCTTCTACACTCACCTTCTTCTCTATTTCACGTTTGGTCTCTCCATTCACTTTACTAGCATAATACACTCTAGTCCGCTGAATTGCATCAAATGTTCTCTATCATAACCCTAAATCTTCTTTATCGGCTTTGAAAGACCGCACCTGAAATAACACATACACATCGCGCAGTCCCAACGTCTGCGAGATAAGAGACCCTAAGTGCTAAATTTTTCTGCGTCAGTAAAGAAGGCCGACGTAAGTTAAGGTGGACACGGCTAGGGAGTCAACGTTTTGCTGAAAGTCGTGTCCAATCTTTGGTCTACGGTGGCTTTCTTTACTGGCGCAGGGAAGTTCACTACTTATGCTTTCTTATCTAAGAGGTCTGGGCAGTCCACGCTGTCGCGCTTTTGTGTGGTACTAAGAGAGAGGGCTTGTCCCCTATGCACCGAGATACTGAATCGGCCAAAAGAAAATAATCTTTGCTAAGAGGGCATTTTCTGCTAGGTGGTTGTACATTCCTTAAATAAAACGTCTTAGGACAAGGGCAGTAGATGGATGGTAACACGACAAAACATACTTTCTATAGATTTTCTTATTTTGAAAACACACAGGGAAACAGCAACATGAAAACAAAGAAAATTACATAAAACACATCGTTTCCATTGTGCGTTTTCAAAATAAAAACTCAAATGGAAGTACGCGGTATCCTGTTTAGCATGTATTTCCTGTCCTTGTCTTTAGACGTTTTCACTGAAGAAGACAAATGGCTGCGCCGCTGTCTCGAATGGTGTCCACTACGATAGTTGGTGGCAGCCAGCCCTCCCATTTTAGTTTGCAGCCACGATGCTTCGCGCGTTCAGTTGTTCTGTCTACGCTAATGCTGTCGCCCCCAAAGCCAACAGATTTAGTAAAAGTAGGATGAACACCCTAGTAACTTATCTTATTTCTATTGTGTTTTTTCATCCTTCTTATTTGGCTCATGTTTTTGCTGAATGTCTTGAGTCACGAGGCAAACTGAAGGACAACATTCGAAATGACTGCAGCGTCTGTGTTGCGTCGAGGCTGATATTTATTCAGGGAGAACACGGGTTCAAGCCAAGCGCTAGAACAGAAGCCATGGCCACGGGGCGGTGTTACTATTACCAATCTTGTTTGGCAGTAAATATGTTTGTCTGCTCAGAACCACCCTTGCAAATTGTTCTGTGTCATACATGGGTAAATTACTTTCAAAATGTAATTTAATTACAATTACGATTACTTTGCCTCAAAAGTAGTTTAACTACAATTACAATTACTACTACGTGAAAAGTAATTATTTACAATTACAAATTACTTCTAAAAAGTAATGCAATTACTTTACAATTACTTATTTCTAAGAGTAACTTCACTTGGGCCATATAACTTTAGACGAGTTGTATAGAATGCAACGTATTTGTTCATTCCTTGCCCCATTGTTTGAGGAGGCTTAAGCATCGCTGCATAAATGCCACGTATTGTACTTTCCTTTTGTGAATTGTGTTCAATTCGTGATAGACCTTGACTGTTTGGGGCAATGAAGTACTAGGATCTTATATATTTAATAAAAAAATAATAAATTAATTCATATGCTCAAAGCGCCAGATCGCTACAGAAAAAATGGGTTAACAGACATTTGTTAGCCCGGCAAATAAAAGTGTGACAATTAGTCATATATGAATATTTTACAAGTGTTAATATAAAACTAAAATTCACACGCGCTAATACGACCGCATTTACATACAAACATCAAGGTATTGTAAATTATTTACACTGAGTTGAAATTATAATGGTAAGAAATATATAAGAACCGAATCGCGGCTCCCGAACCATTGGTGACAATATTCACGGTGCGATATCAGTCTCCAAAATGCTTATGCAAATAATATCCGAAATACAACCAACAGGACATAAAGTTGAAAATAATACAAAGATACAAATATGCGACAGTACTAAAAAAAATGTAAAAAATGGCAAAAAAAAACTGCATAGACAATTAAACTTTTCAAGCTCGGCTGAAAGCTGAAGCTCAATTTTTTTTCTTTCAATATTTTGGCATGTTTACGCTAGTGTTTTCTGCTCGCACAGCAGACGTCGCAACACGGCGCCGTTGAGGTAGGATCAAAAGAGGATTGCCTCTCAGCCCGCAGTGTAAGCAACAAAACAACAAACAATGCGACGCTATTTATCTTGTGCGTGTCTTTGTGCGAGTGTGTAGGCCGCTTGTGCGAGCACTGAGGCTTTCAGAGAGGCTCCATCGGCGCTGCAATGTTTTGCAAAAGTAATTGTAATTGCACCTGAAATTTTGCAATTACTGACGCTAGAAAGTAATTAAATTACAATTACAATTTCTTTAGCCGAAAGTAATTAATTACAATTACAAATTACCAAGAAAATTATTAAATTACAGTAATCAATTACTGTAATTGAATTACTACCCAAGTATGTAATTTGTGTAAACTTTAGAGCCTAGCATACACAACAAAACACCTTTGGTTACGATATGCTTTTGAATGTATCGTTGTGATTTTGTGGAGGGCGAAGCTTCACAGGTGCCATATCATTTCTGTTTATTTTCCCCAGCATTTGCATTCCACTCTTCCACTCTTCTTGCATTCCAGACCTGAGCAAACAAAACCACAAAAGTGCCTGCCCCTCTCCCTTTACTTCTTAAAGTGCCTGCCCTACTACGTTTACTTATAACTTCAAAAATATGCGAATTGACGAAAACATGCTTTTACTTTGTGTATTTTGCGTTATATAAGACCAGTTCAAGCAACAACATAAATTAAAGTTGTTCAAAAATTATAGGGAACCGTTTGACGGGGTCGCCAATTGTTTTTACAAGAATTCTGAGGTATATGCTCTTTTAGAACACTGGTCATTTATCGAATAACTCACCTAATTTTGTTTGATCGTCCCGATTCATCTACTTTCGAGAAAACGATAATTTCGGTTTCCCAGTGACTCTCCAGCCCAGTTTGCAAACACATCACTATAATAAATCAACCGAACATTATTTCTTAGTCTGTGGTAAATGGCGATTTAGACCGGAGTTCACGAGGGAAGCTAAATAGTCATATATATCTGCAACTGCGGCGCCACGATGCCGTAACGCATACTAGTCAACGGGAAACATCATTAGTCTGATATTCAGCTCAAATAACTGCAAGATGACCGACCTCTTGGCGCTCCAGACTCATGTATTACGCCGTTATTGGCGTTTAAGTTTCAAAGACGTACGCCTGCACCGTGTGTTCTTTGCGCTAGCGTGCGTCGTGCGTCATAGATGAGTTTGTGGGAACTGTTTGCAACCTGGAACTGTGGAGTCGTGTCACGTTAAGACCGTCAAATGAAAATCCGCAACCACAACGAGTGCGTCCTCTCTTGGGCCACAAAAAAATGAAACAAGAGCCTGCAATGATCAGTAAAATTAGTCGCCTTTGTGTACTTGAGGAGCGGCGTGTCAAACTACTGCGGAGGAAGATCTTGCCATGATGAATGTGGAGGAAAGGTATCTGGTCTGGGACTATACCCAAAATCTTTATGTAGACACCAGTGAAACCAAGGAAAACGGATGTGGCCGTGAGCGAAATTCACGTTTCAGTGTCTAATTCTCATTATACCTTGTCTCATTCTATGATGGACTAAAGGCCAAAGCCACGGACCGCCAAGTTCTATCACGTTCCACGCTGAAATATAACATGCTTAACGTTCATTAGGAGTGGACAAATAATGCTCCGAATCAAAAAGTACTCCATAATCTCTATAGCTTCGGCAGTGCCTGTATATCGTTGATTTCTTCGAAATGTAAAATTGAGGAGTCACTTTGTGCTATTCGATTTTAACCACTTTAAGCCCGTCCCTGTCAATGATCCAATGCGCGGGCACCGATACCTGCATCGAAGCGAAATACCACGCACTTTTTAAGTGGCTTATGATTGGATGTGACGCTCTGTAGCTTTGGCCTTTAGTCCATTATAGGATGAGACGAAGTCTACATTATTTTATTTTTGTTGCTTCACTCTGTTTTATGGTAATTATGACGCGCAATCACGTACTGCAACCACATCTTGGAACAAATGCGAGCCGAGGGGCGAGGAGCAGTATGGTTAGCACGGTCACCAAATGACACAACACCAGCATGTCTCAAACCGAAATTGTATTGGAATCACATGGTTTAGTATAGTAAAATAGAAGTACATAAATACATTAAAATATTTCTTCATCCTCTATTTATTATTTAAAGACTAAATATGGTTGAATATCTTATCCTCTTTTTAGAAAGCTAACGTGACGCTTGTTGCTCATGGTGACCAAGGGCGTCACATGGCCGTTTCCGACTACAAGAAAAAAAACGCAACTTTTATAGGGTGTTTATAAAAGTAGTTCGCTGTATTTCGTCGTCACACAGAGAAATCAACACTTTTGCTAGAAAAGATGAAGGAACCGTGTTTTCTTTTTTTCTTTTTTCTTGCTATGACTTTAATAGTTTGCTGAAGTACGCGTTTCTTGCTATTCCAAGGATTGCATTAACGGGCAGAAAAAGATTGCTAAGCATTTAATGGAAATACGTTCCCTGCTCCTCCACGATAGAGCCCGAGTTTTGAATTGAGAAGTTTGCCCCTGCATCCCCAACTCTCAGCAGTTTATCCGCTGCCAACGCCTATGACACCATTCGCACAACAGCTGTGGGAGATTAACCAGTGCAAAGTACGGTGACGCTGACACAGTCGCCAACATCTGCGAAGATGGCCTAAATTGTACTAAGTGTGTCGGGACCCACCCTGGTTATTGCTGACCTCGTTACACGTAAAAAAAAAAGGGATCGACTCTTTCGTTTTTTTTTTATCCTAAGCAATAAAAATGGGCATAACACTCTGTGCGGAATTTTTAAACGAGGTGTGCGTGCAGCCCTGGTTCAACGTTTCTAACTCTCTAACTGTTTTTTATTAAAAAATTCGAACACCAACCAAGCCCTTCTATAGGGACCCTACGTTTCAAGACCAATTCGGCCTCTTCTTCAGGGGCGACTACGGCTATGGCCGTTGAGGAGCAGTGTCTTTTTCTTCTTCTTCTACGGCGGGTGTCTGGTTTTCTTCTTTTTTACGGCTGTGCCTTTTCAATAAAGTGACGAAGCCCGTTCACATAGGCGGATGGTAAAGCTCCGAGAGTCCTATTAATGTTCTGTGGCGTTGTTTGAATATGCCATGATTCGAGGAACAGTCTTTTCCGAGGATTTGTCTCAACGTCAAGTATGCATGCGTTGTCAAAGTCGATAGGATGGTCCATGACGTCGCAGTGCTCGGCGACCGCGCTACGCTCGTGATCAAACTTGCGCACGTCGTTTTTATGCTGACGGATTCTCTCTTTATAGTTCTTTGTTTCGCCGATGTATGTGGCCGCGCAAACCCCGCAAGGAATCTTGTATATAACGCCTTGGGCTCTTTCTTTACCAGGGCGATCTTTTGGGCGTGGCATGAGTCGTCCAAGGGTAGACACAGGTGTGTGCGCTAGTTGTATACCCTCTTTAGCAAGCACACGTGCCAGTGCCTCGCTTGTACCGTTGATGTTTTTTCACATAAACATTATTAAAGGGATCGCTGGCCGGGTGGGCTTCCGCACAGCAGCTCGGAGCACGAGGTGCGAGAGCTCGCAGTGCAGAACTCAGGAATCTTGGGTTCAAACCCCACCCCAGCCCGTTTCGACATAAATGAGCAGCGTACCGGAGTACGGTCGTGTATCACTACTGCGTGGTGCACGTCGACATTTGACAGCGACATGAGGGGCCAGGTCGCCCCGGTTCTGCATGAAAGGCTGCCTCTCCGGAGACTCAACCGAAACTACGGTACACAGGCACCAAACCCAGTTTTGACTGTTTCACGATTTCCTATTCGAAGTCTGAGAGGTCGTCGGGCGCCTAAAAAAGAATACTTCGTTTGACTCCCCGACTCACCGATCATCCTCAGTGCTACGTGTGCCGAGCGCCGCCAGCGCCACCATGTTTTCCGAAGTAAAATAAAAAGCCAGGAGGCGACATCACTCCGGAGTCCGATTTTCGGTATTTCAAAAAGAAGAGCCGTAGTCCGATTTGCGATAGACCTTTTTCAGAATTCAGAGTCACATTGTGCCAGTCCCAAAAGCTCGAATTTTGCCGCTCTGATGGCGGGGATAAGAGATTATACTTGGCTAAATCATGCACCCTCTATTTCGTGAATCGAATGTGACGTAAAAGTCCAACACCGTTTTCCCTTTCGGCTTTATGCTTCCGAAGACGTTCGCTTCTTCTGATGAGGAGAGACTGTTTGGAGCCGCAAATAGAGCGTCCGGTTGCCTCTGCACAGGGTGGGTAGACTGACTTCCGGAAATGGTCTATGGCGTTAATACATGTGTTACGAATGCCGTTATTAAATATTATAAAAAGTAATTCTTACAAATATTTTTTTTGTTGTTGTCACAAACAGAAAAGAAGCCACAAGGTGGGAAGAGGAAGAGAAGTCCGCTAAACATAAATAAAAATGCGCGCGCGTGGGAAACAGAATTTTTTTTTCGGGTTGTGTTGTTTTTATGCGAACGCATTATATGCCTTATTACGCGAAAATGCGTCGTTTTCGGAGGCGTGACCGAGCGATGGTACAAGAATGGCCGACGGAGCGAATTTAGAAAACACGTCAAAAATGGTCAGACTGACATAAAATTTCTCAGGAATTCCAGACATAAAGTAAATATTCCGTACACAAAGTAAATGGCTTCGCACATAAAATATGGTAGGTTTCGAAATGCGTGGAATCGAACCCGGGCCTCCGGAGTGAATCGAAAGTGACGTAAAAGTCCAACACCATTTCCCTTTCGGCTGTATGCTTCCGAAGACGTTCGCTCCTTCTGATGAGGAGAGACTCAGTATGGAACGTCCAGTTTGGTTCTGCACAGGGTGGGTAGAATGACGTCCGGAAATGGTCTATTGGGCTAATACATGTTATATGAATGCCGTTATTAAATATTATAAAAACATGTTTGTTATAAATCTTCTAAATTTACTTTTTTTCCTCAAAAATAAAAAGAAGCGAAAAGGTGAGAAGAGGGAAAAAAGACCGCTAAACATAAATAAAAACGCGCGCGCGTGGAAAAAAAATTTTTTTTTTCGCGTTGTGCTGTTTTTTAATGCGAAAGCATTATATGCGTTATTACGCGAAAATGCGTCGTTTTCGGCGGCGTGACTGAGCGATGGTACAAGAATGGCCGACGGAGCGAATAGTGAAAACATGTCAAAAATGTTCGGATTGACGTAACATTTCTCAGGGAGTTTCGTACACAAAGTACAATAATGGCTTTGCAAATTAAATATGGCAGATTTCGAAATGGTTGGGAATGGAACCTGGGCCTCCAGGGTGCGAGACGAGCACGCTTTCTCGGTACCACGCCGACTCCACGGTTCTAGCTGACTAAAGGTGTGTCTGATGGGTGCGTCGCCGACCACACAAGGGAATGGACTCTCAAACGACCTCGTCCCACCGCCGCCAACACCACCGCAACCGTTACGAGGGGAAGATAACACTTCAAATGCTTTCGCATTCCCTCACGTCAGCAGTCTTAGGTGTCTGTCGAATATTTTGTGCGTATATGACCACAAGTTGCATCGTTTTAGACGACAGCAAAAAAATGCGGCCTTTGGGGTGTCAGTGTTTCTTTAAAAGGATGCTGAACCAAACATTCCAGTGCCCATGATAAGTGGCGTGTCATCTTTCCACGAGCCAGCAGCCAGCCACCGGTGTGCGCGAGCACAAGCAAATAAATGTATGTCACAGTCCTCCATTCGTGTTTAAGATGAGAGGGAAATGTGTAGGCTACAAGGAAAAGGAAAATAAAGACAGGTGTTTCATGTCTACAGTGGAGTCTGGTGTAAAAATTGGGCAAGTAATTGGTCTAACAAGCACGCAGCTTTCACTTGTAGGAATGAAAAGTGTGTCTTTATTCTCCCTTTGCCCAAATAAGATACGTTACACTGTCATCTTAAGCGTGAATGGAGGCCTACGACGTCAATTTCGTTGCGTGTGCTCGCCCACGCCGGCGGCTGCTGCGCTCGTGAAAGTTCGTGCGCCACTTACTATGAACACTGCAATGTTTGGTTCAGTGTCTCTTCAAATATAACGTTCGTTTTCCTCGAAGATGCAACTAAACGCAATGAAACACACAAAAACCTTCGACCAATCCTTACGTCATACCCAGATCTTTCGGCCGCGAAGCGCGTGTAGCTCGTCTTAGCCGCGCGTGCAATTGCAAGCTTGCATAGTATATTTTCCCGCATTGACGCTTAAAGACCGATCTCACTAAGCGTTCCACGCCTGCGGGACGCCTCCATAACTTTAGTTCACATAAGTCAGGCGGCAGTGCACGAAACGGATCGTGTCGTCTCGTACTCTACACGTGCAAAGCTCCAGCATGGTTTTCATATGTGCAGAAAGACTAAAGTTCCCTCGATGCATTGCGGTAGCGGCGGCTTTACGAAACTGCCTGGCGAGATCGGTCTATTGACACCAGTCGTGGCGTCTTTTTTCAACTTTCTAGAAATAGAAAGAGTGCGCGTGCATCGCTTTGGTAGGCGCCAAAGATGGGCGCGAGGGGAGATTCCGAAAATTCTGGATATGTCTTCACGCTCTGGGAAGGAGGGGCTTTAGCGGTACTTTGAAAAGTACTTGCTGCAGCCTCCATGCACAAAATTTAAAAAAATATTCTCGATATTTGTCATCCTATGACCAAAGGTAGAAAACTTAATTGATTTCTTAACATACAGAACCGCTTCAGTTAGCCTTTACAGAAGATTGAATTAATCCTAAAAGCATCTTTACTTCTGCGTACATTGTGTAAACTGTGCAATGGTATTATATGTTTATTGAAATTAGAAAAGAGGCTAAACGTTTAAATTTTCTTGATGCTCACATTTTAAGATTAATAACTAATCTTCAAAAGTCCTATACTTGCTTCAGATGAAACTACATTGCATAGGTTGCACCGTTCCGGAAAATTCATGTATTACATCATTTGTTTTTAGGATTCATTCTTGCCGACGCTGGTTACGACGTATGGATGGGAAATTTCCGGGGAACTATCTACTCAAGTCACAAAACGCTCACTCGAAATGACCGACAATTCTGGGAATTCAGGTGAGATTTTCACACGTCAAAAGTTTCCGATATTATAAGTAAGTTGTAAACACCGAAGCTCTTAGTAACTGAAACGCTGTATATTTCTATCGTGTTCCTTTCCACACAGTTCAAAATGTAGTTTTGCTTAAATTTATATAAAGTGCTCATTCATCAATAATTTATTTGACATTGTGATTTATTAAACTTTGATTTTACACTTCCATCTCACAAATGAGATTTGTTGAACTAACCATATCATTATGTATAAACTCAAGTACACCTAATTTGTCGGCCTTTGCATAGCCAATAACCTCAGAGGTTGAATCAAGTGCCATCGAAATTGTGGAATGTCTCTACTAGGAATGTCCTCCATACACCGGCCAACTACTGTTTTGCGTTTTGGAGTTTCTTGGGGAGTGATTGCTTATGATTTTTCGCCGACATATAAGCAGTTACGTCTACAGCGCATGTAGCACAGTCCCATGTGTCATAAATTCGTTTATCGTGGTTATATTAGGAGGATGAAATACCCCCCCCCCCCAAACATGATATCACCAAACCTAATATTATTTGGCCCAAAATGTCGAAAGGAGTGCTAACGTTCTGCTTCACTACTCCATCGTTTGTTGATATCTAAACCTTTGGTCCTCAATTCTCGAGCAAAGGCCAGAATCAGGCCGGCTTTACTACTGGCTGTTCGGTATTCACGTGTCATTGTTGTGTTATCTCAGGCTATTGAGCAATTATGTGGTGAAAGAGAAAAAGAGCACGACTTGCAATTTCTCACGCTGTTTGTTGGCATCTGATGAACGCCTTAACCAAAATCTGATTAGAGACCCAAGTTGGGGCTCTGCGACTGCTGACCAGCGGTTTTGCTTGCTTTCACGCTTAAACGACTTCGTTTATGCCTATTAAGTTTCGCTTTGGCGAACGTCTTTAATCTCTACAAACTCGGGTATCCTGGCAAAGCGGATAATACCGTGACTGAGCGGACCTTGGGGAAAACATTTGGTGCGGGAGAGTGTTTAGTTGCCAGAGCGTAAATTCTCAAAGATAATCTTGTTTTTTACAGCGCTAATGAGTTCGCCGCTGAAGATCTGCCGGCAACGATTGATACAGTTCTGGAGAAAACAGGCAAAACTAAAATTCAGTACATCGGATGGTCGCAGGGAGGAATGGCAATGTTCGCGCTGCTTTCCGAAAAACCTGAATACAACGCAAAGGTAACGTCAGAGAGTGGTTCACAATGTATCCGGTCCTATAGTATCCGTTACACCCTTCGGCGAATAGAGAAAGCAGTATTAGTAATATCAGATTGTTCTTATATTACAATTTGAAAATAATAGTGAAATAATCTTTAAGCATAAGCCTTAGCCTCCCTTATTGTCATGTGACAGCTTCCGAAGAAAAAATCAAGAACGATAAAGGTTTACTCCAAGATTTGTTTTAGATGCATATTCCTGCAATGTCAGAATTATACGTATATGAAGAAAATCAAAGTGTTTTTCTTGAAGCATATTACCTACTGCGCATTCGAAGTTTTGTGGCACATTCTTTGAAAGTCTGTTTTGGGGGTTTTAGTGTAATTTGTTTTTCAGCCTTACATATAAAAAATTATGAATAAAAAACGGGAAGATATCACTAACATAACATCGCAGGCTCGTCTTGGCTTGACCGGGAGCTTAATATTATTCAAGGATTACATTTTGTCGGAGATAATAGAAGTTCGGGCACCGTTTTTCACTGTCATATTTATTTATTTTTATACTTTCGTTACACTAATTGACATATGAAGAAACAGAACGTGTTTAAGAATATATAATAAACATATCACGAAACGCACATATCAGGCCTGTTTTATTTTAAATATTTCTCAAGTTAAGTCAATGGACACATCAAAAAGGTTAAAAAATAGACAATAATTCAGAAAGATATAATGACATCTAAAACAAGCAACAAATAGATCCTCTTTTCAAACGTACGGCTTTTTGTGTCGTAACCATATGGGACATCTGATTTTTTGGATGTTTTAGACGAACCGAAACTCTCTCTATAAAACAAAAATGAAAAGGACTATTAATGTCGCTACCTTAACCCATACAAAAAATGTTCTATGGTCGGCTATAGAAAATCCTTTGTATGGCCGGCTATAGCAAATTGGCCCAATTAGCTATAGCCGCTTCTATGGCTGTCTATAGCTTTTCCTATGGTCTCCCCTATGGTTGTCTATAGCTTTTTCAATGGAAATTTTGCTATCAAATTTTGTATGGTTTATTCTATGGGTCTCTTTAGAAATGATGCTATAGCCCCCTATGGCTTTCCTTTTGGTTCCTTTAGCCGTCTATAGCTTCTTCTAAGGTCTGCTATAGAGATCTGTATGGCTTACTTTATGGTTTTTTTAGACACCGTGCTATAGCTGCCTATGGCTTTTCCAATGGTTTCTTTAGCCGCCTATTGCTCTTTGTATGGTCCGCTATAGCTCATTCTATAGTTCGTCCTATGGTTCTCTATAGCCATTGTGCTACAGCTGCATATGGCATTTCCTATGGTTCCTTTAGCCGCCTATAGCTTCTTGTATGGTCTGCTATAGAGATCTCTATGGCTTACTCTATGTGTCTTTTTAGACACCGTGCCTATGGCTTTTCCTATGGTTTCTTTAGCCGCCTATTGCTCTTTGTATGGTCCGCTATAAGCTCATTCTATAGTTCGTCCTATGGTTCTTTATACCCTTCGTGCTACAGCTGCCTATAGTATTTCCTATGGTTCCTTTAGCCGCCTATAGCTTCTTGTATGGTCTGCTGTAGAGATCTGTAGGGCTCACTCTATGGATCTTTTTAGACACCGTGCTATAGCAGCCTATGGCTTTTTCTATGGTTTCTTTAGCCGCCTATTGCTCTCTGTATGGTTTGCTATAGCTTCTTCTATAGCTCGTCTTATGGTTCTCTATACCCATGGTGCTACAGCTGCTTATGGCATTTCCTATGGTTCCTTTAGCCGCCTATAGCTTCTTGTATGGTCTGCTATAGAGATCTCTATGGCTTATTCTATGGATCTTTTTAGACACCGTGCTATAGCAGCCTATGTCTTTTTCTATGGTGTCTTTAGCCGCTTACTGCTCTCTGTATGGTTTGCTATAGCTTCTTCTATCGCTCGTCGTATGGGTCTCTTTACCATCGTGCTATAGCTGCCTGTAGTTTTTCTTTTTACCGCAATCGTATGAAATGTGAAACAAATTATTTGTTGTCACTGTACACTGCACTTTAAAAAAAACTTGTAAGACGTGTCGAACTTCATAACCCCATTTAAAACAAAGAGCTAACATTTCAACAAAAACAACAACAAAAAACAAATGCACTCACCCAGGTGTTTGCAAAAGCACAGGTAAACAGACACAAGGAATCGTTTTCAAATCTCCTAGAAGTTTATTACACACAGCCCATTCTGTAGACATTCACAAACTAAACAATCTGTAATATGTGACGAGGTACTACTGAGCTGTTATACAACTGAGAATATTGCAAAGCAAACAAGAACCGAAGGCAATTCCTGGGTAGTGTCTAGTCTCCCGGCCGCCGGCCGAATTTCTCCCCGAAATTCCACTGCCAGTCGCAACTCATTGGCGCTTCAATCAGTTCATCGAACGACGTTTCATCGATCAGATCGTTTCATCAACACGTGATGTTTATAAACAACTAAAAATATGTTGTTTTTTTTTGTAATGAGTTGTTGCAGACTCGCCAGGAAGTGGCGTGAACGGGTGGGCCGGGTCGGTGAGCATGAGCCTCAGGAATACAGGTGCGACGAAATGTCCCTGCAGCGTGCAATTCGCGTAACGAGTGTCGACGAAACGTTAGTCTCGACTAAACGTGTGTCCAGGAAACGTGTTCCCACGAAAAGGTGTTTATGAAGCGTGTTTTCACAAAACGCAGGGAGAATAAGAAAGTCAGTATTCTAACTGCAATTTTCACATGATTTCAGACAGCTAATGGCAGGCGACTGCGGTAGAATTTCGGGGAAATTATTCTCCCAGCTGTCAGAAGATAGGCACTGCCAGGAGATAGACACTACAGAACGGTCAATTGTCGCCGAGTAGGTTGCAGCGCACTTACGTTGAAAATACCGGACTTGAAAGATGTAATCCGGGAAATATGTCGACACGGGCACTGCAGACAACCACTCAAACACAAAACCGAGAAGGAAGGGATCCGTGAAGATTCACCACGATGTAGCACAAGCTGTCATTTGCCGAACCGAGTACTGAACGCATCACAATCATGTCTTGGGCTTCTTTGAAGAAATCGCTTGTTGCCGACATACGGGTAGAACTTTTCGATCGAGATACCATTTATCATAGAAGCGAAATCCGCAGCAGCCCCGCGGGCCGCACGACACGCGAAACTAGGTCCGCAAGCAGGCTTTCCGAGATTGGCAACGGCTAATGCGTCATCCGTCAAACCACGTGATCACACTCCTTCCGTTTCATGCGCACAGAGAGCGGAGTCAAGCGATGAAAAGTCTACGGTTTATTGGTCCGCCGAGTGCGCACCTTCCACAATGCTTTCAGCTTAGGGAGAGAGAGAAACAGAGGAGGTTGAAAAGCAGAGCTCCTTCAAGGCCAGAACAGGGGTGCGATCACAAAGACTAATCTTCAGGGGCATACCAACAATGAACACAACGAGATAAGGTGCCACTTATATCCTGTTGACAGTTCAACCCAAGGTTGATAGTGCAGTGGATGCTATGTGTGGCCTTGGGTTTAAGGCAGGTGCCGTGTTCAGCGTTATCACCAGCTTCGAGACTGTTGTCACGTGATCCTAACCGGAGACACGATTGGCCTCAAACATGCATAGCGTCTACTCTGCTGTCACTACCGAGTGAAAAGGACAGCTCCATGAAGGCCAGCTTTTGGACTTCCAAAGCTGCACTTCCCAGAAGTGACCCGAAACGGGGCAGGTTTGAAGATATCATATCTTACGCTGTGTAACCCACATACCGTTTTTGCGCAGGATGTCTACAAATAAATAAATAAATAAATAAATAGATATATAAATATATATATATATATATATTTATACGGGCATGATAGTGGGAGGCCGAAGGCGTGGGTATATAACGTCAGAATAAATCGTCCAGTATATTATCATATATATTATATATATATATATATATATATATATATATATATATATATATATATATATATATATATTTTTTTTATTAAGCAATTTTGAGTTATGTGTACACTGTTAGGTTCGCATTTCTGAACTTCAATTTTGGGAATCTTTGCATCGTTGTGGCATTTCTGATTGCATGGTTTAAGAAATTTTCGCCGTAATACATTTTTTATCCGTGAGTTCCGTCTACAGCACTGTCATCAATTACAATCTCTGCGCACCACGATGACACATGGTGGGGCTGTGTGCTACAAGAAGCGCCAAAGACTTTAATGTCTCATAATTTAAAGAAAAAGAAGGAAAATTAGCCACAGCGCTTGCTGATTTGTGAAATTCGCAGAACAGAGAGATAATAGGACGCATAGGGTTGCGCGTGCCTAACGATATTAATTTTTTTTTTCGGCTGTTAACTTGTGTCTTTGTGTATATTTCGCCGTTCTCGACATGGGCGTCGACGGACATTGCACCGCTGCTTACGCCCCTGCCGGGGTAAGCTTTTCTGTTGTCAGGACACTCTATCGCACTATAGACGCGTCTATTTAACGCTCATGAAGTCTCGAGAGAACTGTGTCAATTGTTTGGTCAGAGCAACGACGCAGCAATCACGAAGCGAGAGACGACTGCGCCTCGATCTGGCTGTCCGCGTTCGCTCTGATAAAATGTGAGCGTGGGACTCTCGAGCAGCGTTAGCTTTCTGATGATGCAGGACGCTGCTTTGTCGTTGAGAATCTTATGCCCTGCGAACGCCGGCGAAAACGTTCCAGTGCTCGGCGTACCTTAGGCAGCAGCGCCTGTCAGCGACCGCCCGTGCAGCATCGCAACCTTCCTGGAGCCTATTGGCAAATTGCGAGCGCCGACGATTTGTCGTCGCGACTTGAATGGGAGCATTTTATGAACCCCGCGAACATGAACCACCGCAAACACGAACTCCCGCGAACATGATCCCCGCGACGACAAACCGCCGGCGCTCGCAGACGGAAGGTTTCGATGCTGTGCGAACGGTTGTTGGAGGACGCTGCGTAGGTACGCCGGGCGCTGGAACGGCTTCGCAGCCATTCGAAGGGCAAAGGATTCGCGACGACAAAGTAGCGTCTTGCATCTTCAGTAAGCTAACGCTGCTCGAGAGTCCCAGGCTTACATTTCCACAGAGCGAGCGCGGCCGGCCAGATCGAGGCGCACTCGGCTCTCGCGTCGCGATTTCTACGTCGTTGCTCTACCTACACTGATGACATGTGCACCGGCATTCGAAACAGCCCTCTCGAGACTTTATTCGAGTCCAATAGACGACTTTATAGCGCGATAGACCGTCGTGACAAGAGTAGAGCTCACCTCTGTAGTGGCGTAAGCAGCGGCTTTATGTTCGTTGACGCCGCGTTGAGAACGACGAAATATACACAAAAAACATTAAATATATTTAATACAGCAGGCAGAAAGAAATACAAACATGGCAGGGACACGGACAAAGTAGAAGGCGCGCTACGAAATACATAAACTTACAAAATACACTGGAAAAGACAGATAATTAAAGCTAAAAAACGGAAGATTGAGATGACGTCAACGCCGAAATAAGGCAATGCGCATAGAAAGCAGCCGGCAAAACTGCAATAGTAGTCCTATAGGCAGCTAAGGACGCTTTTGTGACCGCGGGCGTATAGCCGCGGCGACGTACGCCCCGTTAACCTGGCTAAAGAAAATTCTCGCCCTGATCGAACGCATGAATGACTCTCTTCCACTTTCCTACATTTGCAGTAAAAAATAAAAAAAGGGGCGCGGGTTTATAGCTTTAAGCAATATAAAACACCATTGAGCCGGCTAAAAAAATTGGATGGTCGCGAGTCTATAGCTCGAAAGACATACATCTTTCTATAGCCGGCTAAAGCACATTGAAAGGTCAGACGCCTATAGCTTTGGTGACATAGAACACTATTGAGTCGGCTAAAGAAAATTCAATGGTCGCGATTCTATAGTATTTAGGGAGACATACGACCTTAGCTCTATAGCTCAGTGCTAAAGCACAGCTACGATATGAAAGGTCGGAGTCCTATAGCTTTGGTGACATAAAACACTATAGAGACGGCTAAAGAAAATTCAATGGTCGCGAGTCTATAGATTTAGGGACATACACCACTCTATAGCCGGCTAAAGCTCATTGAAAGGTCGAAGTCCTATAGCTTTGGTGACATAAAACACTATAGAATCGGCTAAAGAAAATTCAATGGTCGCGAGTCTATAGACTCAGGGACATACACCACTCTATAGCCGGCTAAAGCGCATTCAATAGTCGCGAATCTGTAGCATTAAGGACATACATATTTCTATAGCTCGCTAAAGAATATTGAATGGTCGCGAGTCTATAGCTGCATAGCCATAAATTATTCTATAGCCAGCTATAGATATCGGAATGGTCCAGATTCTATAGCTTTGAAGACATAGATTTTTCTATAGGTAGCTATAGCGTGTTTTATGGTTTCTTATGGCTGACCATAGAGGGCCATAGAAGGTGATAGCTCACCATAGGATTTTCCATAGACGACCATAGACCATTTTCGTATGGGAAAACTAAAAAAAATGTTGGAATTTGTGCTTCTGGAGATTCTTCTCGATATCAAGGCTGCTTATTCTATAAGATAAGTATATCTGACGATAACGATATTGTACTCCTTCATTTTGTGTGTCTCAGTTTTAATTTGATGCGCTCATGTCTCGTTGATATGGACACCTCCGTTGCCCCAAAATGTTCATAACGCGAGTTGTCTGTAAAAAGGAGGCAAAAAATGCATGTATCAACCCGGCTCGTCCCCGGAAATGTTGTCTGTCGACACTGTTTACAAGCCAGCCCGCGTTCGCCAAAACCGTGTGCGGGAACTGCGCAGAAACAAGATTCGCTCGAGGCGATGCATATACTCCTGCGCAGCGCTGACAGCAGTGCCACCGCAGTGTCTTGACGTCAGAATCGAGTTCTTCTATATAGCGGGGTACCTATAAAAAGGCACTTGTTGTTAAGCTTGAGTCCAGTTTCAATGATTCGCTGGAGAACACGCCGAAATCGTTTGATGTGTACTTACCTTGTTCTTCTAAAGAATATGATGTCCTCGAGGTAAAACAAAACGCTTTCGCATCCTTCTAGGATTCTTGCCATCCCCTGCTGAAACGTTGCTGGAGCAGTTGTGAGGGCGAAACAAAATCGCTTGAAGTGGAATAGACCCTCGTGCGTTATAAACGCGGTCACGCCTTGGCTGTTGGGGAGAAGTATCGCCTGGTGTTAAGCCGACACTAAGTTCAGCTTGGAGAAACGTTTCGCGTTGTGCAGCGAATTTAGAAGCTCCTCAACATAAGAAAGAGAATAACTGGCAAGGACGGCAGCCGTATTAGCTTCTCGCAGTTCAAAACACATCTGGATGATCCTTCTTTCTTCTGGACCACAACAATGGGGGAAACCCAATCTGAGGCACTTATATATGCACTCAAATATCCCAGCAGCCTCAAGACGTTTGATTTCTTCAGTCACAGGCTTCCGCGCCATGAATAGAATGCGACGTATTTTATACAGCAGGGGCTGCAGTGACTTCCGGATCTTGATCTTGTGAGTTTAGCCTTTTACATGGCACAGTTCTGGATTGAAGAGGTGACTTTGGTCCTTCAAGGACGTCAGGTGGTTCGGAAACGTTGGTGGAATTCTCGCCACGTTCTAAGAGCCTGAAGGAACTACTTGCTCAAGAAATCTTGATGCGTAGCTGAAGATTCCTGGGGTTAAATTCAGTAGATCAACTCAGCCTCAATGGAGACCGGCGGCTTTTCTCGCCCTGAGCCCTGTGCAGGTGCCTTTGAAGGCAGTGCTCTCTGCTGGTCGCGATTTTTAGGAGACCCTGTAGAGCTGTGACCCAAATATGCTGGGTCGAGAGGCTACACAACCTCAGAGTTCTGTTCGAAGCTTTCTGGCGAGTCATAAGCATTCAGAACTTTTGCGGGGTCCATCGCCAACAACGGCGTGCTGGTATTCTAGACGGTGATTTAAAAGCGCAAATGACTAAGAGGAGAAGGGGACAGGACAGAGCGCTTACTTACAACTGTAAATTTAATAGAGCATGTAGAGAAAGACAAGGTGGAAGTGAAATAAGAGAAAAGAAAGATAAAAATAAACTCACTGCTGATACTAAGACAACATTTTAGTTTTAGAAATCGAAAAAAAATGATTTAGCTCGACCTAAAGACAGAGTACTTGTCACGTAAAAGGTTTCTATAAAGCAGAGAGAAAGCGAGAATAAAAAAAGAAACACAAATGACAAAGAGCAAACAACTTAAAAAATCTTCAAGGAAAGTAACGCTGGACATGAAGTTCTTTTTGTGTTTCAAATCTTCAAGGAAAACGCCGACGGAACTTTTTTGTCCCAATGTGATCGGGCAATAGCCAGTATACTTTCCAACAGCCATGTATCTCAATATTTCGATGTGTTGGTGATTGCCTTGTTCTCCTTCAACATCGCCCAGGTGAGAATGAGACGCAAATATTCAACATCATCCGATCTAACTTCTTAGAAAATGTCTAGGGTCTCAAGTTCATACAAGACTAACCAGTGAACACAGTCCTCCAGTTTTTAGATATAAGACTGGTGAACTCTGACAACCACACTTGCTGGATGTATTCCCCTAGATCGAAGAAAGAGCTTTTACAGTATGATCCGGCTCATTCTAAAATTATTAAAAGAGGAATTGCAAAAGAATTGCCTGAATACAGCTCTTAGAAAAGCTTGCGTACACTCAGCGGGTGAAAGCTTCGATGCTCAAGTACAAAGACTGAAAGCGTCGGGATACCCGAGTTCAATCATATATGACGTCACCGAATCCTTGATGACTTAAAGTTAAAAAAACGTGACGCTGAAAAATACAAGAAACAACGACTGAATGTTCTGCCATATATACACCGTTTGTCCCACAACTTGAAGAGAACAGTCGCGAAGTTTCAAGTGTAAGCCGTGCTTCCAGCTCCGGAAAAAACCTAAAAAAGGCTCTGAACTAAGATCGATCGCCAACAGCATTAACAGGCAGAGTGCAGTGTCAAACATCGACTCAGATATGTAGGACCCTAACACAAAAAACAGCAGTTCTTTCGGTGTTTTCTTTGAAGACTTGAAACACAAAAATAACTTCAATTCCAGCGGTGTTTTCCTTGAAGACTTTGTAGTCGTTTGCTCTGTCTTCTTTTTTTTCTTTTGATTCTTGTTTTATTTTTGTTTTATAGTCAACTTTTACTGGACAAGTGTTCTGTCTTGAGATGAAGTTAAAATATTTGTGTATTTCGATTTCTAAAACTAAATATGTTGTCTTAGTAGCTGCAGTGATTTTATTTTTTCTTTCTTTTCTTGTTTTTTACTTCGACCTTATCTTTCTCTACAAGCTCTATTAAATTAGTTAAAAATGTTAAAAATCGATCTGATTATGTTAATCATACAATTTTACTTAAGAAATTGTACAGTGTAAGATCCAGAGGTCCTTTCTTCGCTCTGCTGCAGGATTACTTACGATCTCGGTTCACAGTTGGTGTCCTTGGGTAATGTTCTGAAGTAGCAAAGTCCTCTCCTCTATGGAGTGCCCAGGGTTCCATACTATCTCCTTTATTATTCAATATCTATGTACACGATTTTACGGCTGTTGTCACTAGTAACATGCTACAATATGCGGATGACACTTTGTTATTTACCAGTCACACCGATATAGAACCCGCCATGCGTATGATACAAATGGATGCTGTCGCAGTTATGGATTGGTTCAACGAAAACATAATAACTCTGAATTCTTTAAAAACTAAGCTTGTCTGTTTTCGCAGCCCTTGGAAAAAGCTCACTGTCTTCCCGAAGTTATTTTTGCATGGCTCTAACTGTGTTCCTTGTTGTTGCACTTTTGTCCGGTATGTTAATTCTGTTAAGTATCTTGGTATCTTTTTTTATTTCGATTTATCATGGAATACGCATATGGCTTTTGTGGCGAAGCGCTTCCGATGTGTTTCATGCCAGCTTTATAATTTAAAAATGTTTCTTCCGTTCCCAGGTAGAAAGTTGATAATGCATTCTCTGGCCTATTGTATGCTCAGATACGGCATTACTTTCTTTTTAATTGTCCCCTACAATGGCACGATGGAATGAATGGTATTTTGAAGGGGATGTTGAAAAGTGTGTCCTACCATTTATCGCTGTGTTCAAGTTACAATGTCTTCGCCTCGCTTCAGTTACCTTGTTTTTATGCACTTTGTTTACAGACTGTGGTTCAGCATTACTTTTGGAACCGGGACTTTATCATTCAAAAAATTGCACCACGTTTAACAAGGCGTAATACTTGCTTTGAAGTCCCGCGCATATATAGTCGCTATGGGGAAAGCATTAGGGCATTTTATGTTCCCAAAATATTCAACGCGTTACCTGACTTTATATTTCTTTCCAAATCGAATCATAACTATAAAAACAAGTGTTTAGAGACTGTTTAATGATAGAAATAAGCATTCTAAGTTTTGAGTACCTGTCGCTGATTTGTGTTGTATTTTTTGTTGTGAAGAATGTGCTTCCACTGCCAGGTCGCGCCACACAAGCCCTAACCGGCTTCGGCAGACCTGACATTTGGTACTGTTGATTTTATTTATTAAAGACTATTATATATTATTATTAGTAGTAGTATAAATTAACAGTTGTAAGTCAGCGCACTGTCCTGTCCCCTACTTCTCTTCTTAGTCATTTGCGCTTTTTAAATCACCGTCTAGATGTTCAACCAACTATCCGCCCAATTGATCTTGATGCTGGTATTCGCTATATAAAACACAATCCTTGCTGAATCGCCCTTTAACATCCCTGTTGCATTGAACGCTTCCAAGACTTTGATACGTTGCCGAGAATAGTTGAGCAGAGTCACCGTAGGTTGGATGATATGTGCGTCATTTCTGAAATATTTTTTTAATTTTATTTTTGGCTACGACACTGACGAGTCGGTTTCAAGAGAAATTGAAGTGGTTCACCCTAGATGCTTACGCTGATACAAATTCCCATCCGGGGAGGCGTGAATAGATGGCTAAATAGTGTATCGTTATCCTCTTCGCCCGAAAATATTTCGTCAATTCGCACGCAGACTTTGGCGGCGGAAATGTCGGTGCCTGCTGAAGCACATGCGCTGGCAATGTCCTATCCGGCCGCAACCGTTGCAAGCCTTTTTGGCGATAGACACGTGTCGTAGCTCTGAGAGCAATCCACTCAAAATCTACATTTTGCGCCTGATCGATTGTCACGATTGGCAGTCTCGCTCCACTTATGCGTTTGTGCTTGAAATACTCAGCGCGGCGTTCCGACCGCTGTAGACGGAGCCGATTGCTGGTCGGTATATCTCGGAGCACGATATTCAGTTCTACTTGTGGCAAAAGGGACGCACTCACGTGGCGCCTTCTGAAACGGCCAGCTGTGCCGCTCACGGTGGCACGGTGGAACGTTCCTCTTCGTTTACTGAGAGGAGAAAGAAGCTCCGCGTGAACGTCGACCACGGTGGTCGACGGTCTGAGCGGCATGCTGGATTTTCTATGTGAGTTTTCTTTTCTGTGATATCGGTTCTGTTTTTTTGCTTTGACCTCAACTTTTTCGATGTTAAGGACGATGTGAACAGCTCGATCGAAACAATTTTGCTGTCTAAGAGCAGCCGCTCTTTCAATGTAGTAGACAGCGCTCTAATCGTGAACAGTTCCCGGATGCTTTCGTCCTGTCTAGGACCGAATTCGGCCGGAACTGCCAAGTCTCGAAGAGCAGTCATGCAATCCGACAAGAAATCTTCGGGATTTTGATAGCGCCGTCCGAAGCGGTGACGCTCCAGGCTGACGTCGCACGCCCTTTCGAAGTCCACATTGAGGGCGTCGACAGCCTCTTGGTAGACATTCCTTGTCAGAGTTACAGAAGTGACTGCCGCTGGCGTCGTTGCTGGCGACGGCACAGCGAGAGCGCGGGTGGAAGGCAGGCTTTCAAATACCAGCTGACCCTCCACTCCCAGGCAGTGACGAAGCAGGTATCTCCATCTTTTCAAAGCCAGTGAATGGGCACCACATGCACCCAAGTAACGTTGGAACAGAGAAATACATTGCTCCCACGGAATTTCTGGAGGCACTGGTTTTGTTGAAGAAGTATTGAGGTTGCTTGAGTTCGTGTCCCTCCATCTTCGTCGCCAGAAAGAATGTGGTGTCTGGAGTGCTGAAATGGAACGACCCCACATAAGCGTGGCTGAAAGACTCATTGCCTTAAAGAACAGGAAGTAGAAACGAAAAATGGGAGAAGAAGATGTTGTTCCCAACTCAAAAATTCAAAACCTATAGCCGGAATCACGAAAACCGCTAAAAACCGCTAAATCCAAAGCACAGCGAAAAAATGACTTTCTTAATTTTTTTTTTGCTTTGATTTCTGCTTAAAGGTATAATAACAGCATAAATCATATCAATGTCATCTGAAAGGAAGCTGTTTTTTTTTTGTTTTGACTAGAAATATGTCACGCCACGCCACAGTTTACCCAGGTGATCCGAAGCCAAAATTGCGGAGTGAGCGCATACGAACATGACAAGGGACCCTTCAGCAGTGCGTAACTGGGCAGACTTCCGTTGAACTCGTAGAGTTGTCTGCCTGCCAGAGGAGAAAGGTTCAGCGGCCGAACCATGTGTCTTCGTTACAGCGTGCGCGAACAAATTCACGTGCTTCGTAGATAGTTCCGTTCTGCAATTGCTGCACCTGGCTCGTCTGCTATCACCAGGAACTTCTAGTCGCCAGTCTTTAAGTTTAGGGTCTTGAATCCAGTTTTTTTTCAAAACTTTTGAGCGTACTTTACCGGCCCCAGTTCACGAAGCAGTGACAAAACTTCAAATAATCATTGAAACATTCATGCTGTTCAAACGAGCTGTCACAAAACAGGGACGCCTGTTCCAATATTCGACGCCTTAATGTTTTTATGACGTCACAGGCGTTACTCTCACAAACCAGAACATTACTGAGAGTAAGCAAAGACGACTGTGTTTGATTATAGATATGACAGGTACATAGTGGACAATAAATCGATATAAAACTTCTATATCTTTAAAAAAACGCCAAGATTACATAAAACCGGCTAACAATTCCCCCGCCTGCAAAAGGATAATTTATCCCGCTAAACAAAACCAATTTGCCGCTAAGTCTAGCGGGAAAACCGCTAAATTAGCAACAAGCGAATTTTTAACGCGCTCTTTATTCCTTTGTATATTTATATTGCTAAGAAATGTCCCTTGTTTCTACACACCTCCTATGGAACAGAGAAATTTGGCCTGAAATATAGCGAAGATTAACATCGTTAAGGGGTAAAGAAAAATGCTCTAAATAAAATAATTCCAATTTAATAATGTTAATAAAATACATGCTATTCGGTACGACCAAGATACCAAAACGTTACTTATGGTATTTTACGGCGAAGGAACAAAATGTTCACGCGTTTTCCCATAGAAATGCGCTGGAGAACCGCAAAAGTAGTCCGTTTGCTGTTTGCGTCAATTTGCATCCAGGAAGTCGCATAGACTCAGCGCCAATGGAACCTCTAGCGTAAATTATAATAACTCTAAGGGCCCGATAAAGCTATTGCGTCCAACTCTTGAAAGCAAAGCTCAAGCATCCCCGAATTTGTTTTTCTTATTTTTTTTATTTATGTCAATTGGTCACCAGGTCTACAGGAATGATAAAATATAGACTGCTGCTTCTTAGCTGAGAGCCTCGTATGGGTAATTTTGTGTACTTATGAGTGCGAAGAAGCATATATGTAAGCGAAATACGCATGAAATAACAAAAATGCCGCTAAATTTATTTTTTGGTAATATATAGCCCTAATACAATCAATGTAGATTATTTTAATGAGCCATAACTAGATTTAAGCTTTGGCGAGTTTTTAAGGTGTAAAGCGAAACGGAGGTCCGTGAAATACTTATACTGAAAATAATTATCCCCTTGATATAAGGAAGTAACAAGTTTTTTTAGGTTTTTATTAAATATCTATGGACAGTTTCTTTCGTGACTGCCGCAATGTTAAATGACGAGGTAGCTGAGTTATTTCCAAATAGAGAATCACTTTATTTGCCGATCGTAAGGAACTAGAACTCAAGGGGTTCGTGTTAACAATTCTATATTTTCCTTGGCCATACTTTTTATTGTAGTATGCTTAAGGTATTTACTTTATAGTCTGCCGCCCAGTAAAAGCCTGTCATATAGTCCGTCAGCTGGCATGGCAACCGCCACACGAAAATGTTTCATATTTTGTATAATTAACAGTATGTTTGTTCTTTCTATCATAAATGCAGTCGTGAGCACTACATCTTCAGAAAGCTCACAAAGGGCCCATAATCTTGCTCGTTCACTGATCGGTAAACAGGCAATGGTTAATTAATTACATGACTTCTTTTCGCAACCTAGGAACGCTAGCAAAATTGTCTTTGGCTAAGAAGGCTATTACAGAGGTACGTGCACAGGGAAAGCAAGTTGACATACACTCGACTACGCTGTTTTTCTTATCCGTTCTTGGACTTATCATATGCAACGGAAAGGGTTGGGATAATCTGGGATAAAGCATGTCGTAGTCGGGGTATAGAGTTTGAAACGGTGCAGCTTCAACTGTCTGTCAACGTATAATGTTAGCATAGTTATCACAATTAAAACGGTTAAAAATGTATCAAACAATCACCACAATTTTGTTCTATTTTTTGTTTTTACATTTAATTATCATCAACTCTTTTGCACACTTTTTATTAAAACCAATTATGTGCTTATTTATTTTTTCCAGATCAGTCTGTTTAGCGGGATGGCACCCGCTGTCTATCTGGGCCATTTTCGCGCTCCCGTGAGGCTTCTCATGCCAATCGCACCATTAGTACTCGTGAGTATGGGATAAGTATATTAGTCTATTTGCCCTCATAGTAAACAAACATACACACGCACAGAGGCGATAGCGGATCGCTCCAACGACAATGCCACTTTAAAATGTTCAGCGTATTTTTTTTCTAGGGCAGATATACGCGCGCAGTGCATTTCATAACTGCCGTCCCTCTGTGGTATAAACAATAAATTGTAACCGAAGTGCATAAAAAAACACTACGAATATCTCTGTAGTTCGCGGCGGGATGTGAGTGACAATGGACGAATCTTAGTTGTCTCGCTTCCAGTTCGACTATCCTAACTTTGATAATGCTTCAATGTCTCGTGAGCCTCGAGCTTGCGCGCAGCCAAAGCACGGTGGAAGGCAAACAGCGCGTGATGGAGGCCGGTCGTTCAAGAGACGTCCTGCCTTGCTTAGGTTATTTGTAAGCACAACCACAATGGGAAAATATTCGGGGAAGATGATGTGACTGCACACCTGTTGCCAAAAACATTTTCTATGTAAACTTGTGAGCGCCTCTTAACTTCTGCATCCAAATAAATATTTTAATTTTGCGTGGAATGTGAATGAAATATATTCTTGGAAGGGCACCATTTTATATTAAAAAAACATCTTTTTTTAAAACACGGCGAAATATAGTCACATAGATTAAAGCTACGAATCCAGTCAGTGGAAGTAAAAAAACAAAACAAAAAAATTACCCTAGGCACAACTTTAGGTACCTCTTTGCTAAATATATAGCACGAGTACGTATGTTGCTTAGTTGAGTGGAAACATAAACACCTACTATATGAGCTAACGCATATGTGTTCATGTAATGTACATACAATCGGAACAGAGGTTGTCTATGTCTTCGTCTGAAAATTTCTGGTTCCGAGTAGTTAAGGTATAGTGAAGAGTTTCCTTGCTGTTCAACCAAACAAAGAGTTATTCATTGTTAAATAATTTATTTATTATATATTGGAATGGAGCCCGTGCGGCAGGGTGCTCGTTTAATGCGGTCATGAAACTATGGCGGGTTGGAACGTTCATGACTTTGTAGAAGCGTACTCTGGCCAAGTATACTCGAACAAACTTCTGACTCTGACGCTTCTTTGTCACGGTAACACTGCGAGGGTAAAACGGAACTATTTCTTTCGATTTTTCCTTCTCAAAGCTTGATGACGTAATTGGTGGATGGAAAGCACCCGCCTTACGACACTCGAGCGTGGCGTCTTTACTAGACACGAGAACTGCGTGAGCCCTCGACTTGGCTCGCAAGAATCAACGCCTTGGCGGACACTCGGGTAGCGGCTCCTGTCCACCGACTGCTGTGATGAGAATAGCCGACCTCTAACGATTCCTGCAGCTCAGCGCGCGTTTTCTGTTTTGCCAACCCCAGCACGTGGCTATGAATTACGTTGACGCGTAGGATACGCATCAGGCCACGTGGCCGCTTGTTCCGTCTTCGCGATGAGGGGATTAACGATGCTCGTATTTCTCCATCTTTCTTGGCAACTGCCATTGCCTAGAAATTTATAAAAAGAAGGCAAGTTTATTTAGTTATTAACATAAAGGAGCGACTCGGGGTAGTATATACCGAAAGTAGACATTCGTTTCATGGCTTTCTTAATCGGAGTCATAAATCAGTGCCCCAGCGCTCCACTCGTACCTGTGCGCGCTCTGTCCCCGCGCCCGTTGCGTCATACACAATATCCCTCCAACATGAGAGGAGGATCGGTGACCGAGTGGGCTAGCGCACACCAGCTCGGGGCACGTGGAGCGAAAGCTTGCGCTGCAGAACTCAGGAATCCCGGGTTCAATCCCCACCTTTGCCCGTTTTGACTTGGATGAGCATCGTTCTGGAGTGCCCTCGTGCATCACCACTGCGTCGTGCACGTTAAAGGCCTTCAGGCTAGCGGTTGTACTCCACTGGCTAAAGTTATCTTCTACAGCCGGGAGACAAGTTGCCCTCTGAGCTACACTAAGTTACAGTCTTTATAAATATTCACATAACCAATACTTCTCCAACCTCACACGTAGTCACAATTGCGGTCTGGCGCGTGTCTCTAGTTCTGGATGCATGAATCATACGGCGTCAAACAGCGACATTCTCCAGAACTTCATCGCTGTGTCGCCTTGCGTAAGGATGTATTGTTGGTGAGAAGAGTCATGAGGACAATCAGAACCATCGATTTCCCACACTGCAGGCGAAGTCATTGAAGATGAACGTCTTCAAATACGGTTTAGGTACCGCCAAAACCTATTTTAATTCGAACAACGTGCGCTCTGCTTTGCCACTTCTAGCGGGATAGTAGAGATAGCTGGTTATTCTCGGCATTTCATTTGTTTGTAGAAGTTCATAATTTTGCTTGATTCAAAAACAGCCGTCGTCAGACGCAGCCTCCGTGGTATTTCCGAATATGGCAAAAAGAGCCCGAAGCTCCCGATTGATACCGGGGGGGGGGGGGGAGGGGGGTTAGCGGGTGCCATGTTGCGTACTTCTACCCACTTCGTGTATGCGTTTACGACTACCAGAAACATCAGCCCCTCCAAACAACCCGCGAGGACCTGATGCATTTTGTTCCGCGACTAGGGTGAATTATTCCACGTTGGAACGTGAACCTTGTGGGAATCCGGTCTGGATTATTTAAAGGTAGCACAGTTGCGAACCGTCATCTCAATATCCTTCTCTATTGCTGGCCACCTCGAGTGACTGCTAGTTGTCAGTTTTATAAACACCATTTAATTTTGTACTGCCTGCAACAGTTTCATTTCAATGGGACGTGCAGGCGCAGGAATTACAACTCTGAATCCTCAAACCAAGCGCCCTCGCCGTGTTGACAGTTTGATGATTTTCTTCGCAGAATACATAAATATCCTCTTTTTTGCTTTGGAAATTTTCTATCTGCCTCTCTTGGAAAACACCGGAAAGTACCGTAACCCCCTTGTTCTTTCTGCCATCCTACTGGGGGTGAAAGGTAAAACCATTGACGCCTCGACCACCAGGATATCTACAGGGGAACAAGGTTCATCCTCGCTGCAGGGCAACGGTAGATGGCTCAACGCATCCGCGTTTTAGAGTTTTTTTTTCCTGGGTCTTAGACTACACTCTTAGAAAAAAGGGTCAGCATAGTCCTCCTTAAATGGAGGAACGAGTCTGACACACATGTTCCTTCAGAAATGGAGCAACTTTTCCTCCTTCAACAAGGGAGGAAATGTTGCTCCTCCGTCGAATCGGAGGCCCATTTCAAAATGGCGGCTCCAAATCGAGCGTCTATTGTAGGTCCTTCCGGCACGCCATCGACGTTCCACCAGTTCCACCGCAACCCAAAGTATTCTGATAGTCACCGGACAGGCAAATGCCTCCGCTCACTGGCGGTCTGCCACCGAGCCCACCCAATTCGAGCCGACAGTTCCAGGGCACGATGAGCACTCAATGACCACAGAACACGAGCTTTGCACGTCGTATATTTATTGGCGAATCCGGCTGCCCGCGCAGGTAAGAAAATCCGCGCCCCAAATCATTTCGCGCCGTGAATAAAAAAAATTGCCGAAACGCATCGAGTTACAATGGTCAGTCAATTTCGCGTCAACTACCCGTGCTGGTTCTCATATCGCAATTACTCCGTCGCAAATCCCACACAACGGATATGAGCTCTGGGACCGATACATAATCCCCGTAACCGATACGGTGCGCCGAACGATTCTCTACAACTAGCCAAAAGTATGCTACCGGCTGATGCGAACCTTAGGTGCCTCAGGCGAAAGAAAATACGAAGACAGTTGCACCGTCACCGGCCAGATGGCGCGCGCAAGCAAACTCTAAAAGCACTGGATATATAAATATCATCCAGCGTTTAAAGCAAACTACTCCAGGTGGCGCTGTTACAGCCCAATTCGATATTTTCAAGAAAAAACAATTTCGAACTTCAGTAATACCCGACATTCACTTTCACACTCCCCATGCTTCGCATTGGAAATTTCATCGTACATACACATTGCACACACAATGCACTGAACAACATAGACACATACATCGCAAAGTTACGACAGCGAGAACATACATAGCACACAACACAACCCCTCATCACTGACGCTGGCCGTTGCACCAGTGGTATATATACCGTATGGATTTAAGGGACCTATTTCCGCAGTGACTGCCTAAGAAGGAATAATATTGCGAAAATATTACTGCTCCCGCACGAAAGTCTGCCGATAAGAATGTTTTTAAACGTTCGAAGGCATACATCTCCAAGTAGAATGTAAGCTTAAACATAGTAATTATTAGGTGTAGTCGATAAAACAGACCCACCCGCCGGCACAAAAAAAAAAAAAGATAACGCGTTTATGGGTGAGCGTTGGTGCGCCCTGATGTGTCCGCTTCCCCGCGTAGCAGCTCCGACCGCCCAGATTTGCGTCCAGAAAGTTCAGAACGACGCGAGCCAGTCTTGTTTTCTGATGCTAGTCGAGAGAAAAACAAGAATAAAGGCTGAACCGCATGTAAGCGATTAAGCAAGCGACGGTGACAGCGACGAGAGTCTGCGACGAGCGACGGAGATTTCCCACGGTCGCTCGCCGCGTACCGCTCGGTTTTTGGATTCCTAGAAATCGTCACTCATTGCCATGGTCGCTTGCTCACGCCTCTTTCATGCGGCTTGCCTCACCGTGCGACTGACCGAGCGACAGCGAAGCGGGTCGCCGTCGCTTGTCCCGTCGCTCGCCGAATCGCTTGCAGGTGGTTTATAGTTGAGAAATCACCGTCGCTCGTCGCCGAGTCTCGTCGCTTGTGCCGTCGCTCTCTAAATCGCTTGCATACGGTTGAGAAATAAAGTGCGAGCGCGCGGATAGCTTTGATCGGTACTCATCGTGCGTGAGAGCTTGAGTTTCTTTACCTTTAAAAAGTCGTGGGGCGTTACGGTGACGCATCGACGATCGCTGCAATACTTTCGCGCGAAGCTCAGGTATAGCACCAGGCAAAATGGTACCGCAGGTTCTCACGTCGTAATTTTTTTCGGGGTTTCTGATTATGGCATTTCTGAGGGGAGATTGAGGTAAGGAAACTAGAGGCAGAGGTATTCGAAATGTGCCATTAGGTTTTCAAAATGCTTCTGGGAGCTAGCGAAAACCCAAACAAGGCAGCGAATTCCCCCAAGTTCGAGGTCTGCTGCACTGCGTGACAGTCCTGGCAGCCTGGCATCTTCCAGCTACGACTCTTGCACCAGATTTATAATTGCCCGGTATATATTCCTATGTCGATTTAGGGGAGGAGGATCAAGCGGTCTTGACCTTCCCTTTTAAACTCTGCATGTGCAACCTTGCAAAGGTACCAAAGCCTGGTCGCAATCCAAGAAGGAACAGTCAGGATGCAGTGATGCAGTGCTACAGTTAAGCGTCCTAGTTGTGTGTTGTTTACGAAGCAAGGTGTTCAGTGTTTACACTGTGGGATATCAATAGCTACCAACAAACACAGGTACCGATAGAGTAACCAAAGGGTTATCTCAACAGCGGCGGCGATCTCAAAGGAGCCGTCAAACCTAGTAGCGTGCGGTCCCCACATCTCCGCGGCAATATAGACGACGTTTAGGGCTACATTACCGCGGGTCGGTTCGATTAATTACCTCCGTCGGTGCCAATGATCGACTACCTTGTCTCACTCTCTCGAATATAGCGGAAGAGAAGACAGACGTACCAGAGTAAGGACAGAGTCCAAGAGCATTTATTAGCATACTCTTCTAAATGAACTACAATGTCCCCAATCCAAAATGCCCCCCGCGCCGGCAAGGTAAGAAAAGGTCCTTACCTGCCAGACGCGGGGTTCCGGAGAGCCAAGACCGGGGAAAGCGTCGGAGAAGTCGCCGACACACGTCCGATCTCTTTCGCGGTCAGCCGGACGAGTCCCTTTCCCGAAAGCGGGAAAACAAGAGGCGAAACCTCCTCGCCTCTCAGCAGTGGTCCGCGTCCGAGCGGGGGAACGGAAATCGGTCCCCCCGGGAGAGAGTGAGAGGAGGGGCCCCCCAAGAAAGGCGGCCCTCTGCCTCACGAATAATTCAGAGCTCACGGCGAAGATGGCCGAGAGTTCCGACCCGCGGCCGTTATCGCAGCCGTCGGGGAAGGGAGACCATAGGAATCCCCACATCCCCCCTCCTTAAAACGGTAGGTGGGTCTCAATAAAGGATAAAGGAGGCCCACCTGCTCTCATAAAATAATATATCTCTCTGCGCACCCCCAACAAATACACGCGACACCCAGCGCGCGTCTTCACAGTGTCCGCGGTCAACAGCTCACGCACCAGGCCGAAGAAAAGGAAAGTTCCAGTCTTTTGACAGTCGCCGTCAAAGCACCGCAGAGCATCAAAGGCACCGTGCTGACGCCGCTGCACCCAGGTGTCGCGGCACGAGCTGGCTGCGGTGGAGGGCGGTGAGGCGGTCATGAGGGCGGCAGCACCAAAAAGACCAACGACCGCCGGCCACCGGCGGAGACCAGCCGGGGGAAGTCCCAGACACACCACCCGGGGGGTTCGGCGCCATCTCGGCCGCAGTGGGCTGGGGAAAGGGGGTGGACGACCTCGGAGCAGACCTGCGAAGTCGTAATGCGCCAGCAGCCAACACGCCCAGAGCCGGCCGTAGACCTCCCCAAAGGGACGAAAGGGCCCCGCCGCCTCCAAACGAGGAGGCGCGAGCAACGGATGCTCGCCTGCCCGGGTGACGCAAAGGCGACAGAAGCGGGCAGGAGCAAACGACAAACCAAGAACCACAGAAAAGGTGGCCAGTTTGTCAACAGTGACAGGAACATGCCAGAGTGACCCGCTTCGACACCGGAAGGAGAAGCCATAAAAAGGGGGGTCCCCTCTGTTCGAAACGCGTCCACATACCAAGCAAACTAATTGAGTTCGCTTAATGTGGGGACCGGGGAGAGAGCTTCTAGGAAAAACGCCGAGTTCTCAATCCGTTGCGCAGGCAGCTAACACAGAGGCTGCCTACAATACCCGGTTTTATAGTTACCGGAAGAGTCCGTTGACTATAAGTGGCCAAAAACAGATAAGAGTCTGCAGCTGACCCGTCTTCTGAAGTCAAGGTAAATGGATACGGGGACTTCGAAGGGGTTGGATAGAAACAAACCGCCATGCATGCGCGTCTGCGAGCGGGGAAGATGCAAGTTCCCGCGCAAAATAGCCGCCATCTTGCTCCCCACGGAGGAAGACAAAGGGGCCCCAGCTCACATGCTCAAACCTGCCAGCTTAGCCAAATATTTGAGCCAGCTAGCTAACCGAGGCTCGAAAAACATCTCTTGCGCTCGATACGGCTTGATCAAGGGCTCACAACGGTGTGGACCCTCCTTTTGAGGCAAGGCCAGGTTTCAGAGCAACGTAACTGCTGAGAGTCTTAGAGTCGCTCTTCCACCTGGATTATGCGAGTCTGACAGATATCGCCAAAGGGCGCCCTGGCTACATGGCGCCCGGGTTTCAGAGCAACATAACCTCCGAAAGTCTTAGAGTCACTCGTCCACCCAGATACTGTCACAGTGCGCCTCAGACCGCGTAGCGCCACCACCAAGAACGCAAAACTAGTGCCGTTCTTGGAAAACAACAAACAGGCTGCAGGAGTACGTTGGCATCAAGCAGATACAAATCTTTCCCAAAGAAAACACTACGCGCCCACTGCAATACCAGCAGTGAATACAGCGCGCGCGTCAACAGTGTGCGAACTGCTTCTCGACGCCGACGGTTACGCGGCCCGGCTCCCGGAGCCCGTCAGTAGCAGTACCAGCTACTTATCGACGTTATTGGCAGGCGTACCGTCCGACTCTAAATGAGTGTCCGCGACTACTCCGAGTCAAAGAAAACGCGAATATTTACATTCCCAGATTGCACTGCTGATCCTTCGCTACTCTTTTCTGCCAAGCCTCACTCTCCGCCGGACATAAAAGTCCACCCGGTTCTCAAAAAACGTCATCAAAACTTCTATATACATTTTCCCTTCCGGACAAGTTGTTGGTGGCGCGCAAGGAACCCAAATACACACAGGTGAAGGGTTCGCCTCAAGCTTGGAGAACAAAGGGCCTCCCGCAACAACGAATGTTGCTTGACGCACGCCAGTTCAAAACAGGAACACACGTACGAATCACACTGCGCTCGCTCAATGGAGTGGCACTGCGGGTTGCCGACTCGGCAGATAATCGCTCAACCATAAGTGGCGAGATCAGGACGCTTGTGGTACGCGGCGATCAAAGGCAAGGAATGCGGGCAAACAGGCCGGACAAAGGGACGGAGGCCAGGAGCCACGACCACGATAAAGGAAGCCGTGGCCCCACGTTGGGCGCCATTTTATGTGGGATATTGCTAGCTACCAACAAACACAGGTACCGATAGAGTAACCAAAGGGTTATCTCAACAGCGGCGGCGATCTCAAAGGAGCCGTCAAACCTAGTAGCGCGTGCGGTCCCCACATCTCCGCGGCAATATAGACGACGTTTAGGGCTACATTACCGCGGGTCGGTTCGATTAATTAACTCCGTCGGTGCCAATGATCGACTACCTTGTCTCACTCTCTCGAATATAGCGGAAGAGAAGACAGACGTATCAGAGTAAGGACAGAGTCCAAGAGCATTTATTAGCATACTCTTCTAAATGAACTACAGTGTCCCCAATCCAAAATGCCCCCCGCGGCGGCAAGGTAAGAAAAGGTCCTTACCTGCCAGACGCGGGGTTCCGAGAGCCAAGGCCGGGGAAAGCGTCGGAGAAGTCGCCGACACCCGTCCGATCTCTTTCGCGGTCAGCCGGACGAGTCCCTTTCCCGAAAGCGGGAAAACAAGAGGCGAAACCTCCTCGCCTCTCAGCAGTGGTCCGCGTCCGAGCGGGGGAACGGAAATCGGTCCCCCCGGGAGAGAGTGAGAGGAGGGCCCCCCCCAAGACAGGCGGCCCTCTTCCTCACGAACAGGTCAGAGCTCACGGCGAAGATGGCCGAGCGTTCCGACCCGCGGCCGTTATCGCAGCCGTCGGGGAAGGGAGACCATAGGAATCCCCACAACACTCAGTACACAACTGGGTACTTCCCCAAACATCTTATGCTAAGTCAATCTTAACTTATCACCCCGTCTCAATCACATCAATCCTCTGTAGAAGATTGAAACTTCTCCTTAACCGTGCGGTATTAAAGCGGCCCTGCAACAACTTATTTACTTGTTTTTGATTTGCACTGAACCTGAGCGCACTAAACGTAGTAACTTAATGAAACTTTTTTTTCTCGAATTTCGCTTTATTTTAAAAAGTTATAGACAAATTAAAATTACAAAAGCAAGCAAAAAATAACCTCCTTCATGACGTCCTTGGTCGCTTGAGTGGCCTTGAAATAGAGGAGGGGTAGTGAGCTCAACGAGCGCTCACGGCTGCCGCACTCCGTGTTGACGGCTCGAGAGGACGCCACTAAAGCATGTTCTGGATAGGCTGTATGAAGCGGGCAGCCAGGGCGGCTCGCATTGCATTTGCGGCGCGATTAAACACTAATTCGGCATGGCACTTTAACGGCCACAAACGACAGCAAACACAGGGTAAAGATCAGTTCAGAACAGGAGCCACTTCGCGCTGCCATACCGCCAAAAGGCCAAATCGCAAGCCAAACCTGCGCCGAAGGCCTTCGGAACGCTCAGAACCGGTCGGATACTCGCGCCGGTATACCACCGCAGCACCGCCGCGTACATCCGGGACCTTACTACGCTCGCCGCTCGTCGGTGCCTGATCCCACTACCCCTTTCTGGTACGCGCCGCCTTTTCTACCACTTAGTGGCGGGTATGTCGACACCTCATTTCTTGTTTCCGTACTTTATAAACTGCATTTGTTTCTTTTCTGATCTAAAATACTGAACAAAAACTACTTTCACAAATAATTGAAACGGTTCGCGCCTCTTACATTTTGTATTTCGACTAAAAAAAGCTTTTAGCGGCTCTGGCCAGTAGTCAGGCCAGGACCAAAGACCTCACATATCGCGCGCTTTCGGCACCGCGGGTCACCCCCATAGGTGGAGAAGGTTTCGACGTCGTCCGGTTAAAATATGACGCACTGAAATTTAGTTACTCTCTCCGTGCCCGCTGGCTTGCCCGAACCCCAAGAGACGCGGAAACCGCAAAAAAGTTAGACGCTTAAACATGGTTGAAGGGCACCTTTAACTTTTCTGGAGGAGAATGACATACTCTTGCAGTCACAGCACAGCTTCCAGCCAAATCGCAGCTATACGAGACTGCCCTTGCCACGGTTATGCATTACATCAGTGACAGTATTGTTGTCCTGTGGCGTATACAGTGTGCCACCAATCATCATCATCATGGTGTTTTTAGAAGAAGAGCACGTGAAACCAGATTAAGACCGAACGAACATGTGTGTTTCGTGGTGTTGGCCGGGTCCCATGATGTAATAGTATGTATTCTCCTTTCTTGAATAATTTTCAATTTTATTAAACATATTTTCTCATCTTTTATCAATTCAGAAGTGGGACGAGCTGCTGCTCATTTATATCTTACGGTGAGTGAGCGAGACTTTGCGATTCGTCAAATCAGTGGTGCGCGGCCTGACATCGGAACAAGATCCAGATATTGCGACAAGGCGAGTTGACCTCACTTTGATACCCGATATCTTACTGACTGTGATTTGTGACCATGCAATGGGAAGCAAAAACCAAAAACCCGACTCAACAGGCGAGGTCAATGCAGATATGATGGAGATGATATGGCACGAGTGCTACGACAAAATCAAGATCTTGAGCGCCTGTCATTGACACAGTCGAGTCGACAAACGTCTTCGGATATCTCCATGTGGGTGGCTCTGCATGCGTTAGCTGCGATTCCCAAGTTCACCGCAAGTGATGGTGACATCGCAGCAAAACAAGTGGATTACCGAGTTTATCCACATCACTGAGTTAGCAAGGTGGGACGAGGAAGAAAAGATAACCGTGGCCAAATTGAAGCTGTCAGGACCGGTGCGTGACTGGCTGCAATCCTGGGGCGAAGCTTGCAAGACTTGGCCGTCCTGGGAAGCCGATTTTCGGGACGCTTACGTCTGCCTACCGTCGAAAACTCAACAGTGCAGAATCATTGAATGCCGAGTGCAACAGAAAGGCGAACACCACGAAACCTATGTTCACGACAAAGAAAAGCTTTGCGTTTGCCTGGGACTAAATTTGGAGGAGACGAAGGTGGAGATTATCACGGGACTAGTATTGAGCGATCTGGGCTACGCCATGCGAAATCGATCTCCCTTTCTATTAACGACCTTTTACGTGATATTAAAAGCTACGAGCGTTTCCAGAAGAATTGCGACGCAAGATTCCTGTTGGACCCTAAACAACAAGACGAGAGGCCACGGCAAACTTCGAAATCCAAATTGTTGTCACGATCTGAGAATGACGATTCCAACCATGCCCAGAATAAGAAGCAGAAATGTTTCATTTGCCAGTAATTTGGCCACATTGCACGAGTTTGCCCGGATTCACAACGGGAGAAAATATGCACTCGCTGTGGAGAGCAAGGACACAGTACAAATAATTGTCATGAGTGAAAAGAAAATGCACTACAAGTGGTCAAGGATAAAGACTGGCCCAAAGTTTGTGGGTCGTCGCAAGCGTTCAAATCAGTGAACATTGATGGAGAACCAACAGCTGCTTTCTGGACACCGGTGCGCAGATCAGCCTGATCAAGACCAAACTTGCCGCCCAGCTAGGCAAAAGTAGCAGTTCCTGGCCGAAACGAACAAGTATGTGGCGTAGGCAGACCATGCAAAACCTTAGGGGAGATCCAAGCCGACCTTGAAGTAGACAGCAAATTCTTCAAGGTTGTGAGAATGCAGGTGGTTCCACACAACATTTTCACGGGCCCCGACATCATCGTGGGAACAGACGTCATTGACACACCAAACGTTGTGCTACTTCGGAAAGAGGGAACGATTATGCTGCTAGACGAACGAGAATTTCCATTTCTCAAAGAAATCAAGGTTGACCATGATGATAAGGGAGTTGCGTTGTCCACCAGAGACAGTTTCAAGCTTGAGAAAAACACTGTACAATGGGTCACACTTGTTTCAGATTATGACAAACAAAACAGTCATAATTCCTTATAGCTGGGGAGGACGAGATGGACTACCTGTGCGAGTTAAAACACGGGAATACAAATCTTTCTATCGTGAACGTCACCAACTCTGACATCATCCTCAAGGAGCGCCAGACAGTTAAGCGTGGAGACCTGGTCGAACTTCAGGATACCGATGAGCTAATGATTTCACAACGTGTAGTCCACTACGTTTGAGTGGGGAAAGGAGGGCCTGTCTACAATCAACATGGAAGAGAACAAGGTCGGACCGTCTGTGACCAAGGGGCTCAAGAAAGAAATCTGTGAGATGTTGAACAAAAAGTGTGAATGCTTTGCAATGAGCACCAAGAAACTGAAATGCATGACAGTTGCGGCCATGGCTATGCAAGAGAAACCAGGGTGTTCAGCCGCGGGTTGACCGATCCTTATCGCGCATCATGGACAGAGCGGCAACTAGTTCGGCAAATCACCAACGAGCTTAAGACCAATAAACTCGTGAGGGACAGCAAGTCGGAGTACAGCAGTTCAGTGATCCTAGTTAAAAAGAAGCCAGAAGAAAAATATCATAGTCAAAAAGAAAGCAAGAAAACAGCCAAAGCGTTTCCAAGACGTGACAATAACTGACTGAGGACAGCCAGCAAGTCAGATTTGGTCGATTGTTGTCGTGTGGCGTATAGTGTGCGCCAACAATCATCATGATGGTGTTTTTAGAAGAGCATCAGAAGCCAACACGAGACCGAACAAACATGTCTGTCTCGTGGTGTTGGACGGGTCCCATGATGTACTATGTATTCTCCTTTCTTTAATTATTTTATTGAACATATTTTCACAACTTTTAACAGTATCGACAGTCGCATTCCTGCTAATTTGATTCAACTGATCCGCAGTAATGTGCTTGACATGCTCGATCACGCCGTCCTGATCAGAAAAGCCGCTCGGGCTGGTGTCCGAGGCTCACTACTACTTTGGTTGAATCGCTTTATGGTGGGTTATACCCAACGCGTGCTACCCAGGGGCAGATTTAGAGGGGGGTCCGGATGTCCTGACCCACCTCTTGATTTCTGCATGTGTAAAATTTAGGGCGTAAAACGAAGGAGAGGTGGAGGGGTTCCTAAACATATGGTACGCTGACCAACACCTGCCCCCCCCCCCTCAGGAAATTCCTGCATCTGCCCCTGGTGCTACCATGGGTCAATGTCCCCAAGCTATCCAGCTCTTTCAGAGTTTCACAAGGCTCCGTACTTGGCCCAACTTTGTCCTTGTTCTATGTTAACGACATGCCGCAAAAAAATAACACCCTACGTGAACAGTAGCCAGACGACAGGTCCATTGCCGCCCGCATCACTTCTCCCGACTGCTCTGTCCGCCTTCAAGGCTACATCACTTGCTTTTCAGAGTGGGCGCATGCAAACTGCCTGACCATGAGTGAGGGTAAGAGCATAGTAATGCGTTTCCGCAACACCAAGACTACCAGTATTCCCCTATACACTATCTCGGAATCCCCCATATGGAAGTTACAACGCGCGTCAATCCTTGGGGCAACGCTTGTAATGTTTGTACCAGCACTGGACTTATCTCTCCACATTTCAAACATAGTGGCTAAAGCTCGGTGCACTTTGGGCTTTGTGACACTGTTGTCGAAATTCTGTGGCTTTTCAAGACTTGCTTTACACTGCACTTGTTCTACCAAAGTTGGAGCACTGCGCATATGTGTGGCACCCATACCGAGTCCACTTGACTTACCAGCTGGAGGATGTGTAACACCGTGCCATTTGGACACTGTTCACTTGTCCCGACCGCTGACGTGATACGCTTCTATCATAAGAGACGTGGTTGCAGCATTCGAAGTGGCAGACGGAAAAGCACCGCCACACTGCGACTCCTGTTGCCCTCCAATTGCTGCACCTTGGACCGGTCGCTCAAAGGCTCCTACATCTCAGTGGTTCGACGCAGTAAACGGACAGGACAGCCTGTGTTTTTATATTCCAGAACAGTACAGCATCAAAACGCGGTGTTGCCCCGGCTGCAGTTCGGGACTTTCTCGGGGTGATTTTTTTTTTATCATTATGAGTCCCGGCTTTTGGAATATTTTTTGCACTTTCTCGGGGTCCCACTCGGCGTTCAGATGCCCTTTCCTGAAATTCGCGAAGAATATCGAATTTTTTGTCGAGAACTTACTCGGCACTTGACTTAGCCCCGTCACCTAGTTATATTTTGTGTTGTTTGTTTTTCTTAACATCCTTCTTCTCAACCTTAGGCGACTGGCTGACAGGCACACTTCGTATGGGTTTTTGCAGTTCTGTCAAGCCTCGCACCTCGTTCCGGACCACATGTCGTGCAAATAAAAATTACTATTACTATGCATAGGTCACTACAAAGGTTTAGAATTGTTGCAAACAAACAAGGCAGAAACAAAAATTAAGTGTGGTACAATTGAAGCCTCCTTTGTTCCTACCTTAAAATATTGAACAAGCGCCCCCTCAAAATTTGAAGATAATCGCGAAATAATAGGGGATGGTCATATCTGAGATCATCAATTTTACATATTTATGTACTGTGCATATTTCTTCAGATGTTTCAAATTTTGGGGTGGGCACTTAGTGCGGAATGGGCAGATGCACGGTATTCTAAGGTAGATAAAAAAAGCCCTTCATTGTCTCCAACAGTGCCGCCTTGTGTCAGCTGCGGACTTAGGCATGTTACAACCCGTCTCTTCATTTGACTTCGGTGTTGGACATCAAGAGACGAGATTTTCGAGCGGTGGCGCGTTATAATTTCAAAAGTGGTTTAAATGATTCCAAATCACTGGAACGATTGTGATCTGCTTCTGGGGACGCTCCACCATCACGTGCAACAGTTTCGTGTTGGTTCAGTGAATTAAGGCGTGGCCGCACCTCTCTCAAAGGTCACACTGTGACCGAAGAAAACGCTGCTGCTGTGAAGAGGCTCGTTAAGGAAGATCCTCGGCTGACTGATGGTGATATCGAAAGGTCGCTGAAGATTAGTTCCCCGAGCGTTTCGGCGATTCTTCACGAGGACCTTTGTCTGACAAGCTTCATCTCTTGGGCTCCACAGAATTTGACGGAAGCTCAAAACCAGGCAAGGTGGAATGGTGCCAAGGAATGCCATACCAATTCTAAAGTGGCAACGCTAAGAGAAAATATCTGACATTGTAAGGAGTGAGAAAACGTGGACCATCCAGTGTGCTCTCGAAACCAAGCACCAGTCATCCGTTTGGATATTGTCTGGAGAAACTGCACTGCTGAGGCTCAAAATGCCAAGAGGTGTTGAAAAGAAAATGGTGGCAATCTTCTTTACAACCAATGGGCAAGTGGCCACAGTGGCACTGGAAAACCAAAGACTGCACAATCATGCACCACAGTTTGCCTGCCAGCAGTTTACGAGGGTGGAGACAATAGACGCTTTACACACGCGCCAGATTGAGCCGCCATAGCCGACCTTCTTCTGTTTTACCGAAATGCCGACTCACTGAAGCGGGCGTTTATGAGCCTCCGCCGAGGCCTATGCTGGGGAGAAGGACGCAGTAGCACCTAAGTGGCAATAACCTGTCATTCTGTGGCAGTGATGAGGTGAAGCGAACAGAATAAGAGGAAAAAAACTGAAGGTCAGTTATGGCGGCGCCCATGCACAGCTGCTGCAAAGCGTCTATAAAAATCGGCTAGAGGTGTTGAAGAAGAAAAATCAGAATAGGAAAACAGAGATTAACCTGGTTTGTTAATCCCAGTTGGCTGCTTTGCCTAGGGGAGGGGGATATGGGGATTAAAAGAGAGAATAATAAAAAAAGAGCACAGTTTGGTCCTTCAACATCGAAGGGTGAAAACACAGGCCAGCCGGTGTACAGCTCCCATCACAATCCCTAGACCAGGAACAATAAAAAGACGGACTATCACACACTACTCAACCAATTTATGCCGACAAGAAGCAAGCTGGAAGAGGCTGTCAAGACAATACACAGAATGCCCGATCAAAGTTGTGGTTTCGATCAGTTTCACAACATGACTATCCACGGGTACATCGACTGCACAGTAACCGCACATATGGTTCCCTAAAACGCTGAAACCTGAATTAGAATAGTGCAAGCAAAGAGCATACGTCAACTTCCAGCGAAACAGAAGGTGAGCTCGGCGACTGTTGGCGTCTTCATGCACGAACACTCTCACAGTAGAGAGCACTGCCATAGCGATACTGATGACGCGCGGAGCCAAACCACGAAGACGATAGATGATCATCGGTTGACAATGGGACACACGGTGCCATCGGCGACGGTTTGCGTCTTGGGTCACGACCACTTTCACAACCGGCAGTACTGCCATAGCGATGTTGGTCATGTGTGAAGAAACAGAACACAAGGCGATCATCGGTTCACACACTCGGTAAGAATGCAGTATGGTAGACCCACAGACTAATAACAGGCAGAGTCGCTGCAACGGTGGATTTCGCGGTCACCATAGTCACGGGCTCACCGTCGTGACGCTCAAATAGGGTCAAGCAGACTCGGGCAACCCTTGTGCATCCACCGTGGCCGGTGTACGTAGCATTATTTTAGAACTTGGCAGTCCATGACGGCTTCGTTTACTTATTTGGCGAAATGAAGGGCAGAAACCAGCATACTGCTCTGCATTCTTGGCAGAATATACTATGGACGCCCTGTGGTTGACATACGAAGGTTCACAATTTCAGGTAACTTATCGTGCTGCATGGGCATTCGTGGGTGCACAAATACTGCTTATCAAACTGCATATGCAGCGTGTCTGAAAGAAAATAATAAAGAAGTCACAAAGCCTAGAGCAGCTCACGAAAATAAGGTGGAATAACTTTCCTCCAGTCAGCCTCAGAAAGAAACAAGACGTCTCATTCCTTCCTGCTTCTCGAATCCGCTTGGGGGCGCGTTAGTGAAATCGAGGAAAACACGCTGTTGCTATTTTTCTCCTCTCTTTTGTCTTAGAGTGTGCAGTCACAACCTGTGACACGAAGAGCTTGACGCTGTACGCAAAAAACGCTGCTGGAACGAGGACCTCGGGGTCTCTAGACGACATGTTGGAAGTGGCGAGGCACTTGCCAGGAACATACTGCACCATGAACCGGTAGCGCAGCAGCTGGATGCGGAACCACTGGACGTGACGAGGCATGAGGTCGAGGTCGGTGGAGCCCAGCAACCGGACCAGCAGCTGGTGGTCGGTTTCGACAAAAGAGCTCAGATTATGCAGCTTTATGAACCTCTGGATGGCCCACAGGACTCCCAGCGCTTCCTTCTCGATTTTGCTGTACCGCTGTTTGGCAGTAGTCAGTGAATGCGACACAAAGGCAACCGCTCGTCGCTCACCAGATGTTGCTCCTGCAGAAGGACGGTACCAAGGCCGTACGAGCTGGTGCCTGCAGAAACGGTTGCTGAATATTCTGGGCTCTTTCAAGCCACGCTGGTGCTGGATGCCACGATCTTCTTTAGTGAGTCGAAGGCTGAACCTTAGCCAGTCCCCCAGGTCCAGACCGTGTCCTGGTTTAGGACGAGCGCGATTGGCACAGTGGCGGTGGACAGGCACAGCAAGAAATATCCGATGTGGTTCAGCATTTCCAGGAGGCGCTGCACGCCCTGCACGTCTGTCGGAAATCGCATACCCGTGATGGCGGGGTACCTTGTCGGCGTCTGGTGCTATGCCGCTGGTGCTCAACACCACACTGGGGAACTTGAGGGACGACACCCCGAGGCGGCACTTGGAGGCGTTCAGCATAACTCCTGCTTGCTGCAGTCTCTCGACTGTAGTTGGCCGTCGGGTTTAGACCGGTCTCTGCCAAACACCAGCTAATCGTCTAACATGTTGACGCATCCTTTAATTCCCTCGAGAATCAGTGACATGGGGCTCAGGAACACCTCTGGGGCCGACTTAGTTCCGAAGGGCAGGCAGCAATAATAGAATCGCCCGTAGGGTGTAATGAATGTCATGTACTCCTGGCAGCTTTCGAAGACGCGCAAATCATGAAACCCGGACCTTGCGCCCAGTTTCAAGAAGATGGTAGCGCTTCCCGGCAACACGAACGCCTGGTCGACGGTCGGCATTATACGCTGCTCTCGGAGGATGACCTGGTTCAGCTTGGTTAAGCCGACGCACAGTCGATAGCCTCCCGCTGCCTTGGGAGCCCCGACAAGGCCGGCGCACCATGCCGTAGGAGTCTCGACCACTAAGAAACGCCATTGTTTGAAAACAAGGACACGTCTCCTTTCTGCATTATTTCAATGCTGTTCAGCCTTCTTTTCCGAGAGTACCCAAAGTGCGGCTAGCATGACATTGCATGCAGACGACAGCGATATTGGCCATAGTACGATCGAAGTTACGGTCTAGATCAGCGTCAGAACATGACTATCTGCAGGTTGATCGATTATACCATAGTCGCACAAACGGTTCCCTAAAACACTGAAATCTTAAATAGAATAGCAACCAGGGAGCATATGTCATCTTGCTGTGAAACGCAGGGAGACCTGAGCGACCAGTCGCATCTTCGTTCACAACCAATTCCAGGATAGACAGCACTGTTTCAGCGATACTGATGTTGCACAGAGACACGAACCAAGATGATCCTCAGATGATCGTTGGTTGGCACTCGGACACATGGCAACATCGGCGACCAATCGCATAGTCGTTCATGACCACTTTCACAACAGACAGCAGTGCCCGAGCATGTTGGTTATGCGCAGAAAACAAAAACAGGGCGATCAACGGTTGCCGCACTCGGCAAGAATGTAGAACATTAGGCGCACAGACAAATAATCGGCATGAGAGTCGCAGCTACGCGGATTTCGCAGTCTCATTTGTCACAGGCAGGCAGCAGCTCTCGAGTCTTGGATGTCCTCGTATCATCGGGCCTACAACTGCCCGAACCACTCGCACGCTGCTAATGACTGACGACACTGAACAAGAACCACCTTGGATCTGTCATGACGGACATGACATTGCGAGTCGTGCTAAAGACGGAAACGAGTGCGATAACACCTGATATCGGAAGCCTGACCGCAACCAAAATGTGCAACAAATCGCACTAGGTGCGGCCTGCACAGTTTTTAATAAACATAATTTTGGCCCGCCTAATTTTTTAGTTGTGCACCCTTGGTCTAGCACTTCCCAGAAGATAATAGGGTTGGTAGGAGTCGTACCCTCGCTCCTAACACACATTTCCATGAGTTCCCAGAGAGCTGCCAGGTGACTCAGTGTGTATCGAAAACCACATATTCCGCTGTTCGCATTTAATCATTCTCCCGATAGTACCTTGTACTTGGATATGCAAAAAGAACAAAATAATTAAGGGCAAAAAATGCAGAGCAAGAAACGACAATAAGGGGTTCCTCTTAAATCCTCTGAAGCCTACTAAACAAACTGGTCTTCGACGAGTTGGGATCTGCAAATTGGCCTATGACGGAGTGGCCTGTTTTACAAGTTGTCTATCGACAAATTGGCCTTTTACCAACTGGCTTTCAACAAATTGGCCGGATACCACGACACACAGGCATGAGCGCCCACAGAAATATTCCCGGAGGGAGGAGAGGGGCCGGAGTAGAAAGGAAGAGCCCCTCGTTTTCTTGCGTCTTTTCCAGAAGTAGAACGCAGCAACTTCCACACATCCTCCTTGCACCAACACCTCCGGGCGCCCTTGAACACATGGGACGTCGGCGACCGTTCGCGCCTTCGTTCGCAACAGCAGCACTGCCATCTGCAGCTCCAGAAACACAAAATTAATGTGATTGTCGGTTGACACGATAACGGTTAACAAGAACGAACGGGCGCCTATGTACACAGAGAACGCCGGCGACCGTTCGCGTCTTCGTTCGCAACAGCAGCAGGGCCATCTGCAGCTCCGGAAACACAGAATTAAGGTGATGGTCAGTTGGCAAACGGTAAGGGGTGACAACACCGAACGTTGCACAGAAGACGCACAGATAAACCACACCTCACAGTCGCTATAGCGGTCGCGAGAACAAGGGACCTCAAAGGGCCACAACTCGCTTGCAGTCCTCGTAGCGTCACAGCGTTGTAGTCTTTGCACCGCTGGTTGCAGGGGTCGCAGCCAGGGTCAGGGCCCGGCAGTCGAAGCAGCCGAGTTACGATATGTGCATCTATGATATGTGGCCGAAGAGGCCGAGGCAGCCGAGGCCCGAAGCCCGCCAGGCACGCCGCTATCGCAGCTGATCGCAGCCGCCCAGTGTACGTAGCAGTGTCGGCATCGTTTCGAAGTTTAGCGGTTTATGACGGATGTGTTTAAACTTCTTTCTTTATGAATTTCGAAAACGCCACGGCAAAAGAAACGACTGAAGGACCGACCTCGTCGTCTTGGCCCCTGCGTAAACGGCTTAGATCCAACCTGGGTGCCCAAATCTTGTATATCAAACAGCGCGCTGATGAAGCTTGGCGTCGTTGGATAATAAGGACTTTCATTTTCCTTCCATCGGTCTAAGTTTCTTTATGCCTGTTTTGGTAAATAATAAAAAAAAAACTTAACGAAAAAAAAATTAAAAAAACAACACCACTCCTTTCAGGGATCGAACCTTCGACCACTTGGTCAGTAGTGCGATGTTCTACCCCTGCGCCAACTAGAGAGGGAGGAACTGGATCTCCTCCTTTCCTCCAAACTTCCGTTCCTCCCTTCTCTGGGCAACTTGACCACAACAAGGAGGAACAGTCGCTGTTGCTACCTTTCTCTTTCTTTTTTTCTTAGAGTGTAGCAGGTAGTAATTTGCTGAGTGCTTAACGCAATACCGGCGCCTTCTTCTGGAGAGAACCTGGTGTAGGGTCTTCTGGAAACTTAGGGTGCCAAGCAGGGGTTGATGGTCAGTGGCAATGACGACCAGCGTCCAGCGATATATTGGCGGAAATGAATGCCTCCAAAACGCACCGCCAACCCTTCTCGTTCTACCTGTGGGTTGTTTCGCTCATCCACACCCCGTGTATCTGACGCGAACGCAATGGGAGCTCTCCTTGCCTTCTTGGTCAATTTGGGCAATGGAACTGCTTCAGCGCCGTATGGTGAAACGTCGCAGGACAAATGAGTCCCTTCAACTAATCGGATTGGGCTAATGTTGCCTTACATATCACCAACTCTTTTGGGATTCTGAATGCAGCAACGTGCTGTGTTTCCCATTTACAGGGCGCGTTCTTTTCCAGTAACTTTTATAGATCACAAGCCACACTTTCGCTGTTTTCCAGCACTCGAACGTAAATAGCCAGCCAGGTGTCTAAAGAGTGACTGCAGAGTGGCTTTGGAAGTTGGCAAAAACTGGTCGTCACCAGTTTTTATCAACCTTCATTTAATAGATCGGAACGAAGCCTGTCTTCCGGATGCTCGTTTGATGTCAGTCAGGAATCATGCTACCGAGCGCTCTGTTCATGTTCGTGCGCGCTCAGTACCCCAGTCCGTTGCGTTATGCCATAGCCTCCTCTATACTGACAAAGCCTGGCAGATCGCCACGAGACGCGGCCGCCGAAAGTGAAAAGGTAAAGCGGCATATAACGGATGAGACGAGAGGCATGTAACGGGCGCCCCGCTGCGGCGAGACGCCGAAACACACATGTCTCGAGCGACAGAATGTTTGCACGTGCTCCTAGCGTTCCTCGGGCTACCGCTTCGTTTCTCGTGGGGTTTAAAAACCATGTTTCGGGTGCTCGCCGCAGCGAAAGCTGTGTGCTGACTACTGGCCCCCGAGAAATGCGCTGCGCTACCAGATCCTCGCTCTCCAAATCTTCGACTGGGTACTCTATGGCTGCGTCGTCGAACTGCCAGGCATTGTGAGCATTGGGGAGGCTATGGTAATTCATAACATCGACGCACACATATTGAGAAAATTTCTTCCCACGCGTAACTTCCGCGTATAAAATAGATGTATTAATGCCGAAGAAAGCGTTGAGTCTGATTACGCTGGCCATATAAGGCCGAGTAAAATATTCCTTAATTTACTTAGAAACAAAACCATTCAAGAACTTTCTTAGTTTCCTTGCATCCACACGCCAGGAAAAGGGATAGAAAACACTGGTTTCTAATTATTCAATAATTTACTTACAGCAAGTGTCACGGCGATCTAAGACCCAACGCGCCCAGCCTGTACTTCTTTTTGTATCGTTCTTATTGCTACACAAGGCCTGGTAGACTATGAGAGTCTCTGCGTCCCAGAGTGTCTGTCAAGCTGATTCTGGGACTGTTATTTACTTCTATTCATCGTTTTATGTGCTGCTCGCCATGCACCTTCAGGTACCTTTTAGATTTACGCGACGGTACCTTGAAAAACAACGTTTTTGAGCCTCAAAGATCGGGTTTCTTTTGGCCGGCGTCAAGACTAAATACAAATAATTTACTTTCACCTTTTACCATCCTAAAGGTATGCGGAGCGAGGGTTCGCCTGCTTCTTGCACAGGGGTTGCGATGATGCCAGGAAGTCGAGCTCTTGTTTTCTGATTGAAAAGTGTATTAGGTACACTTTAAGATATCCTGCATTCAGGTCTACCTACTTCCCTTTAAATAGAAGCCAATCAGATCTCACATATATATATATATATATATATATATATATATATATTAACACGGGCACTTCACGTCATCGTACGTGGTCTCCGAAGAGGAAATTAACGAACATTAGCAGATGAATGAACCGTAATTAATCCAATGAATCAAAGAACTAAAGTTTTCAGGAACCCGCAGAAGGCCGAAAAAGGGGCGGAGCCAGGATTCGAACTCTGGGCCTCCCAATGTCCGGTCGGGTGTGCTAACCACTACACCACTCCACCTCGGCTCTCTGGCGTTTCCTATCTGTCTTATTAATGCACAAGAAACGAAATGTATCCAATCGGAGGTGTCCTGGAAACACACGCCGCCGCGTGGAACGCGGTACGACGCTTGGTGTCACGTGGTACGTGCTCGTTTGTGCTCCAGAAATCCTCCCACTGTTTGTCTCGTCCCGTGTACATGTAGTAGTCTTCCTTGTTTATGAGCTTTAGAAACACGGTATCATCATCATCTGCGAGAATCAAGAGCCACGTTATTGAATATACAACACGGGCACTTCACGTCATCGTACGTGGTCTCCGAAGAGGAAATAAACGAACATTAGCAGATGAATTAACCGTAATTAATCCAATGAATCAAAGAACTAAAGTTTTCAGGAACCCGCAGAAAGCCGAAAAAAGGGCGGAGCCTTTTTTCGTTTATTAAACGTTTATTAAAACGTTTATTAAAAACACCTCCGAGCTGCCCGTGTTGTATATTCAATAACGTGGCTCTTGATTCTCGCAGATGATGATGATACCGTGTTTCTAAAGCTCATAAACAAGGAAGACTACTACATGTACACGGGACGAGACAAACAGTGGGAGGATTTCTGGAGCACAAACGAGCACGTACCACGTGACACCAAGCGTCGTACCGCGTTCCACGCGGCGGCGTGTGTTTCCAGGACACCTCCGATTGGATACATTTCGTTTCTTGTGCATTAATAAGAGAGATAGGAAACGCCAGAGAGCCGAGGTGGAGTGGTGTAGTGGTTAGCACACCCGACCGGACATTGGGAGGCCCAGAGTTCAAATCCTGGCTCCGCCCTTTTTTCGGCTTTCTGCGGGTTCCTGAAAACTTTAGTTCTTTGATTCATTGGATTAATTACGGTTCATTCATCTGCTAATGTTCGTTTATATATATTAATATATATGTGTGTGTTTTTTCTGTAAAGTACACGTTAGCTGTAGGATAGTGTCGACGTGTGGGGTGCACCACTAGAACAGGAAGTGCACTAGACGTGTATAAAAGAAAAACTTCGGATGCCGAAAGCCTGCTAATATAACTACTTAGGGTGAACTGTTTGGCTTCATAACAATACAAATATAGTTCTATTACAATGTTGGCCTTGCCTATGAGTGGAGGTTGTACGTCACGCTTACGCGTAAAGCAGTTGTATGGCAAAAAGTGTGTAGAAGCAAGGAAACGCGGTTCTTACAGACACAAGCCAAATACAGGTCACCTTCGCCATATTAGAAACCTAGTAAATATTCTCTCTTCTTTTTATGTTCATACTCCCAACTAATTATAAAGCTGAACAAAAGTTATTGCTGAAGAAAGCTGGTGTTCAATTTGCGTTCCTAAATTTAGGCAATCTGATAACCTGCCTTGTGCAGAGCAGATGCATTCTTTGAAACTAAGATGTCCATGGTTTTTACAACTAAGTGAGATCATATGTGTATGCAGTCGCTTGGCAAAACGGCGGAGGCTACAGGTGACCACACGCAGATGTGTAAACGATGGACACACCCTATCTGATACTTCTGTTAATTTAGACCCATTCGCCATAGTTTCGCTTGCAATGGTTCTTCAGGGCATTACGACGGAAGTGATAGTCATTCTTCCGGAAATTGTTCATTTGGGGTATTAAAGCCAGTAATAAGTCTCTAATGCACGGAAATAAATACTGTGACTACTTTATTGCACCATTCACATATTATCAACGTAAATATTCCAAATACCTTCCCCGTCTACCTCAAACTGCTTTGGCCAAATAGTAGTTTGTAGAGCTGCCTAAAAATAACGGGTGCTCTAATTAAATTCCAAACGCCGATAGTTCATTTAAAGCAGTATAACTGACTAACGCTTTTAGCTCAGGTTCAAGCTTGATTAGATTGGGTGTCGATACTTATGTGCCACCTTTTTATACTTGTGTGATTTGCCCTTTCAGGACGCATGGAAAGCATTCAGTAAGGGAAAATTTTTAGATGTCAATCCCTCCAGGCTACTAATCGCTAACAGTTTGTGTGGTGGAATCATCGGCAATGAACTCTGTGCAGTGTTCATTTTTCTTTACCAAGGCGTCGACACGAAGCAACTTAATAAGGTATGACGTCCCAGAGGTTAAACTGTTATAAATTTTCGTGCGGGTCATACGGATCCGATAGAAATTGTTCGCTGGCCAAGGTGCAATAATCAAATGCCATAAGACCAAGACACATAACTGCGAACTTGCCCGAGTATAGTGCGCCACAGGTAGCGCGATCGATCGATTTTTGGGTGTTTTGTGTCTCTCCCATAGCTCGGAAGATGTCATCAAAAGTATGAATTTAATAGAAAATGACAGTGCGTATCATCGCGAGAATTGAATAATATTGGAGAATTGTCCTTTTTTTCAAAATAATTTAAAAGATCGCTAATGTAGTTTTTCAGATAATTGGGTAGTTCAGTGTATTGACCAAATATATTTTATTGCAAGATTGCATTGATAAGCTAATTGGCGAAAATTTATAAAATATTAGCGCACAAGTTTTGGTGTCTTATTGCACCTAGAAATTGTTTGTAATTATCTGTATATCTCTCTTATATATATATATATATATATATATATATATATATATATATATATATATATAATGTAGAGAGGAGAAAGTGATTGTTGAATTTATTGCATTAAAGTTAGCCCAATTTTTCGGCAGCTGTTTCCCCTTCCCTTTCCCCAACTTTAATGCAATAAATTAAAAAGCCTATTTCTGCCCTCTTCGTTCACAATATTACTATGGCTGTACATGTCATTCTTCAGTCATTTTCATTATATACATATAGTATAGACCACTTACAACGTAACCGCTTACAGTGCAGGTATAGGTATAACGCTGCTTTTTCAACCACCGGTTCACCTCCCATACAACGCTATGTAATTACATACCGCTTGAAATGCAGGCGCGCGAAGGAAATACCGGTTATAGCGCGGTTTCCACCACATTGCTCAGAGTACCCTCCGTATACCACGTCACGGGCCTGCAAATCCCACCCATCCCTGCCCCCATCTCCGCCTTCCCGGAGACTTGGGAAGCTGCTGTGTCAGCTCGTGCCCGACGACCAGCGTAGTCTGGTGAGCGGGCCAAGGCAGCAGCGGCCAGCACTGAGCCCTGGACTAGGGCCCCACCCATTTCGGATATTTCCATATCAAATGCGGTTTACATCATCATCGCCGACCGACCGACGCAGCAAGCACGCTTCCCTGTGCGACACTAGATAACGGCGCTAGCCGCAAGCGGCACTCGCGGGGGCAAGGAGGTTGCTCGAAGAGGCGAGGAGAAGCAAAGAGAGAGGCGAAGACGAATGAGCAATGACTACGCAGCGAGTTGCAACGCAGCGAGGTGCGACCGACTCACGCACGCGCGTGCTCAGCGTGTTGGCTCAACTCCGAAAGCCCCATCGAGCCACCCGCAAGCCTTTCACCCCCTCGCTCTAGTGACGCAACACGAACCCCTTTAACACCGCGCGCGCGCGCGCAAAACGAAGGCTGGATAGCTGGATAGTTTCTAGTTTCGCTTCTTGCAGTTTGTGACTAGCTCCACGTCGTCTGTTTGGACCGCGTGTGGATCGCGTCAGGCATATCGTGCGGAAATCGACCGTCCATCCCGATCTCTCCGTCTCCCACGCCCAGGATGGCCAAGAAACGACAAGCCGTTTCTCGAAACTAAACATGTTAGTGGTTTATGTCCGCGTTTTCAAATAAAGACGCGAGCAACCGCGCAAGTCGCCGTAAGCAACAAACAAAAGTAAATTTTTTTTTGTGCGTGTGCGTTCGCGAAGGAGAGAAGGGAGGGGGCAAGGAGCAAAGTGCATGGCTGGCATGGCGCAACACTTGCATGCGCATCGTGTCCTTCTCCCTCCCTTTCCCCCTTGCGTAGCGAGGGGCTTGCGGGAGCTGCGCGGCAGCGGAGGGGCGAAGACGCGAAACCCGACGCCCGAGGTATGCGCCCGAGCGGCGGCCACGGCTGGGGGCCCTGCTGCTTCCCGATCGCACCCTCGCTATGAGGTAGACCCTGTTCCGGCCGCAAAGTCTGAAAGGAACGTGTCACGGATTTGTTTTGTACAAACATGGACGGCTCCGACAAGCGGCGCTTGTTTATCATCAGGAAATACAAACGACCCCGTTGCTTCAAGAAGCGAGAATGTCTGCCTGTGGCGTACACGGCAAATGGAAAGGCCTGGATGACCCAAGAGTTCATCTAACATAAAATAAATTGTTTTACAAACGTAAGTTGTCTCATGGCATGTATTTTGGCCTGAAAAATTGATGTTTTGGTTATAGCGCGGTACCGCTTATAGTGCGGATTTTCGCGACTCCCGTGACATACGTTATATGCGGTCTATACTGTATATATATATATATATATATAAGTCAAAGATGCGTACTGTCGGAGTTACTAATTCGAAGTTTATTACAACGTTTCGAGCGGGGACCGCTCTTCATCAGGTAGCGGGTGTACAGCCCGCGAATGTTTATATACCCCTAAGAAGAAATTAGAGGGAGTAAAATGCAGTAGGAAATGGAAACAGTGTTGACAAAGCAGATAGTTCACACAGAAAGGAAAGGGAACCAAAACTTGCAAATGCAAGTGCCCCAAAAAAATGAAATAAAATAAAATAAAATAAAAAAACGCTTGGCATAAAAAAATTATCCACGCTCGCACACACACAAAAAAAACACGTTTTGCAGAGAGATTATTTACCCTCCCCCCCCCCCCCCCCAAGAAAAAAAAAAAAGGTGTTTGAAAGTTTTTGGTTGGGAAGGGGTGGCTCGTCTTCAAACCAGAAATCGGACACATGTGACCACCGACGCGCCCAAATCCCGAGACATTCCTTTGTGCTAGAAGGTCGAAGTTTGAGGTGGATTAACTTTGGGGGATTTTTCCTTGAATAAGGAGTGGTAGGATGTGGCCTACCGTCTATGCCTACCTGAGATTGACCACTTGAGCCACATTTATCCGTTTTGGAGGTTCTCTTGGGACTTAACCGTATTAGGATGTGGTTTAACTATCGATTGTTAAGTTTGAAGATCTCCTAGTGTCTTCGGCATGTGCATCTCGAGAAGCTCAAGGACGGAGAGGATCAGCTCTCCAACGAGCCAGCTGCAAACTAAACAGCCTTCCCGGACTTTCATTAATGCCCTGGTTGAACGTATTAAACTTATGAATAAAATATGATTCTTTTTGCTCTCTTTCAATTTTTGTGCTGAAGCCTGATTCCAAAATTAGAACAGAAATGTGCTTGATTGAGTGATTAGAGAGAGACAGGTGCTTTGAGAGCGGAAGGTCGGGGAGTGTTTGTGCGTGACATTTGTGGTTGTTAAAGCGTAGTCTGAAAGCCAGATTAGTCTGTCCGACGTACTGTTTGTTACAGACATTGCAGTGCAGGAGATAAATCACGTTTGACGTGCCGCAATCGTAGCTACCCCTTATGTTCCACGAGAACTCTGAATTTGTGCTCGTGGCGTTCTTTGTCTCTAACATGTGCTTGCATACTTTACACCTGGGCTTTCAGCATGGTCGGCAACCTAGGCTTGCGGGAGTGGTAGTTTTTGATTTTACTAAGACGTCCCGGAGATTTCTACCGCGTCCATAGACGACCCGAGGAGCGGCGGGAAATATTTCTTTAAGGCGGTCGCTCTGTGACAAAAGATTGTAATTTTTGCTCAGTATGTTGTTGATGTTTGGAAGATTGCCTGTATACGTTAAAATAAGGTTTTACTGTCTGCTTTCTTGAGGACGCTCTTTTCGGTTGCCAATGAGGTCTGAGCGGTCGAGGTTTCTTGCCTTGCTTATAGCGTCATCGATTACATTTGCTGGATACCTCTGCTGGGTTCGTACGCGTTTCAGTTCCTGAGCGTTTTGTTCGAAGTCGTTGATGTCTGAGCATATGCGCTTAAATCTGTGCGCCTGAGAGTAGGGCAGACTAGTCTTACAGTGTCGAGGATGGCAGCTGTTGAAATGGAGATATTGTTGCCTATCGGTAGGTTTTCTGTAAAGTTTCGTACTTAATTTGTTATTAGCAATTTCCACGGTTACATCCAGGAATTTTATGCACTTTTGTGATACGCAGTGAGTAAACCTTATCGATGAGTGAGCTAAATTGAAGGCGGCGATGAATTTCATGAGTTCGTCTTCAGTACCGGCCCAGATCATGAATATGTCGTCGATGTATCTTGTGTAAAACAGCGGTTGAGTGGGGTGTTCAGCGAGAAAGGTGGTTTCCAGTTGTGACATAAATATGTTAGCGTAGTTTGGCGCCATCTTAGTTCCCATAGCGGTTCCGTTGGTCTGCAGGTTGTGCCTATTCTCAAATTCAAAGTTATTGTTCTCCAAAACTAGTTTCATCAGAATCGAAAGGACGTCCCCCTCGATGTCAAGTGTGTGATGAGCGTGTTCATACGCTTCGATCACTGCCGCAATTCCGTCTCTGTGGGGCATATTTGTATATAGGGAAGCCACATCAAGGGTTACGAGAAAAGCATTATCCGGAATGTCTAGTGGGGCAATTTTCAGCAGGAAGTGGCTGGTGTCCTTAACAAACGAAGGGAAGGTTGGAGGAATGTCCTTGATCAGTGTATCGACAAGACTCGAGATGCGTTCGGTAACTGTACCTATTCCTGACACTATGGGTCGCCCGGGGTTGTTGATCTTGTGTATTTTAGGAAGGAGATAAAAGCGACCGGGTTTGGAGTGGGATGGTTTTATGGCGTTAAGAACCTCCTTGGTTATTTTCCCACTTTTCTTTAGAACTACTAATTTCTTTATGATAGCCGTTTCAAGTCTTTGTGTGGGGTCTGTCGGTAGTTCGCGGTAAAATGATGCGTCATCCAATTGCCGAAAGCCCTCATCAAGATAATCTTGTCTGTTTATAGCCACTATTGAGCCGCCCTTATCTGCAGGTTTAATAATTAAATCTGCCCTTGCACTGAGTCTTTTCAGGCACTCATTCTCTGGCCGAGAAAGGTTATATTTTGTCGGTCTTTGCCCCTTCACAGCGGAAATGATTTCGCGTTGCGTGATATCAATGTACATATCAAGATACTTATCTCTTCGTGGATTAGGCGTCCATTGCTTTTCTGGGTTGGTCAAAATCGTCTGGTTAGGATTGGGTTGGCGGTCGTGAAAGTACTCGCGGAGCCTCATGTTTCGTGCAAACTTGTCCAAATCTTTGTACAATTTAAACTCGTTGTAGTGGCCAGTTGTGGGGTAGAAGGTTAATCCTTTAGAAAGGATGTTGGATTCTTTCCGCGTTAACACTGCGTCCGATAAATTTACTATGTTGCCGTTGTCCGCTGTTTTTTCTCAGTGTCCCCGGGAACGCGCTGCGACTTGCGGCCGGCAGCCAATCGTGTCTAGAGCGGCGGAGTTGTTTGAAGCCAGCGACGGTTCTGCGTCTGTGACCCGTGTAGGCCCTGGCGGCGGAGAGTGGGCATGGATATATATATATATATATATATATATATATATATATATATATATATATATATATATATATATATCCATGTATATGTATATATATATATATTCCGATGAATTTTAGTTTTTATCTAGCTGTGTGACAAAGTTCCCATTCAAGCGATTAAACTATAAAATTAAGTTTTAACACACACATATTGCCTCGGTCATTTCCTTTGAATAACTATCACTCTCAGTAATTTCGATTGCGTTAAGTATATATAAAGTATATAGGCCCTATGGAGAATGTTTTTTTTGATGCGGATAAAAGAATGCACCCGAAAGGGATTGAACCCGTGACTCAGTCGTTTCCAGTCGCGCAGTACACTGACCGAGCTTTGCAAAGTAGTTCATTAAAAAAAAAAAAAAATATATATATATATATATATATATATATATATCAGGGTTGGGCAGTATCGCGATACAAACGTATTGCGATTGTATTTCAGAAATACATTTCGTATCTGTATTTTTGTATCGCTATACATTTTTTCCAAACAGTATCTGTATTCCTGTATCGAAATACATTTTGAATGTTTCTTAGTGTCGCGATACAATCAGGATCAAATGTATTTCGTTACATTTCTTAAGAATACTGCCCCTCTCCAAAAAAAAAAATACAAGTCTGAACGCTTTTTGTTTTACTTCTCAGGGCACTAGGGTCAGGAGGTGATGGGGCATTGTTGTTATGCTGACAAAGGTTCCTTCCGATTTTCCGAACTATTTTTCTATGAGTCCTCTTCTCTCTTCCGAGAAGTGTCGCGTAGTCAGGGGCTAGAACCAGGTGGCGTGCCAGGGTTGGAGTCAGAGCATCTTCTGCCGCAGGTCCTTAGAGGGATTTCTTGATCATTGTTTGCTGGTATTCATTGTCCGCTTATAAAGGTCTTTATTGCCTTAGCGTAACACAGTACAACCAGCCGCAAAGCTGAGTCACAGTCCGTTGCAGCGGGAGCCTGGCGGCGGTTGACTTGAAATAGTAGGGTGACTCACGCAGTGTATTTCAACACGTATTCGAATGCGTCTGCGGCTGTGCCCGTAATATTGCACGGCTCAAGTGTACGTCATCAGCCGACGTGAACGTGACCCGCTGCTCTGGTGATCCGAAACCCAGGAAGGGGGCCACACGTGGCCTCGCTGTGCCAACCCAGACTCCGTACACCGGCCACTCGTCTCGAACGCGCTGTTTCTCGGAGAGCTCGAAACTGTGCCGGCAATATTAGGTCGCAATCCAAGAGGTCTTTGTTTGTATGATGCTAGGCGAAACTTGAGGACTGTAATCCATGCGTCGGCGGCGGAGCGTCGGCAGGAAAGACCTTCACAACAGGGATGCCACCGTATCGTTCTGGCAACCGTGACAGAAAATAAGACATCTGTACCAGGATGCTTCAGGTGGTCCACTATTCTCGACAATTCCAAATGACACTGCCTGCACGATCTTCAACGAGGTAACCTACAACGAAATACGTAGTGTCCTTTCATACAGCAGCGTGGTAAAGTTTCATGTCCAAGGCCACACCTACAGATAAAGAATACCAGTTCATTCTACCGTGACGTCATGTGATCAATGTTGACAGGCGCGTCCTTCTTAGACAGGGGCGTGTTGACGTTTTTATGGGATTTATGCTGACGTACAATTTATTCAGAGGTCGAAGTCTTTTCGCATCCCTCGTCAGACAGACAGGATATCAGGGAAGGGACCGCGCTCAGTCCTTGATAGAACGTTTTTTTAGTCCATTAATGAAGACCGTCGTCCGAAACCACTACCGTCAAGACAAAGCACCAAGCCTACGGGAAAATAATTTCGGTATCAAAAACTTCCTCTTCAAACTTCATCTCAGTTGGCGTCTCAAACAAATGTGAAGAATGTATTGCAGTATCAGTATTTCTGTATTTGTATTTCTGTCATCCCTTAAATGTATTCCTGTATTTGTATTTCCGAAGATTTTTGCCTCTATTTAGAATGTATCTCCGATACGTATCGCGACACATTTTTAGATATATTTTAGTATCAGTATTTTAGCCACTATTTTAATGTATCCCAGTATTAGTATTTCCAAATACATTTTTGAGTATTGCTGCCCAACCCTGATATCTCTGAAACACCCTGATACAGGGAGTTTCAGATAACTCAGGCCAAATTGTTCCTGCGAAAACTACTCATCGCAACAAAAAAGGCTTGTGTCGTTTCGGACCCGGGCCAGGGGCCAATTTAGAAAAATTATTGAAGTCCGGGATAATTAAGTTGTTAATTATTTTGCGTAATGTTTTTTTAATATTGTGTTTAAGGGCATGGTTTCAATTAAACAAATTGCTCAGCATCGTCGAAAAACACTAAATCAACAAATTGCAAAACGACAGAAGGCACGCGCATCATTTTACGCCTTTCTGAAAAAGCGCACAAATTTGACGGATTTTAAAGTTTCGGTTTACTATCGGAGCGCATCTCGGCCGCGGCGCCACTGCGCCCCGTGGAGAAATAGTGCAACCAGCCTCTGTTGCGTCGCGCGATGACGGCGCACAAGAGGTTGGTTGCACTATCTCTCCACGGGGCGCGATGCTGCCGGGGCCGAGATGCGCTCCGTTAGAAAACCGAAATTTAAAAACCCGGAGAATTTGTGCGGTTTTTCAGAAAGCCGTAAAATGCTTCGGGTGCCTTCTATTGTTCTGCAATTTGTTGATTTAGTGTTTTTGATGATGCTGAGCAATTTTCTAATTGAAACCATGCCCTTAAACACAATATTAAAAAAATGGAATACGCAAAATTAATTAACATGTTTATTCTCCCGGACTTTAATAATTTTCCTAAATGAGCCCCTGGCCCTGGACCAAAACGACACAAGCCTTTCTTTGTTGCGATAAGTAGTTTTCGCAGGAGCGATTTGGCCTGAGTTCTCTGAAACTATATATATATAAATATGTATACATGTGTGCGTCATATCACTTCACAGATCTCCTCATGTGTATGACTATAGACTACTGCATAGTTTCCGCTTTTCATCTTCTGGACATTTTTTGTTTTTGTGCGAAATGGCAAAGCTCTCCGAACCTCGTCATTGAATCAACACGCGCCTTTCCGAAAAGTTGGTCATACCCCGAGCCCATACTTATTATACTAATCCGTCAATTACATATCGTCTACCTCCATTACCATTTATTTACTAATAATATTAATTTATAGGGTATGGGAAGAAAATCCTTTCCGATGCACTTCGTGTGATTCTATCAAACCTTCTGTATATATACATATGTAAGGTTTTTATAATAATGTTTTATCGTAAAGCGTATATTTTTTTCTTTTTAAGAAGGTTGTATTTTTATGCAAAACGAGGATGCGCGTAAGCAATTTTTTTTTTTTGCTAGCCGTTTTTTTTATTTTTAGAAACGGTTCAGATCTGTCGAATAATATAAACAGAGCTTATGAGTATTTTTTATGTGCGTGCTTGTGTGCAGCCTCTTTTATTATGTGTTATTGTTGTAATATCTTGGTATTTCGGTAAATATGGTCAATTGTATTAGTGTGTTTTTCTTCGAATACTGAAGACTTGTTTTGCTTGTCATGCTGCTAAACTCCAATCCTGCCCCAGACTCCGTCAAACTGTTTTTGACAGCTTTTTATTTTGGGCACCGATAATTTTAAGGACAAAAAAAAAATTAAATCGAAATCGAGCCCTGACTTCCGTGATGTTCGGTACAGTGATGTAGTCGTTTGGGTCGCGTAATAGCCGTCAATACTGCAATTCTAGCATGAGCCCAAAAACCAATAATTCCAAGTTTATTACGTGGGTTAGTCAATCAGTCAATGTACAGGAAATTATTTTTTTTAATCCGATATCCGCAGAGCCTGTTAATCACGTGGTGAAAACAAAAAACGTCAAAAACAAATCGGTTAAAATTAAATTTGTGCGAAGTTTATATAGGACGAACTGCAATACGCGTTCAACACGCCGATCGCATATGTGCGCATAGTTTATTTAGGATATCTGCGCGCAAAAGTTTTCCCATTTTTTAATATAGGCTTTTTTTTTTCAAGACCCGACTCCCTGTCTACTTAAGCCACGACCCAGCTGGAACATCCACCAATGATGTAAAACACCTAATACAGGTAAACATTTTTCTGTTTAAAGTGTTCATATATTAAAAAGAAATGCTTGGCAGTATTTAACCTTAAGATTCACTAATGTGAGTCTCATCAAGTTTGCAGAAATTATCCCCTTACAGTTTTTCTTTGGCCCTTTCTCTCATTTGTAATTGTTTTGCATTCCGCGCATTGATGGAATAATTTTTGTTTAGAAAATGAATTTCGCAATTGTTAACGATAGATGTAAACAAACCTATCATAACTGCCAAGCAGGTACTGTGCCTGTCAACGTGAAGCTCAGTGCGAGGGATGTAGAGGACACATCTAAGGTGCACTATAAGGTCCAGATTTATTATCGCCTCAAAAACGTATAGTTTTGTTTTATCTATGAAGCATACCTTATTTTATCCTTATTGAGGCGAATACTAGGCTGCGAAAATTCACGCTCGCATTCGTTTGGAAGTAGTAGACCGTTCTGCATTCTCATGTACCAATCTTTGCTCACTCCAAATCAAATATACTACCGAGATTGAACATTACTCCAATGGACGCCTCGCATTCTCGATTTCGTCTGAAGCCGAAGCTTGCAGCTTTCTTTGTGCAAAACGTTTCATCAACTGGAATTGCAGCACGTCAAGGCAGAAAAACAAAACAGAATGCCGAATAGAAATCATCACTTTGTCATGGTGAACTATGTAAAGAGCCAATTGCCTTGTTATATTTTAAAGAAAGAACAATATCAGCTCTTTAAAAGTGCATAAATAAAAACGTATAGAACACTGAAATTTAAAAAAATGCAGTTCTTAACGAGCCTAGATGGGACACGTGTTAATATAAATTACCACGAAAAAAAACATTATCAATGGTTCCGTTGTTCTCAGTTATTATAAAGTGGGCTTGAAAAGTGGGGCCGACGGGAGTGTCATGTGGACAGTCCACGTGCGTCCCACGTCGGTTTCGCAACTCGGATTCAAGTGGGGCCCACTTGGGCAGCCCACGGGGGCTCCCTCGGGGATCCACTGGAGTCCCATTTTGCTCGACGGGCCCACATTGTGCCTATGTAGGCAGCACACGTGATCCCTCCGGGAACTTACTTTTGTTCATGGTAATTTAATAATTTCCCTACTGTTCGAGGTATTGGAGTGCAACCCAAATTCTACGTGCTTCACTTCTTCCGTGTACCCGCTGGAAATATTATAATTTGGAAAAGTAATTAAAACGTCTTAAGCGTGAAAATAAAAAAAATAGGGCATTATGGGAAGCGTGCTGCACCTACAGGGGGCGCGACGCTCCGCTACGCAAGCGGCGCCAACGGCCGCGGTGAGGTCGATTCGTGGGACAGGCCAGCGGCCAGCTTTATGCGCCTAGAGTGTGCTGTGTGGCAATTGTAATCGATGTACGGGCCGGTTTTCGGCGTGTGGACAGCAAGAGATTTTTTAAGAGGAGGAATAAAGAAAAGTGGGAGAAACTGTGCTGAGGCAAGCACGTTTCTGATGTTTCGGAGGATAGCATGAAGCAGCAATCTACCCTTTTGAACGGAAGGTGCCTGCGGCAGGCAAATGTGATTCTGAAAGCGTACGCCGTGACAGTGAAGGTTTGTAAACTCTTTATTTTAATGTGACGCTTCTTTGTAAACCAGGCAACGTACGTTATCTTTGTCTAGCTGACAGTGCAGCGAAGACGGTAAGTAAATCAATGCTTTAACAACACGAGCTACTGCGCGTTCCTCGGAATGAACCGGGTCCTTCGAGCGTGGGTGGTCGTTTTATGAAAACAAGTCTTGAAGCTTCCATATTCGGTTTGTAGCGTTCGCTGCACTGTGCTGAAAATGCTGCACGCACGCGAGCTCCTTGTGTTTGATCCTGGCTTGGCCGCACGAACGCTCGTCCACAGTGGCCACGATCGACGGAGATTGGTCACTGAGGCGGAATCTTATGTCCATACAACATAACGTCTTAAGATCAGCTTAGCAAATTTATTGTTAGGCAAAATTATATGCTCATTTCTACGCATGCATGCTTTACTGCCACCCAAATATACAAAATGACATGCTTAATTTTATTACATGTATGAGGTGTGTCCCAAGAGCAATGATAATAGATGCATTTCGACCCACATAGAAATTGTATGAAGTAATTCTTACTCCTTTCAGTAACATTCTTGGAAGTGCACACATTAGCGCTCTTGTCACTTGTGAGCACCACTGGCAGTCCATATGTGTTAATGCGCTGAGTACGTGTTTCTTTTGGGTCTAGCCAAGAGCCCTAGCTGTGAAGGGCGGAGATGACATGAAGCAAAGTCTAAGCAGCACGCTCGAAAACTGTTTTGCTCGGCCTTTGTTGTGCCAAGGTACATTAGTGCTGCAGTGTCCAATGTTCGGTTGGACGTGCGCAACTCGTGATTGTAGTCTCTTCAATAGATATATAAAGATGTTACCGTTTGTCTCGCATGGCACAGAAACCACTGGTGAATCAGTCTGTGTGGTCAAAAATGAATATCAACATGGATTTGACTTAGATTTGCTCTTGCACATCAGCCTGGATGATGATGATGTATGCCACTCCACTTTGGCGTTTCGTTTTCTCGAATACCCAGGTTTCATCTCACTCGGTGCTGAAAATGTGACTGAATTTCTAAACATACCTACATTTACTAGCTAATAAACATTGTTTCATTTGTCAGCCAGGTTGTTGGGAAGTATATTTGCATAAACGTTTCGGATGCTCAAGCACTTAATTACAAAGCCATACATCGTAAACCGTCTATCTTTGATAAAAGCTTCCAACACTTGTACGACATCTTCAATTGTCATCGTAGCAAGTCGTTCTAAGCAGGATGCACCTTCAATGTTTCCTCATCTATCTTTAATCGCCTCGCGCTACCCAAACACCTGAGCAAAGAATAATCTGATATCACCATAACGGGTGCGTACCATATCTCACATGTTGGATACGTTTTTCCCAAGTTTCGGACAAAGGTTTATGGCATATATATTTTAATTGACTGACATATGAATGGCAACCATGATGACAGGCTATCAAACAGCAGTACAATGAGACTCCCTATCTTACTCCCTGAAGTAGGTGACGTAACATCTGCCCGGGGCCGAATGTGGGCGACTACATACTAACTCTCGTTACTTTTGGGACAAACCTCGTATAACATTAGATGGACACAAAGCAGCTTAGTGACTTCCGTACCAACCAAACTCTCTGCAGCTTGATGCGGCAAGGTACATTATTCAAGTCCACTGCGAGTGCAAAGGTAGAATCGAAGGAACATGTACGCACTTAGAGGCACTTGTTGCATATGCCAACAGCGAAGACTCCGCAACCCAAACATTTCGACCAAACCAGGGGAAGGCGCCCTACAACAAGCAGCTGAGGCTGTATTTTAAAGGTGTAAAATCCCAGGAGATGTTCCCTCCAAAGGCCAGCCATACTGCTCCTTCACACACATTCCGTAGATGGTTGTAAAGATGAACAGCGCTCAGGGGCTTATGCCAAAAGCCTTTTTAAAACTCCAGGAGAACTCTCGACGTCAACAAGAAGTACTACCCCGCATTGGGTTATCCTCCCTTTGCTTTTCATCGCTAGAGTGCACACTACACGACACTGAAAATGCTGAAAACATCATGCTTGATGCAGACGAGTGCGACTTTGCAGTAGCAACAACCGTGCTACACAGCCTGTGTCCTGAATGGCACCTGCTCAGAAAGGAAAGGCGTTCTGCAAGCTCCAACTCACACAAAATTCGTGAGCGTGAAGCAGACTTTGTTGAATTTGCCCATGATCTCTGCAACCAAAACAAATTTCAATCAAAAGCCTGAAAATGTGGCATCGAGGTGAAACCTAGTGCAAGGAAAAGATACGAGGAGGCTGAAGGCTGCAGTGTAATCCGGGTTGTCCTCGGGATCAGCAAGGTCCAAGGCTGGCTTTGTTGGAGCTCAGATGGCTTAGTGCAGGTTGGTGACGACAAAATTTTACTCGAGGTCAAGTGCCCCTACCGGTGGCTCTACAAACACATCTGGGACAAAAAGGCCAACTTGACCGTCGACTATTTGCACTTCGTAAGTCTGAAATATCTGCTCAGAGAAAGTCACAGCTACTACTCCCAAGTGCAGGTGTCGCTGTATGTCATGAACCTTACCGTGTGCCACTTCTTTGTGTGCTCGCCACTCCAGATAAAAAGTATCATAGTGAAACGCGACAACTTGTTAATGTCACTTATTCCAATGATGAAGTGGATTGGCTTTTAGTTTTTTTAAGTCAGAAGTGATCAAGGGGTCTTCGTAACTTTTAGTACCGAATGTCTTTACTGCCATTTAGATAGCATTTCAATGTGACGAAAGATCTGGAGGAGTATTCTGCGATATAATCTAGCCATAATTTATTTAAATACCTTGATGTTTACATGGGCGCCACTTTCAAATGAAAATGCACCTGTACAGTTTGCAAAAAAGTTGTTTTATTACCAACAAACTGCCATGCTGTCACAAGTTGAAATAAAGTGGGACTTTGCGCTGAAAGACAGGTACAGATACACCCTGCAGCAATTTATGACCTCGAAGGCAAGTTAGTAACTCGCTAAGTGCATCATAAAATACCGCAATAAACAGTCTTACTCCTCTTGTCCCAGGCTACTCTAAAATACTGTTCTTCTTTGGTTAAGGAGTAACTCCGCTCCGAAAGCTGACTTAAAGCAAAACCACTGATATTTTTGTAAGAGGTCGAAATACGGTAATATTCAAAATTTTACGAAGTGATGACGCAATCTTAATTAAAATGGATATTAAAAATGCTATACGAGCCGGCTAGCGGGCAAACGGTGGATGAGCTATTTTTGAGCCAACACTGGTCAGTGACGCAGCTTTCGTTCCGTGAAAATGCGGCTTTCTGATTCCCAGTGCTGCCGTTGAAAGGCAATGACAGCACAAAAGTAAAGGTCAGTAATAGGTAACGCGTGGTTTGCCCACTAGCCAGCTGAAATAGGATCCTTAATATACACTTAGTCAGGATTGCGGCGTCACCGACATACAATTTTGGATATGACCGTATTTTGGCCTTTTAAATCGACATCCATGCTTTACTTTGAGTAGATATTTAAGGCTAAAGATTGAAGCAAATTCAACTAGGAAACCCCATCGTTTGCTTTTGAAAGTAACTGTGCTCTACCATTTCCTCTTTTTCGCAAAGGAACTGCAATTTTCAAATACTTGTCGATATAAATTTTCTACTTTCTGCTCATTTTGTCGAAAGCAGCTCATAGACTGAGCCTGGGAAATATAAGAAACCAGCTTTTAACACTAGACCGCAAACCCGTAACCAGGATTCTTTTTTTTTTGGTGGGGGGGGGGGTTTCTTTGTTAAGCTTGCCTGGGTGAGGGTGGGGGAAAGGCGAGGTGTGAGCAAAAATTGAAATTTTGAGGGGGAAAGGGGGCGGACACCTAGGGCACCCCCCCCATGGCTACGGCGCTGCTAGACCAGAAGTGTTGTCCGATCCTCACACCCTCCAAATAGACTGCACGGAAGTAACTCATGCACAGGATAATGGTAAAAGGAGTACATGCTACCGACAAAAGGTATTTAAAAAACAGTAACTTAATTAGACTATTTAAGTTATGTACAAGTCCGCTTACCCTCGGAATACAAGAGCTTTTAAATGCCAGCATTTGGAAGTACTACCACATGGGGTTTGTCTCCTTCCTTCATACGCGTTCCTTCAAAATGGGCTCCTGCGTGTTCGCGAGAATGCAGAACGGGGTTACAATTTTGTCCACGTTATTTCTGAGTTCGTAGGGTAGCCTTGCACGCAAGATATTGTATACTTTTATCCTCTGAATGCAGCGTTCGACATGAACACGGTGAGAAACTATCTCGTTAGTGCGTTCTACTTCTAAAGCTGTGAACTGCTCATTCATGGAGGCGAAAGGGGAGATTTCTAGAGTGACATTGCGCGCATTCAAATCGCAACGAATGTGAGGAAGCCCAAGTCTGCCATCACGAGGTCATTGAGTTCAAGAAGTCTAACAACCCAGAGTTTGCTGTTATGTAGGTGTCACTGGAGTGCCCACTAAAAATATTGAAAACAAAGAATATAAATGACGACGGCGAAATTCCGACAAGGAAACTAGAGAGAAGTCACTATTGTAGCTACTTTAACAATCAATTTGTTCACTCACTTCACGCGGCTTTCGATGGGTACCTCCGTACAGTCTGTGATGACTCTGCAAGTATAATCTTTTTCACGAAACAAAAGAGGTATGGCCTTCTGCACTACATCTCTGGGAAACCAAACAAAGTAGCCCTGGGTGTTTGTGTAGAGTGTGTCAGAATGGCAGAGAATGTACGAGAAGCAGCTGTGCGATGCACACTGAAAAGGACACTTAGTGTAGGAAAGGTCAGCCCACAGCTCATTTCCTTTAGGAAGAGAAGTAGCCGAATTCCGATGGTGATGTCTGTAGCCCATGGTGTCTTCACATGAGCGGCACAAAGAGAGAAAGCAAGTTCGTTGCAAGCATTTCTGCAACATAAGGTCGGTCTACCTTGTAAGCAGGGTTGTAAAAGTTACTTAAAAAATGTACCTAATATACAGTTACAGTTACTCATACGAAAAGGTACCTACGTACGTACCTAGGTACTCGCTTAAATATGTACCTAGCTGCAGGTACAGTTACTTCAAAGATACTTTCTTTATTTATTTCCCCAAACTTGTCATAATATATTGGAATTAAAGCTTTCTATATCAAGGATACACACAAAAAAGAGTTAAAAAATGTTCTTTATTGGTGCCAATGCGATGTTTACATCGAAGTGGAGTCCTCACGTGCCTTATCCCCAAGCTCCAACTGGTTCACTGAGGCCACAGCTTCCACTGTTTACAATGTCACACCGAAACCGCCGAAACTCGCTTGTTGACGTTCTTGCCCTCAGAGCCGGTGCTGACGTCGACGGACCAAGAAGACCGGCCGCATGAAGAAACGCATGACTCGAGTGCATATGCACCTAGCCTTCCGCGACAACAAACAAAAAACTTAAAGTTTCCTCGTTTTTTTTTTTTTGTTAGTTGGAAGAAAATAAGCTTTTTTTTTTCTTTCGAAACTTTTCCAGTTTTGATAACCGCAAAATTTGAGTCCTATTTATTGAGTGGAAACAGCATTATATACGCGATGTTAATTTATTTTAAGTTATATTTTATATTGTATTTATGGCTGAACAGATCCACCACCAGGAGAAGATACAGGCAACAGAAACTGCGCACATCTTTCAAGTTATCTCCTGCCTTGTATAGCTGTCAGAGGAGCTTTAAACACGCAATGAAGTCGATTTTGGTTTCGAGATGAAGGAAGCAGGTCACTATTTTTCCTTAACTGAGTTCCGAAGCGGCTCAATAAATTGGTGTTACTAGAACGGCATCGCTACATCGCTAATCAACCGTTCGCTCAAAGGAACACCGCAATTCGCTTAAGTGCCGTTCGATGAAACATCATGGGCAGGGTTTCGTTCGCTAAAACTTCGTTCGATCAAGTCATTGCCTCCCAGGTCGTACCCAACTCAACGTTAGTCACGGCACATG